>CM076581.1:489500399-489904523 GCA_034641835.2 Pinus albicaulis
TTCTATTTGCCTATAAAAAGAGATGCTTCAAAGTTATAAGTAACTTCTTAAAGTAGTTCACATATGCCAATCAAATACAAACCTACTTAATGTTTGAGGCAAGGCTTCAACTTTCTAAAAAGCGGAAAAAATAAAGGTCGATCTCTCTGAGGTCATGTTCTAGAATCATTTCCAATTTCCAAGAGTCCAAAATAATCTTAGCTGTTCACTTGGATCTAGCTAGAGAGGATTGGAATAACATGGAGCAAATTTTCAATGTCAATATTCTTTTCTTTTCTTTTCTTAATACTATATCATCGTAAATGAGGTACAATTAGTATGAAAAAAAAACAAATGATGGCCACTTACAAATATAAGTCGTTGTTCTCAACTTTCTTAATCCATGCAAATATAAATACTGAAAAGAAGAAGTGGAAGAATAAGCTGGAGAAGCATAATTGTAAGTTCCTTGGTCAGATTGAAACTGGTACATACTTTTACCACACTCATATTTATTTTCCTTTACTCTGACCCCACTCTTCGTTATCGATTCATTGTATTTTTTTTTTAATCCATCCCTAACAAAACCATGTTTCTAGTAGTTTTTCTTTTACCATTGGGACTCCGTGATAATAGTTTGAGTTGACTAATTCATTACTTATGTACATACCACACATCATTCCGTTCATAAATTTTGCTAATAATTACTAAAAAATGGTTTAAAATACAACATTAAAACATATTAGTGTAGAAACCCATATATTACATTATCTAAGATATTTTAGACCAAAAAATTTCTTGTGACCAAAAGAATTCAGGCTATTGGTCGCCCAACATAGGGCACATTCAGTGAATCTCCACGACTGTAATGATTTTAAATAAAAAAAATGTCAAAATGTATATTAAATATTGACCAGATCAAATCTCTATTTCTTGCTATTGCGGCCAAGGTAACAACATTATGCAACTCTGTTTTTTCTTTAATTTAAGTTTTGATGGATTATTAAATTAAAAAACTCTGGGAAAATGTACATTGACAAAGACATTAGAGGAAATTTTAGCCTAAAAGTGCCCATAAAATTTTCACATAATTTACATGTTATAATATTTAAACCAATCAAAATCCTTTAAAATTAAAAAGAGGAACATGTAAACATTTTGGATGGAAAATAAGAAAAATTACCTTTTTAAATGTATTTTTGGTTTATCTTCTTATACGTTTACTCAAATGTCAAGTGTAGACACTTGTTGGATGTGAAATTTCACATCCAACGAGTACCCATCATGCATACTTTTGAGAAGACCCACATTAATAAAAATTGAAGATACATTACAAAAATGTGGTCACTTGTTGGATGTGAAATTTCACATCCAACGAGTACCCATCATGCATACTTTTAAGAAGACCCACATTAATAAAAATTGAAGATACATTACAAAAAAAAAAACGTGGTCACCACGTTTTTGTAATCTATCTTCAATTTTTATTAATGTGGGTCTTCTCAAAAGTATGCATGATGGGTATTCGTTGGATGTCAAATTTAATTCCGCCTCCAATGAGTGTCTACACTTGAAATTTGAGTTAACCTATAAGGAGATAAGCCAAAAATACAATTAAAAAAATTAGTTTTCTTCTTTTCCCTCGAAAATTTATAAATATTATTTTATTATTTTAACTCTTATTTTATTATTTTTTCTTAGGACCACTTTTAGGTTAAAATTTCCTCTAATGAGAAAGATATTACCTCATTAGAGATTAAGTTTGATGTGCAAATTTAAGACAATGAAACAATTATTCACATCATTGGCCAAAAAGCGCACAAACATAACTGAAGCACCTTCAGTGGGGAATTCTTAATTCTTTTATTCTTCCATGTCATTTTAATATTTTCCAATATCCTCTTTATATCTACATTTTTTGAAAATATAAACTTAAGATTAATTTAAAAGTGTTATAATATCTTGTTTTTCTAGTGACGATATAAATAGTTGTCTTTGACATCAATAATTGTCCAAAATATTTATCTTATTTTTCTCTAGATTATTTGAACTTAGTGAGTATAAGGATATCATAGACCTCATTTTTTGAATATTTCACTTTGAACTTCAGTGAAGTTAAAATAGTGATCGATATGACAATTTTGCTTTTCTTTTAGATATTATTAGAAAGTTACATGTAGAGTGTTCACAAATTACTTTTATTTCACATTTGATTTCTAAAATTTTTAGAGGATGATGAGCAATATTTTCCTGCAAAACTGTTGTAAGCATGATTTCTTATGATTTGTCAATTCCTTGCTTTTGTTTATATTTTTCATAAACACGATAATTATTTTTTTAAGCTAAGGGATTTTTGTAAAGCTCCAACACAAAACTTTGGCACTATAAAATCTCCTTAAAATTAGGACATGGTGTTCTTTATAGTGAAGGGAGGAAATTTTATTTAGAAATAGCATGATTTGATTAAAGAGAAATAGACTTAAAAAATATTTGATTTAAATTTATTTTAATTAAATATTTTTTTCCACTAATTATATCAGTTAAGTTTTTCTTTAAAACTAAATTTTACTATTTATTATAATTTCACTGTTATAGAAGTAATCACTTTAAATTGTTTTATATGGTTTCTAGGTTGTCATGAGAGCATAGAGCTATTAATTTAGATCTTATTGAATTTGGAAGTAATCATTTTGCTATATATACTTCAATTACCCATTTTTCTATATATATACTTTAATTAAAATACTGGTTTGTCATCCTTCTTAATATTTTTGTGGCAGTTGTATGGTTGTTTATGTTAATATTTTTTTTTAATCACAGTTGTAACGCTGTTTATATTAACCCAAAGAAAAGAATTCTACAAGCATGGCCCCACTTGCTTGCTTTATTATTATTACGGGCCCACGTTGATTACGGCGAGCCTTATTTCAGCTGCCATAGGCCCATTAATGCAGCTAGGCAGCTGATGCCCGCCGCACGATGATCTACACTTTTAATCCGACGGCGGGCATCAGCGGTCTGGCCGCATTAATGGGCCTATGGCAGCTGAAATAAGGCTCGCCCGTTGATTACAATGCCTTTGTCTCCGTCTTAAAAAGGTACACCTGCACTTCCTCCAGGTAATAACGCCATCAAGCTTTCTTAGTGTTTGCCTTCATTGTCAAAGAAGTTTCCAGGTCCATACTTCCAAATGAGTACGAATTCTGATAAGAATATTTTGAGTTGGAAAATATTAAAGAAGTTGTTGGAGTAAATGGGTCACAAGCTTCAAGGTCCATGCTTCTGAACGAGTACGAATTCTGATAAAGAATATTTTGAGTTGGAAAATATTAAAAAAGTTGTTGGAGTAAATATTATTATTATTATTTTTAATTTAATAGTAGGATTGTTTGAAATTTGTTTTTATGGTGAAACTGAATTTAATATTATTAAAAATTTCTATTACATTTAAAATTTTGATTTTTTTTTAATTTGATGGTAAAATTGCTTAAAATTTATTTTTATGGTGAAACTGGATTCAACATCATCAAAATATTGAAATTTGATAGCTATATCTAGAATTTCCAAAAACTTTTACCCAATTTTATTAAAATATTAAAAAAAAATCAATAATTTCCAAAAACTTTTATCTAATTTTACTTTAAAAAAAAAAAATTTCCATTGTTTTCAAAGCCAATTTACTCTTTTCTTAACTATAAAATTATTAAACACTATAATAATAATTAATTTATTATTTTTCAAAAAAAAAAAATTCCTATCAATTTTTTTTTAACTATAAAAATATTAAATATATTAAACACTATGATAATACTTTTTCATTAATTTAAGTCACAGCCACATAAGCAAAAGGCAATAACTTAATATTCGCGAATCGTGATCTTTCCAATGTGATTATGTGTAATTGAAGATTAGGACCCATCTTGCAGTGAATCTGTATGTTTTAGGAAAGCAATCATTACCATCATTAATTTGTGGGCTAAAACGACCGCACCGTTTATCTTAGACGTTAAATACATGACTTGGAGAGTCGGAGACGGCTAACTAAACCCACATAAATAAATCATTTGCTAAAGCTTCTAAAGAAGCTTTCAATTGTAATTCCGTATATTTCGATTCTAATTTCAAATCACAATAATGTCTCAATGATGTGAGTGTTTTCAGCTATTTTATTCTATAAGTCATGTACAAAAAGATAAATACATATCGTAGATGGTTTATATATGATAAAATAATAATAAAATATTTTAAAATATCAGTATTCTTTTTTAAATGAAGTAATGATAAAAACAAATATTATTTAATGAGTTTTTTTATTTTATTTTAATATCACAAAGTATTTAGTTCATCGCTTGAACGTGCGGGGTGTTGGTCATCCTTGCACTCTCACATTGCCTCCCATTCTCACCCCTCCCTGCGTATTATCCCTTTCATCCTCACCCATTCTCCTCATCCGGAGCCCCAATTCATCCTTTGTCTTTGTGCTCTTTCCATTTTGTGAAATTTAGGTTTTCTTCATTAAATAAGGCAGAAGAGTAGTATAAAAAAAGAGAGCAGTTTCTAAGAAGGTAGAAAATCACGCAATAGCAACAAAAGCAACAGAAACAGCAAGCAGCGAAGATTTCAATGAAAGTGTATACGTTCTCCTTCAACAAATGGATCCATTAGAAGACAGGAACATCCTTGTGCATTCTGTAAATCCCACAAAGTGGTGATAGAAAACTTAAGAAGCCAAATTCAGCAAGACAAGGCTCAAACTAAAGCATAGATGGCCATCCTACGCTCACAATGGGATACTTGCACTAAAGAAGTAATAACAGTCAAGAACCGATGTAATCATCTGGAAGAATCTCTCAAATTCATAAGGGAAGCCCTCAACAAAAATTTAGAACAAGGATCCACCTCTCAGGATCAAGGAAGCAGATACAGAGGTAGTGAGAACACTGTGAAAAAATGATCCCCCACATCATCCGGCTTTCCATGCTTTTGTCTAGGATTATAGCAGTCAATCTAGTTTAAAAATGAAAGTTAAATGTATTTTGCTTTTAGAACAGTTTGTCAGGCAGTATAGCACAAATGTAATAGCCTCTACTTCAAAAAGGAGAAAAAAAATAGTAGCTCTAACAGCACTCATGAAGTAATGCTTCCTCAGACAAAATCATTTTGTATCAAGATCGAGGAAATTTTGTAATGAAGAATTTCTTCTCCTCCTTCTTTTCAGATAATACAATATAACCGAATTTGTGCGAATAAAAAAAGAAAAAAGAAAAAAGATCACAAATTATTTAGAGATGGTGGTATCTAAAGATATCATTGTTTAATTTTACTGATGGTGGTGTCTAAAGACATTATTGTTTAATTTTATTGGCTCACACGAAAAATAATCATCTAAATTTTTTTAGCCTATAAATAAGCTACATCATAGATAAATATTATGGGCAAAACCACGGGTGCTCGAATACTTGGAGTTCGAAACCACAGGTAACTTGATCAAGTCAAGTTTACTCGAACAACCCCAAAAATCTCCCACTTAAACTTGACTCTAGGATATTGGCTTGGTCTCATTCATCAACCTTCTAATATGAGTCTTCACATTCCTCCTCTCAATCTAGTATACTAGTACACCTGCCACCTTGATACCTCTCCAGATGGTCCATTCCACAATGTGACGACTTCATGCGCCACTGCACTGCATGTATGTCTGAGCAAACTCGTAAAGCCTTACAACTATGCATTCTCCTACACAACATTTCTACCTAAACTTCATAGGGAAATACCTTGGACCAAAACACTTTGAGTAATGTGCCACTGCACTGCATGTATGCGTGAGCAAACTCGTAAAGCCTTACAACTATGCATGCTCCTACACAACATTTCT
This sequence comes from Pinus albicaulis, assembly GCA_034641835.2. NCBI lineage: Eukaryota > Viridiplantae > Streptophyta > Pinopsida > Pinales > Pinaceae > Pinus > Pinus albicaulis. The sequence goes on from CM076581.1 coordinate 489,506,254, forward strand.
AACTAAACTTCATAAAAAAATACCTTGAACTAAAACACTTTCAATGTTCACTTCACACATTAACTACTTCATTAAATTTCAACACCATTTACTCCATCTCTATTCTTTTCTCATACATACCACGACTCCCATACATACCACCACACTCTCTGCTTCCATATGTAACTTTATCCATATAAACCAAATAATGGGATCCATACATGGCTTTTCACTACTCCAAAAAATGTTGCACACTTGTCAGCTTTTTGTTATTTTAGTGGGGCGGTCCTCGGCTGTAACCGATTTCTCATTGATTTAATCTCCACTCTCCGTGATATTTTATATATTAAAAATAAAACTATCTCATATCAAAATTAAAAGGACGTTTCCACTCTTCAGATGTAGCATAAAATTTCATTATAAATTATCAAACACTCACATACGTATGCTGTGGATTTTCATTTTTTAAATACTTCTGTACATGTTCTTTTTCTCATTTTTCATCTTCGTGGCACCATGATATATTTCATCTCATTCTCATTCACCGTCACACCAAGGACTTAAAGAACTCCTCTGCTGCCCCAACCACCAATCAGTACACTATTCAAAATATTCAATAGCTTCTCATAATATGTTTATCGGATGTGATATTCACCGGGCTATCTTATTTACCACTTTGGCTCTATCTTATTTACCACTTTGGCTCTGATAAGAGAAGTTAGGAGCATCGTCTAACAAGAGATGGTGGTGTCCAGTAGCCATTGAGACCAATATTCATCGAGATTTTTTTTTGGCTTATAAATAGATTACATTATAGAATATTATGGGCAAATTTATTAGGAGTGAGACTAATAATTATGAAATTTGTTGGGTTTATAAATATATTATATTATGGGCAAATTTATTATGTGTTAGTATATGTTAGGGGTTCACTTCTACGGTGCTGGACTGACCCCATGATATGTATATGTTTCTCATTTCTCTCCATGCTGCTTGATTATGAGTCTCATGTAATGGGTATGTTTTGCCAGATCACATTATTTTCAGTTTTAGGAGCAATGTTGCATATTTTTGGAAGTGATTACTCACTACACTTCTTATGTTGTATTATGCACTGTTTTTTATTTATCATGATATAAAACAACGTTTTTTTTTTCTTTCTGAAAAAAAAAAAAATATTAAACAAATCATCAATAATTTGATTAGACTATATCATAGATAAATATGATGGGAATTTATCATGGGTATTTGTATCGAGTAACTTGATTGAGTCAAATTTATTTGAACAACTCTATAATTTTTCCTATCTTTTATAATGACTTAATTTAAAACAATTTTGATTATTAAATAAATCTCTGGATTATCCACAGTGTTATAAAACAATGGTCGACGTTTCGAATCCCAACGAAGATCCATCTTCAGGAAAAGATGTTGAATAAATAATGAAAGAAGGACAAAAGGTCAATGTCAAGAAACCTTGGACTTTTGTCCTTCTTTCATTCTTTATTCAACATCTTGTCCTGAAGATGGATCTCAGTTGGAATTCTAAACGTCGACCATTGTTTTATAACACTATGGATAATCTAGAGATTTCTTCAATAAACGATAACCACTTGAAAACCATAATTTTGATTATATTATTTATTCTCTCATTAGGTTAAGGAGGTGACATTTTGACATTTTTAAAATTGTATTCTTGAATGTTCAAATAGATTCAACAACATAGAAAATTTAGTGGTAATGTGATTATGCATATTGACAACTTAAAACAACAATTTTCCCAATTTCTAACTTGAGCTAAAACTATAATTAAATAAGGACAAAAAAATCACATACTTGGATAACTATTTTATTCTATTTCTAGATATTAAAACCATGTCTCCAAAATGAAAAAACTATCTATTTTATTAAATAAATCAATGATTTTGATAAAATCTATCTAATTCAAGTGTCAAAATTTGAGTGTTCAAAAGGGTTTTGACGATGTTGAATCAATTTCTACTAAGAAAAAAAAATTCAAACATTCAATCAATTTTCTTTAAAAAAAATATTTTTAAAATGAAATTATGGTGAGAAAACTTTTACGTACATAAATAAGGCCTTTGATTTTTTTTTAATAAAACGTAAGATAATTATGCTTAATAAAATATTTTAGTTTTCTTTAATCTAAGAAAGCCGCCTTTTCACCTAGAAAATAATAAAAATTACAACATGATTTTGATAAAATTCCACACTCTTTGTAACTGTTGTAACTGTATGTTCTTCAATCGCTCCCTAGATCACTGTAAAGTCTTTTTCATGCCTTTTGATGTCAATTTAAGATTTTTTTGAATAGTGGCTGCAAACTGAGTTACTAGAATGCAAAGTACACGATCGATAATGAATCAATACACATCCACCGTGTTTTTAATTTTGAGAAGTGCGCACATAACCGTTATTACTATTAGTAAAATTACAAAATATTCTCAAAAGTTTACAATCGGACAAGAATACCCAACAGCAAACATTATCAAATGATCACCCAAAAAAAGCTTGCCAAACCCGAAATGCGTGCCATGTGATGCGTTTTGGTCGTTATCTTACGGTCTCATTTAATCCCATTAAGAATGTGGAACACCTTTTTTTGATGGTTACTGGTTTCCTATAATGCTATTAATTTTTGCTAATAATATACATATAACCTGTAAATTATAATAGTAAAGTGGCTTGGAAGTGGGTAGTGAATTTAGGGATGAGTGGTGGGTGATGGATGATGGATGAAATATTAATTTTCTTTTATTTTTTTAGAAGAAAAAAAATTGTCTGATTTATATAATGTACTAGCGCATATTCAATATCCAAATCAAAAGTCAAATGTGTGTATTTACAATTTTTGTTCTCTTTCTCGAAATAGTGCAACTCCAAAAAAGTTCCTGAGCATGAGCAAAAACAATACCACCCAAATCTCATACATTCATCAGTTTTCACAGATCAGAAAACATCGTGTTTCTAGACTAAGAGCATTATCCAATAACTATTCCATTATATGTAGAAAACATAGTTATAGTCCATTGTCCAGACTGTGATTACAGTCATGAAGCTATAATCACAGTCTGGACTATCACGATGTTTTCTAACTTATGAAATTTTGAATCCCATATCTTCAATAATAAGGCTGGCTTGCTAAAAGTCATCTCAATATGGCTTGCTAAAAGTTATCTCAATAACATTGTGAAGGTTGAGAGAGGTTGAGACTCAAAAGAAAGGTCAATTAATAAGAAATGAAAGAGCCAGATAAAAATTAAAATCTCACTAAATCAACTAGGTTTTGGATAGAAGGTGATTGAGTGCCTTGTTAAGGCACTTCTAGTTATTAACAAGGCACTCCTAGTTATTAAGTCACTCATTCAATTCCCCAAACTATTTAGGTATTATTTTTGGACATGGCCACTTTGTAGCTTATACTTTGCCTGTTTTAGAGGGCCATCATTTCATTACCCAACATAATACCACTACTAAGCCATTGTATCATTTTTTTGTAATTTTGTAAAATTGCAAGTAAAGCTAATTCTTCAATCTAAGTCTATTTTATAAGTTTTTTTTGTAAGTCTAAGTCTATTTTAAATATATTGTCACTCAAAGTTATGTGAAAAAAAAGAAGAGAATAACACACTTATGAATTCAAAAGTATAAATTTTTTAATTAAAACTTATTATTAAAATAATCAAAATTTTATTATTGAATTGTTAATTTATTATAAGAATTTCATTCTAAAACAATTTTAAATGGACATTTTTTAATAAAAGATATAGAAACTCAAAACATTCCCTCATTAATTAAAAAAAATACAAAAAATACAAATTTTCATTAAAGAACAAATTGTAAAATAAAATCAAAGTGAAAAATTAAAAGAATATTTAATATAAATTCAAGAAATCAAGAGATATGGTCCTCTACTAAAATGTAAAACATGAAGATGTAATGAGAAAGGATGAGAGATTCTCATGTTAGTATAGTTTAAATATGGATATTTCTTTATTTTTATTTATTTTTTTATAAATTTTAATTTATATTTTAATTATAAACTGAAGTGTCTCACCTTGGCAAGGTTAGTTTTCACACGGTTGCTACATGCTTATGATAAAGACCAATTTTATAAGATTATTCATGTACTTATGTATATGCTTGTATACTATAGACTTGGTTTAGGTCACACAGTTGCTACGTGCTTATGATAAAGACTGATTTTGGTGAGACTAATTTTAGTTAAGTGCATATTATTGATGTTTTCTCTTTTGGTATCATAGTTTGGACATAGGTGTATGACATGGATGGTGATCTATGATTGATACACATAGATCCATAAATGATCATGGTTATGTTGAACATATGCATAGAAACTTCTAGGGGCGAATATTAGCCCATGGGTGAAATTTAAGGGGTTTTATATTTTGGAGGGGCGAATTTTTTATATTATACCCCTTTTATATGGTTAGCTAAAAAATTATTTAAAAAATAAATATTTATTATATTTTCGCTAATGAAAAATAAGGGAAAATAAAACTTAAGACCAAATTTTCCTAGTTTGCAGGGAAAATTTGATTCAATCACTCGATTTGTAGGAATGACACTAGTTAGGGGCTATTTCATCCTCTGCCATTCCTAGAAATCGAGAGTAAGGTCAAACTAGGGGGTTTTTTATTGGATTAGCTTGTATAAATTTGTCAGGATTAATAACCCCGTAGTGAATATAGTCATAGAGAGGTCTTTTGAGTACGGAGATACATGTTGGAAGAGATGTGTAGTGGCTCGTTCTGAAATTGAGCTTGTTATAGTTCTTTAGAAGGATTTTCCATTCAGAGGTATCAAGTGCAGGTGCAATGCTTTGGGGTTTTATCAGATACTCTATCGCCACTTTCTCTTCCCCCAAGCTCGACTTCCCCACCGATGTGATTGTTTCTTCCTACACCTTCTCCTAGTTCTCTCGCTTCTTCTACTTCTCTGACGTTATTGACATGGCTGATCAATAAAACCGCAATGAAAATTTTCACTACTGGACACCACCTCAAAGCTGTGAATAAGGAGAACTTAGATAGTGAGACTAAATGTTCAAAGGGGAGGAGGGATTTACCCATAAATTTTTATCTATGAAAATTCCTTCTAATGCTAAGATGCCTTACTTTGAGAGAGAACAAAAGAATTTTCCTAATGTGAATTAAATATTTCTTAGGTTGGAAGTCTATGCAAGTTCATCCCCGAGGTTATCAAATATTTCTTGGGCCTAATTTGGGCAATGAGCTCCTCCTAAAGTGATCTGTGACAATTCGAAGTCTTGAAGCAGTTCTGTAACAGAGGTCAGAGGGTGATCTAAGAAATTTCAAAGACCGAGTTAACCTCTTGAGACAACTTTGTGGGTCTTGTAGCAAGTTCGATACCTTAAAGAAATACGGGTCAAATAAGTAGAGTATGACAGGAAAATTAAGCATAGAAATTAGATATCTTGAGCATAACAGGTTTCATGTAGGGTTTAGCAATCGGTAGCCTCTGACATCTCTGGTTATGGTATCCTTTTTAGTATAAATTTTGTTTTGTTTGTCACCAATAAACGTGAACCATAGTATTGTGCCAGGTTGTTATATGGAATTGATGAATAATATATTGTATTGTTAGATTTATTTCTAATTTTTTATTGAATTTTAAATGCTATATTCCTCAATTCAGTTTATTATATCATTCAGAAGCTAATATTGTTCATTTAAGAATGCATTATTTGCATTGCTTTAGAAAATGAAATTCTATTGAAACCCTAGTATCTCACCCTACTACATGTTTAATTTCCTCCAGAAGACAAAAGTAGATGGTTGGGAGTCTCTCAGAGGAAAATGTGAGTACTATCAACAAATAACTAAAATAAATTAGGTTGATCAGGGCTACATTTCTTAAGTAAATATGAAGCCCAATGAACATATGTGGTGTTTTTGTCATAAACTACTCTCGAGTCATTTTCATGTATGATATTTTGGAGAATATATGGTGGGGATTTCCACATTGTCCTCTTTATAGTCGTTTGTGTAATCCAATCTGGTTTTTCCTTGCATTGGAGCCCCGCCTTGACGCGATGGTATAATGCAAATATTTTAGTTAACCTATTCTTGGCAATGAAATCTCATAAATTGCATTCAAAATGTGGGCTTTCTTACCTTCGTTTGTGTCTCTCTGTAATTATGTGACAAAGATAGGGAAAATTAACATACATACTGACATCTAAAGTGTAAGAATTAGGTTGTGCTATTCTATATTGCAGTTGTGATAACCATTTAGTATCTGCTAGTGTGGGAAACTATTGTCTGCCATTGGTCACAGAGTCAAATAAAATCAAGAGCCCATGTCCATGTGGTGATGGGGAATTATAATGAGTGATCTGCGAATGAACAATCTCACTGGAGAAATGTGACTTGAGTCCTACTATCGACTTTGAAAACACAACCCTGTCTTGGTTTCCAAAAACGTGATTGGGGGGAAACACATTTTACAAGCACCTGGGTTCAAGAACAAATAATCGAATTTGCAACAACTTCATTAGAACAAGGGGTGGAATACACACAAAATATCCTATAAAACTAAATTAATCACACATAATGAGAATGCACTAACCATCAGTCAACATAATTCAATACACAGGAAATAAAGAGGAAAAATGTGGACCAAGTCATTCGGGGAATTTTGAGGTCTAAAATGGGCCTCCTAAGAAAATATACAACCAAAATAAACTTTATAAGAACCAATAGGATTCAAGATGATGATGTCAACCATGGAGGATGATTCACCATTTTTTAAGTAAAAGGGTAAAAAGATTAAAAAATAATAAAATAATAATACTACTTTTTTAACTCATATTTTCAACTTATCTCCCAAAGTTTTTACTAAAATTTTGAGTGAGAGTACTCGTTGGATGAAAAATTTAATTCCTCATCTAAGGAGTACCCATGTTGCATACTTTCGATGGACCCTACTATGCGAAAAATGAGAAATACATGAAAAACATGACTGCAATCACGTTTTTCATGTATTTCTCATTTTTTGTATTGCAGGGTCCTTCGAAAGTATGCAACATGGGTACTCCTTGGATGAGGAATTAAAACTTTCATCCAACGAATACTCCCGCTCGAAATTTGAGTAAAAAATTTGGGAGATAAGTTGAAAATACGAGTTGAAAAAACAATTTTTTTTCCCTCTAAAATTTGATGATGTAACCAAATATTATTTTATTATTTCCAATATTATTTTATAATTTCCTTAGGAGGCCCATTTTAGACCTCAAAATTCCCCTAATGTATTATCAAGATTTTTGGAAATTACAAGCTTAGATGCAATCTCAAGAGGTTCGACCCTTAATACACTCGGTTCTCAACCGTTAAATATATCTCTATCCCCCTAAAGGTTGGACCTTCATGTTTCCAGGTCTAAATATTCCTTTGCTCCACACGTTTCCAACCAAAAAATGTGTCATGATTCCCATGGCTATGCCCTTAGGAATTTTTAGGGATAGTCTAAAGATTATAGAACACCGATGTGTGAACACATGTATTGAATGAGCTTCGCTAAGTTTTCATGTTGGCCCAGTACAGATGAAACTCTCTCTCAATTGCATTGATCACTTGTTTCTTGCTCAAAGTTTGCATGAATCTGGAAATGAGTTAAGGGTGTGCCTTGAATTGCATGAGATCACCCACCATTGATGCACCATTCTTCTTTCCAGAATTGAAAAACTAAGTGTAAATGTATACATGAATTAATTATGATTGACAAGAGGAAATTATCTAAATACCATGTACTCACAATTGTTATAAACTTAATCGATTAATAGAGATTTAAGGCATTTTGTGGCTTGCGTGTTGGAAAATAAAGGAAAATGAACTGCTAGTTTATTCTAGAAACACCACTGCTACTGTGGCAGTATTATCTTCTTTCCAAAATAAAGTTGTACTTTCCATTGAAAAATTGCCTTAAAATTTAATGTTTAAACGTTGTCAGGCATATGTTGTAAGCAAGTCCAAAATAGATGCTAAGGATTGTGCCCTCCAGCTGGAAGAAGCCTCTGTAAATTGGTATTTGTAACTCTTTAGTGATACACCCTCATGCATTTTCTGAGTAGAATGTAGCTGCTCCTATGAACTACTTTCATACGCGTGCCTTCAATGGGTCTAAAAGAGGTACAAAAAAACACCCTACTCATTGTTTATAAAACTTCCCCTCTGTTGATATGCTCATACATATTCATAATAAAATATAACTTCTCCTATAAATTGATGTCAACCCTCTGCCCTTAATGGTTATAAAAGAGATGCAGAGCAATATCTTTCTTATTGTTAATAAAACTGCCCTATGATGTTATTTCGTCTCTCAGAATAGGTCCAGATTCTGCATATTTTTTTAAGGTTGTATATGCTTTTAGGATTAACAGGCCAGTGTATTTTTATAAGATATGATTTGAAAATTTAACATTTTATGTGTAAATCTAGAATGATTTGGTAAAATAGAAATGACCAATAAGAATGACCTCAGACGTTTTGTGTTCAGTTACTTTGTGAAATCTTTGTAGCCCTAATTCACTTTGTTTTATGAGCATTGGAAGTGTTTGGAAATAAATAAGAAAAGGTTGAAATATATATTTTTTGGTTGTGCAGTTATTATCTTCATTTGGTGCCAAGTTATATTCTTTTGAAGAGTAAAAAAATGACAATAGTGGAGGCAATGATGATTTTCATGATTTTGTAGCACCTCATAACTTTAACAATTACTTTAGTTATGGGGGAGCCATAATATTTGTGGAAGAGATGCTGGTATGTTCAATTTCTGAAGAATTCCCACTCATAAAATCATCTAGATTGATGACCATTATAACATTGAGCCAAATACGTGATATTGTGACTCTTAAAGTTTTTTTGATGAGATGAAGTTTTTTGTTCCTTCTTCCTTACTACTTACCCCCATATATTTTGAATTTGTATCCATTTTTATTTTACTCTTTGTTGCCGTCATCAATAGATGTTATTGTTTCCAATGAATTATATTTCTTCAAACTTTTGTTATTTAAGAAAAGGTTCGACATTGAGACATTTTGTTTTAATTAATGTTGAAACTTGAAACTATTTAACAAAATCATAATTGAGAAGATAATGAAATCAAGGCATGCATTCCTAATAATGAAGTCTTGTAAATTGCATTCAAAATGTGACCTTTCTTACCTTCATTTGTGTCTCTCTATAATTATGTGACAAATATAGGGACATTTAACAAACATAATGACATCTGAAGTGTAAGTTTTAGGTTGTGCTATTGTATATTCTAGTTATGATAACCATTTAGTATTTTCTAGTGTGGGAAACTACTGCCTGCCATTGGTCATGGAGTCAAATAAAAACAAGAGTACATGATCATGTGGTGATGGGGTATTCCAATGAGTGATCAGCAAATGAACTGTCTCGTTGGAGAAATGTGACTTGAGTCCTATTATTGACTCTGAAAACACAACCCTATCCTAGTTACCCAAAACATGATTGGGGGAAGCACACTTTACAAGCACATGGGCTCAAGAACAATTAATAAAATTTGCAACAACTTCATTAGAACGAAGGGTGGAATACAAAAAAATATCCTCTAAAAATAACTTAATCACACATAATGAGAATACAGAAAGCATCAATCAACATAATTCAATACACACGAAAGGAGGAGAAAATATGTGGACCAAGTGCCCAATATTTTATTCATTATCAATATTTCTGGAAATTACAAGCTCAGATGCAATCTCAAGAGGTCCAACTCTTAATACACTCGGTTCTAAACCATTAAATATCCCTTTGTCCCCCTAGAGGTTTGACCTTCATGTTTCCAGGTCTAAAGATTCCTTTTCTCTGCTCATTTCCAACCTGCAAATGTGTTATGATTCCCATGGCTATTCCCTTAGGAATTTTTAGGGATAGTCTAAAAAATGTAGAACATTGATGTGTGAACACATGCATTGAATGAGATTCACCAAGTATTCATGCTAGCCCAGTACAGATGAAACGGTCTCTCAACTTCCTTGATCAGTTCATGTTTGCTCAAAGTTTGCATGAATCTGGAAATGCGTTAAGGGTGTGCCTTGACTTGCATGAGATCACTCACCATTGATACACCCTTCTCCTTGTTGGAATTGAAAAATTAATTGGAAATTTATACATGAATGCATTATGATCTACAACAGGAAATTCTCTAAATACCATGTACTCACAATTTTTGTAAATTAAATCGATTAATAGAGATCTAAGGAATTTTTTGCTTTGCATGTTAGAAAATAAAGGAAAAGGAGATCCTAGATTATTCTGGAAACACCACTGCCACCGTAACAGTAGTACCTTCCTTCCCAAATAAATTTGTACTTTCCATTGAAAAACTACCTTAAAATTGAAAGTTTAAATTTTTCCATGCATAAGTTGAAAGCAGGTCCAAAAGAGATGCTTAGGAGTGTGCCCTCCAGCTGGAAGAAACCTTTGTAAATTGGTATTTGTAACTCTTTAGTGATACATCCTCATGAATTTTCTGAGTATATTTTTCATAATTATATGTATTTTTTTTTGTACTACACAAAAGACATACAAAACTATTGGCCAGTGATGGTCATGTTCCTAAATTTCACCATGATTTAGTTTGTTTTTTGTGCATTCATTATCCAACTATATATACATATCCTTCAAATTATTTAGACATTAAAGTCTTTCAATATCTACCCTGTGTTGTATACATGAACGAAGAACTGTAAACCAAAAATCTAGAAGCCATCAAATAAACATAGAAAAAACATCTATGAAAAGGAATAGTGTGATGATTGAATGGTCTTGAATCTTCCTTCATAATGCTCTGGTTCAAGATGAGACTTTTTTCTTGAATTTCTCCTTTCAAACTGAAATTCGATGAATTCTTTAATAAAAAGAGTTTCATATAGGAATTTATGGATCATCATCAAACATCACAGACGTGAAAAAGGCCTATAAAGGTCAAATAAATTCCAGTGCGAGTGAAATTGTTACAAATAAAAGAAAACGAGGGAAAAAAAATCTAACCATCTTGTTGTACTTGTAACCTAATGTTACATTCTTTTTATAAATATAATTTACTCTCATTACTTAACCAACTTCAATTAGAAAGAACATGAATGCAATTTATATTGTAATTCAAAATCTAAGTCATCCAACATTGAGTTCATGATTCATGTGAACTTACAACATTTTTAGATGCTGCATGGTTCTCTTCATTTCGAGGAAACCCCTCAATAAAAAATTTACCATTCTCACTTTCCTGCACTGGCTTCTGTAAGATCTTAACTGTCACTTCTGAGGGCACAATATTTCCTTCATTTATCATATTCTTAATCATTGTTCATAAACATGAACCAAATGTGCTTATTCAACATCTTCTAATCAATATCTATATTAAACCTAAAGTTGTAATTGATCTTGGCAACTGAAGAAAAATAAGTATACCCATTTTCAGAGCCGGATTTAATCTTTGTACAGAGAATATCCCAAGAACTTAGGTGTGTAAATCCAAAATTTTCAAAAATCATTTCACACTGAGTACCCTTTCCACTCCCTGGTCCACTTGAAAATATATGTGAAACAAGCTCAATAGACTAAATTTATAGCCTTTAAAAAATCAAACATAATTCACTCAAGATTTTTCAAAACACGAGACTACAATGTATTTCATACAATGCAAAAAACAACTGCAATAACAAATGACTATGTAAATGATGCTAGAAAGTGATTATATTGTACAATGTAAAGCACTAGGAATTTTTCAGGGGATGCTTGAATCTAATTTATGGTTCACTGCATCAGATGTTTTGGGTCCTCTTGTTAGAGTGTTATCATCACCTTCACTTCATGTTGTTCCAGATTTAGAAAATTTCAATTTGATTCAGTTCTATTTTGGAGTTGATTCTCTATTTATAATTTACTTCCAGTTCTAAGAAAAGAGCACTAGATAGGTTTTAGAGGAGAATATAGCCTACTCCAATCTAGGTGTAGTTCTATAGAAGGCCAGTACATTCATATATGCATGCATATTGGGCGCTCTAACCAAATCATTAGAGTTACGATTATTGACAATTGTTAGTGTACAAGATTGGTTTCCTCCTTTATAAAGAGATACAATGTCTCCGTTGTTATTCATTCAGTTGATTAGAGAGCACTGAGTGACTATTGTGCACTTCCTACTTCACCGTGAGCTATACAACCATTATAAGGAAGGATTCTCTATGCACTTCCTACTTAACTGTGATCCATCAGCCATTATCAGGAAGGTTCAATATCGAGAGAATCAACCGGGAAACATATTTCTAGCATAAGAAACTATAATGCAACAAAAAAGCATCAAAGATAATGCACCTTAGGGACAATCTGATGCATACAAGCACGAATGAAGAAGTTGACCCACCCCAAGGACCTAGCTAAGTAGTTCAAGCATCCATTTGGGAAAATACTTATGTAGGTGCCCATTATCTCCTTCTCTTTTATGCTCTTCCTATGCATTCCAGCTTTTGGTATTCCATATTTCACAATATTGCAACAGTTTGTGTCACAATTATATAAATTCACCTCACATACCATTTGACATCATGGTTCCAAAGGTTATTTTTTGTTTGTATTTAGCTTCTTCAGAAAGATCAATATTCAATATTCCAATTTGGTCCCTATACTTTTTATAGAGATGGGATTTTAATGAAGTAATGATGTGAAGCTTTTGAGCTGTTGGATTCTGTGAATCTAGAAATCTAAAGGAGGCCCAAAGCGGACCCACTAACTAGACAAACAAATTTATATGTAAACCAAAGAAGGAAAACAAAAGAGTAAGACAAATTCTAGTAATGGGCACAGAGAAAAGCCCATAAAACAAAAGGACCTTGAAACTTGAAGGAGAAGGCTCAGAAGGACAACCTTGATGAAAAATTCAAATACCCCAGAAATATGACATACCCTCCATGCTTTGCTAAATCCCCTCATATGAGGCAGCCAAATGAAGCATATTTTGGACAACCCAAGTAATCCAAAGAAAACCTGGCCCGCGTTCGAGTGGACCTGTAACTTTGAAGGTTATCTCAACAATCCACCATCAAAAAAATGTGAGTGAAGTATTCTCCTAGATAGTCCAGTGAGTTCTTGACACAAACAAGAGGAATGATTGATTGAAAGGGAGGGATGAAAATCTGGAAAAATAAATGAAGAAAACATTTTAAATTGATGAAAATGCTCAGAATACAAAAAAAACAACAAACAACAGATAGAAAAAATGATACCAATGCAAACCTAGAAGTGTAGATTTAAGAATTAAACATTCCCTCATCATAGAAAAAGAAATGAATATTGGGATTTCACCCTCAAGTGAGATAGTTGTCAATAAAATCCGTCGAGAGGAATAAAGTGACTTCACAAATATGACAAGTCTAATTCTGATAAGGAGTTGTGCCACCATAAGGGTTAGGTTATGTTATTTTATATTCTAGCAGTGATAACCATTTAGTATTCACTAGTGTCAGAAGCTATTGCTTTCCATTAGTCATGGAATAAAATAAAAACAAGAGCCTCTGTCCATGTGATGATGGGGAATTCCAATGAGTGATCTGTAAATGAACTATCTCACTGGATAAATGTGACTTGAGTCCTATTATCGAATCCGAAAACACAACCCTATCCTGGTTGCCAAAAACATGATTGGGGGGGAACACACTTTACAAGCACCTTGGTTCAAGAACAACTGCTCAAATTTGCAACAACTTCATTAGAAACAGGGGTGGAATACAAACAAAATCTCCTCTAAAACTAAATTAATCACACAGAATGAGAATTCAATAAGCATCAATCAACATAATTCAATACATAGGAAATAAGGAGAAAATATGTGGACCAAGTGCCCAAGATTTTATTCATTATCAAGATTTCTAGAAATTACAAGCTTAGATGAAATCTAAAGAGGTCTAACCCTTAATACACTCATTTCTCAACCATTTAAATGATCCCTTTGTCCCCCTAGAGGTTAGAAATTCATGTTTCCAGGTCTAAAGATCCCTTTTCTCTGCACGTTTCCAACTAGAACATGTGTCATGATTCCCATGGCTATGCTCTTAGGAATTTTTAGGGATAGTCTAAAGACTGTAGAACACTAATGTGTGAACACATGCATTGAATGATCTTTGCCAAGTATTCATGTTGGCCTAGTACAAATGAAACTATCTCTCAACTGCCTTGATCACTTGTTGTTTTCTCAAAGTTTGCGTGAATCTGGAAATGAGTTAAGGGTGTGCCTTGATTTGCATGAGAGCACCCTTCTCCTTGTCAGAATTAAAAAACTAATTGGAAATGTATACATGAATGCATTAAGATTGAAAAGAGGAAATTCTCTAAATACCATGTACTCACAATTGTTGTAAACTTAATCGATTAATAGAGATAGAAGGCATTTTGTGCTTTGCATGTTGGAAAATAAAGGAAAAGGAACTTTTGGTTTATTTTGGAGACACCACTTCCACCGTGGAAATATTATATTCTTTCCCCAATAAAGTTGTACTTTCCATTGAAAAAAATCCTTAAAATTGAAAGTTTAAATGTTGCTAGGCATAGTTTGAAAGCGGGTCCAAAAGACGTGCTAAGGAGTGTGCCCTCTAGCTGGAAGCAGCTTCTATAAATTGGTATTTGTAACTCTTTAGTGATACACCCTCATGCATTGTCTAAGTAGAATGTAGGTGCTCCCATGAAGTTCTTTCATATCTGTGTCCTCAATGTGTCTAAAAGAGGTACAGAGCATCACCCTTCTCATTTTTTATAAAACTACCCCTCTTTTGATACACTTAGACATCTTCAGAATAAAATATAATTGATCCTATAAATTGATGTAAACCCTCTGCCCTTAATGGTTATAAATGAGATGCATAGCAATATCCTTCTTGTTGTTAATAAAACTGCCCTATGATTTTATTTTTTCTCTCAGAATAGGTCCATATTCTGCATATTGTTTTAAGGTTGTATATGCTTTTAGGATTAACAGATCAATGTATTTTTGTAAGATATGGTTTGAACATTTAACATCCCATGTGTAAATCTAGAATGATTTGGTGAAAGAAAAATAACCAATAAGAATGACCTCGGATCTTCTGTGTTCTATTACTTTGTGAAATATTTGTTGTCCTAATTCACTTTGTTTTATGAGCATTGGAAGTGTCTGGAAATAAATAAGAAAATGTTCTAATATATACCCGTTGGTTGTGCAGTTATTATCTTCATTTGGTGCGAAGTTAGATTCCGCAGAAGAGTTAAAAGATGATAGTAGTGGAGGAAACGATGTTATTCATGATTTTGTAGCACCTCATAAATTTAAGGGTGACTTTAGCGATGGGGGAGCCACAATATCTATGGAAGAGATGATGGTATGTTCAATTTCCCAAGAATTCCCACTCATAAAATCATCTAGATTGATTCCCAAGATAACACTGAGCTAAATATGTGATATTGTGACTCTTGAATTTTTTTTATGAGATGATGTTTTGCGCTCCTTCCTCCTTACTACTTATCCACATATATTTTGAATTTTGTATCCATTTTGATTTTACTCTTGTTTTCATCATCAGTAGATGCTATTGTTTCCAATGAAATATATTTCTTCAAACTTTTGTTGTTTAAGACGAGTGGTGAGCCTTGGTATTGCACCAAGTGTGATGAAACTCCCAGGGGCTACCCTACTTTACTTTATCAACCCGGGGTTCATACAAACTTGGAGGTGACTGTGCTATATACATAACAGATTCATTCTACTCATGTCATCATCTTACGCTCTACGAAAGGGTGATACTTCTAAGGTTTCTCGGTGAAGTCTGTCACACTTCAACTAAACTAAACTAAAATGTATAAATGAAATGACAGAAAGGAAACTAAATTAGGTTGTTGGAAAGGAAATGACAGGAAGGAAAGTAAAATAAATTTCTAAAAGGAAATAACTAATTTAAATTTCTGAAAATAAATGACAAAGGAAACTAATTTTAACCACACTTAACTGGCCAAATGGCTAAACGCACTCTACTTATCCTATGATCTATCTACCATGATTATAACCATGCAACTATTCATGATCTAACTAAACTTAAAAAAGTGTTGCTTGCAGTTTGGAGGAAAATGGGCTAAAGATGTTAATGGAAGGCTTAACACATGTGACAAGGCTTGGAGGTGGAAAGAGGGGTTTAGACTTCATTAAAAATTATGATATCACAAATATGATTTGGAGTGGGAGGCTTGAAATATGCGATGACAGAGTTAAAATTGGCAAATAGAAATGTGATATGAAATGTGCAAAATTGCAATTCGCAATATCGCAAAGTTGGAGGAGAAGCAATAGTTCAGTCGGGAGGAAAGTGCAAAGTACGAAATTGTGATGGGTGACATGGAAGCAGAGTATGGTAAGAATATCGCAATCGCCGTCAGGAGTGCAAAGTGTTAATGGAGATAAAATGGAAAGAGCGAATTGTGATATGCGATATGAAAAATCGGTTCGAGAGACGGATGGAATAATAATATCACAATCGGTATCGGGAGTGGAAATTATTAACGGGAAACAAATGAAAATGAGATTTGTGATTGCGGTACGTCTTAAAGGAAAGAGGATCAGGGTTTAATGTTTTATGAGGTTTTTGATAATAAGTGGAAAGGGTAAGGTGTGAAAGGATATCACAATCGGGGTTTGGAAGAAGAAAGTGTTAACGAGAATCACATGGAAGTTTGATTTGCGATTTACGAATGGGAATTGCGGTAAGTTCGAAGGAATGGGGAAAGGTTGATTTCCAAAGATTTTTTGAATATTTTTGTAATGATCGGTAAAGGTAAGGTGAAAGGGAAAATTGCAAAGATGTTGATGAATGACAAAGGAAGGGGAGAAGAGATCTTGCGAGATGCGAAGTGCGATAGTAGAAATGTCGAGGAAGAAAGGGCGAAGGCCAAAATTTCAGCGTTTTGAAGTGTTTTGGGAGCGAAAGTTGCAAATAAGAGGAAAAGAAGGGAAATGGAGGCGCAACAACAGTTCTTAGGCGTGAAAACAGAGCTGGAAAATGAAGCGAGATGCCTTGATGAACTTCTCTGGGACTGTTGATACTTATTCCCGCAAACAAACTTGTGGATTTATGCACGGAAAAATAGAAAAAATGTGTGATAACACAATGGAAGAAAGATTGAAATTTTTATTGCACTCTACTCTAATCTGAGAAGCAGTGAATCATAAATAAAAACTTTTTTGGTATGCGGGAAGGTCTACATTCCTCGAGCTCTATCGACGGAGATGAGAGTTGAAGGCTTCCTCACGATTTTATGGAGTTCATCAACTATTCTACAACGCAAATAAGAAGATTAAATATAGAGCAGAAAACTATAACAATAATGAAAATATCATAAATAAAACTAGCTAAATGACAGAAAGAAAAAAATGAAAACAGTAGAGAAGATGAGGCACATGGGTTGGGCCCTAACCCACTAGCCTCGCTTCCTAAAACTAGATCAGTAAAATAACATCTGACTTCTCATTGCATTACAAAAATACAGACTTATTACATCCTGAAGGTATTAAATAGAAAAATCATAATAGAATGGAAAAGAATGGCATGGGATGGAATGGAATGGAAATGGAATAGACAGGCATCGAATGGACCAGAAATCAACCAAAATAGACCTTAATTAGCTCTTGATCAACTTTATTTATCCTCAAGGGTAGCTACCAACAACTCCCTATAAAATATTGATTGAGTCCACTTTTCCTCCAGGTAAACCATAGATTGAGTGCACTTCATCTTCAATTTGCTTGGCTGCCTTTGATAGTCAAGGAGGGTGGACAACCCCCTTGAATCTCTCCAATATTTCTCAATAATTTCGTGATATTGTGCTCATTGGTTTTTCAATATTGATTACAGTGGCAGGGAACAAGTCCCTAAATTATCTCCTTATCCAAATCTACATAATCTGTCCAATATTCTCATAATATTCTACAAAAATAACAAATATTAGGGACAAATATGCAATTACCTTTAAACCTTCCTAAGAACATATTAAAGCATAAGAAAACATTATTAAGTACAGAAGCAGAGATTTAATATATCTTTTATGTGCATAAGGAGGGTTATATGGGTCTAAGAAAGGTTAGATGGGCCTTATTTTATGTCTAATTTGGAGGCTCATAAACGAGGTTCAAAATTGAGACATTTTGTTTTAATTACTGTTGAAACTTGAAACTATTTAACAAAAGCAGAATTGAGAAGATAATGACATAAAGGCATGCATTCATCAGAGGCTAGATCACATTAAGTCCTTGCATCATGACATGCATTTATTGGAGGTTGGAGCACATCAATCCTTGCATCATAAAGATCCAACCATTTTTTAAGTAGGAATACTTGACCACATTAGTTTTCACTTTTCCCCTTTCAACTTGCATTTCACATAGCATTTTTATATTTTCAGTTAGTTAGTGAAAAATTTCTTTGTCCTGAAAATGTATGAGAATCTACTGTATGATCATTAGTTATATTTGATCTAAATGATCACCATTTAGCTAATTGACATTTTTATAACCATGTAACTCTCAACTTAAGGCAAGTTATATGACAATTAACTAGTCAAATATGTGTTAGATTTCGTTGTCTCACCCTTAGAGACAAGGCGTTGATGAGATGTAGACAATGTATCTCAATGTATTGTGCTTCAGGGTTTCCTTCTCGCAAATAAATTTGCTTGGCATCCAACAGTTGAAGAGATGATTTATGTTCTTTATGTCAGTGTGTATTGGCATTTCAATGCAGGTTTCTTACTACTAGATCAAGTTGGGAATGATAAATTGGACGTTTGTCTTATGATGATACATGCTAATGTGTTAAGATGTTCTTACACATTAATTGCCATTTTTTATTAACATCAACTAGTTGTGTTATTTTAAAACCAGATTCTGATCTTATTGATATTATAAGACAATTTATATCACATAGGGAAAAGACAGTACTTGTTTCCATGAGACATAATATGGCCAAGAACTGTATTCTGTAATGATATAAATGGATGGAACCGTTTTCTGTTAACAAGTTATTTTATATGGAAGAACACAATCTGCATGTAATGCAAATTTTTTATTTTTTAATGAACAATAATCATAATTTCTTCTTCCACGGGAATATATTTGAATGAAAGAATAATTATACCATGTTTATATTTGTCTCTTATATATATTTGAAGTGATAAATATTTCTCTTGATCTAGGGTGATTCTATTCATTTAATTTGCAGTAGAGATTAAGTGTGGCATAATTTGTTAGTACATTTTGTGTCTTGCAGGACCACTTGAAAAATATGTTAACAGCTGACCATGTGGTGGATTGGATCATACCTGGGCTACAACTTCCTCAATATGCACATGCTTTTAGATAAAATGCAGTAAATGACCTGAATTTTCCTGCACTTATTGAGGATCACAACCAAACACTATTATATTATTTACAAGTCTAAAGCAATCTTCATTGTAAGAAGATTACATATGCTATAGTGAGGCAAATGTTTGGTTATGGTGTTGTTCCAAGCTCTCCAGAAAATCTGAAGTGTGTATCTTAAAGTTGTGGCATGATTCAGTTTCACTGGGACCCCCATCATTTGTCAGATATCATCCACCCCATAAGTATCTAATAGACAAGCGCATTGATAATGCATCTTCTTGGATGTCAATAGGTGACTCGAAAGAAAATTCCTTTCTAGATAAGGATGAGTCATCAAGGAAAATTTATGGTTATATAATTCAATCATGGGGTGATCATGGTCCATCATAATGGATACAAATCCATACTTTTCACCATTCTGATATACCTTCTTCAAATGACCAATGTGCTATGATGTTTATAGCTGGAAGAGCACAACCAACTAAATATTTCTTTGCATCTAGAAAAGCTTCCAATGCAAAGTTACATGGAATAAAAGTTATTAGAAGGTAGAAAGGTTGGGGATGGATGCACTTGGCCAATTGTCTCATACTCATTTTAGGTATAATCTCAAGACAATATTTTCTTTAGAATTATTTTGGCTTCCTGGACCTTGTTCAGAGCTATGGTTTTGGGCCCAACACATACAAGACTTATGGAAGCTCAAGATAGACAGTATATTCTTTGGAAAATGGAAGGCTAGAACTTTTCAACATTTTTTTATTCCTATCTTTTAATGCAATAAAAATATGGGATCTATCATGGAAACTATATGGCAATACATTTTCATCAAATCCATCTTTTCCATCCAGGAGGGAACTTGTAGCAGAGATCAAAAGTTGTAATGATACTGATGAACATTCAAGGACAACTGAGAGGCTGAAGATTTAGTGATAAGGGCTATTTATAATGAATATTACTTTTAGTCTAAGGTCTCATCACAAACTCAGAGGGGCTCCTTGAATTTGAGGATGATGCAATGTACTACTTCACCCTAGGAAAGTAGAAACCAAAATATTGAAGGTTCTATGAATTCTTTTCTTCTGAATATTCGATTAGCAGATGTTGGAGATACTAGAACTGTTGTAGATACATATGCATATTTGAGAAGTAAATATGTTATGCAAGGGAAATGAATGAAAAGGATTGCAACATGTGGAACAATATATGATAGAGAACATTTAAACTCGTATATTTTGAGCACAAAATGTAAAATACGTAGCTATTCTTCTCCAAATGGAAGGTTTAATAAGTCCACTGAAATTTCAGCTAACACTATGGACATGGTTGATCACAGGAATATTGGGTTCTTCGCAATGCATGGAAGAAATTGATACATGTATGTAATTATTATATCTCAATGATTGTTTAGAGGTAAAATTGAGTTTTTATTCTTATTTTAATATAAGTTTGTATACTACATCCATTTTATAACAAAGAAATTATTTGGCTTAAAAAAGAAACCATGTTCAAGTTATATTAGCAAAAAGAAATCTATTAAATATTTGGCTCTATTATCTACAAGTGCAATTATGAGGGATGAAATGCTAGATTTGATCATTGGCATTATATATCATATTGGAAATTGAAGTTTGAGAAACATTGTTGTCGTGATTGTCAAAATGTTCTTTGTGTTAACCATACATGAATTTATCCTCATGGTCCTCTAGGACGGTGTGGTCTAGAGACAAATGGTGTTTGTCAAGCTTGCTTCCACTGCTTGCCTTTAGAGGTACAGAAAAAACTTGGACATATTAATAAAATTTGTGTGGGACCTTATGAATCTGGTGATTCTTTGTCACATGAGAAGAAAAGGAAACATCCAATTTTGAAAAATGCATTAAGTCACTCTAGGAATAAATTTGTTAACTTTTCTAGCATGAACATCATACATGAATCTTAGAATGAACACCATTGGAGTCACAACATTGCAAAAGATCCATATCCCCCAAAATTAGACTTGGAATATTCTTGTGACTCAACCAGTAGTTCTCTATCAGATTAAATCTAATCTTCTTCTTCTCTATAATCGTTGTGCTAGAAAGCGATCTCCTTTTCTTTGATTTAAACCTTTTGTTTTATATGAACTTTGCATCAAATATTATTTTATTTCATAGAAGGAGGATTTTAAAAACATTATAACAAGATGGAAATTACAAGAATATACCATGTATAATTAATATATTTTCTCCCTCTATCAATTCAGGTCAGGAGAGGCAACATGTCTAATTGATTACCACAATTAATTCCTAGCCACAAACATGTCTTTAACAACAATTTTTTGTTCAATAGAAAATGCTTCCTTTAATTATAAATAAAACCACAAATGCATATCAGTATCTGTTTCCAAAAAAATTGGGTTGTAATATTAACTAGCCCTTAAGGCTTGAATAATCCCTATATAAAAAAAAATATGCTTTGAGTTTCCACTTAATATTTTAGTGTTGCAGTGGCTTCTTGACCTCAAAAATAACTAGAGCCAAAGTAGCACCTTTATCATCTTTTCTAAGGCCAACTAAGCTAAAACTCTTGATTATCTCTTACCATATGACTAGCCTTGTATCTACACTAACCACCACTCCAAGGGGTATGCTTTGAAGGAATTGAAGGCACTGGAGATGGAGAGGTAAATTCTTGACTTATGGTTCGAGGGGTTCCATCCCAATAGTCCAAGTGTTGTCATAGGTGAGAACAATCCAACTTGACTCTCTGGATTTGAATTGTGATTTGGAGAAAAGGATCATTATACCAAACCAGCTTGATAGAGAAAGAAGAAATATATATGTAAGGGATTTATTAAAAATTGTATACATATTTTTTGTTATTTATAAATGAGGTTCCAACTCTAACAAGTTTCCATGTAGTTTAGAACTTGATACAGAAAGTTTGTTTATTATCCATAAGGGAATCCTTCTTGGAAATGGGATTTTGGGAAAATATGGCCAAAAAAGGTCCAACCTAGTGTCGTGCAGACCCCCCCACCTAAAACTGGTTACAACCCTAACCCCCCTCCAAAATCCTCATTCCCGCTCCCGCTTACCGCTCCATTCCCGCACCTTCAGCCTGCACTCACACGTCAATTATTTTCGCCAACCATGTGCCTCCACATAATTCCCTACATCCATGTCAACTACCGACTCCAAGTCATATATCCATTTCATCCCACTCCCACCAAATCAAAAATGAACGTTGGCAATTAAAGTGAACACCGAGTTGGAAAATGGTCAGTTAAAGGTATATTTTTTCCTTATACAACACAGTAATTTCGAGCATGGTTTACAAACAAATGAGAGCTAATTTCTCAAAACCAAAAGATTTTTTTGTCTATAACGGACCCATTTAAAAAAACCACTCAGTTTTCTAACATCTATTATGGTTTGGGAGATTCGAATGAATCTTTGAAGGCATAGTTTCTTGATTTTTTTTGTTTTAGCCACTCTTTTAACATTCGGTTTCCGAATAGGTGGAAATACATTTTAAAAAATTTTAAGATTTTTTTTTGGTAACATACTCATATACAAAAACCTCTCCCATTTTTGTCACAAATATCATGGATTTAGATATTCAAAGGGATCACTAGACCCTATTTTTCAGAATTTCATGAGGAAAAATATCATGGAAAGTTAGTGACTTGGATGCCACCTCATCAAATTAAACTTGCTATCAAATTTTAATTTATCTTCCTTAACACTAGAAATCCTCAAAGATAGTGCCAGGAAGCTTCAACAATTTATATGTCCTATATTTTGTTCTATTTTTACAAACAATTTATGATATTTTGTAAAAGATCTTGAGGTTTTCACTCAAGATATTTTTTGATAATTTTGTATAAATACTTCATAATTTGAAGTAATAGTGATTGGGGCTTGTATGAAGAAATATACTTATGATGTAAATTTGTTCCTTAAGCTCAAGTGGAAAAATTTTCAGTAATCCTATGTCAGACTTATTTGTGAATTTATTTTCTCTTGTTAATGTGTTCTTCTCTATCAATTCATATGTTTCTCTTATCTATGTTGTTCAAAGAAAAATGATAATTTGAATTTGCTTAAGTACACTCAGTTATGTCTTCTTAACAAACTTAATATTTTCAACTGAAATTAAACACTAGAATTATTAATTTCTCTATGTTTAACGGATCCTTAAAATTTCCATCTTTACCATCTCATAAAGCTCATAAGATCTAATAAGTGTGCCTATTAAAATTATCTGTCATTATTGTAATTCATCAACTTGAAACTTAATTGACTCTATTTCCCAATGGATTTCCCTTGTTGTTCCAACCAAACTCTGAATTTCACATCTAGCCTAAAATCCTACAAAGAAAACAAAGCTAAATCTAACAAAAATATCCCTCTCTATGTTTAGAAGGCCTAGCTTCTAAACTTAAATGTGATTATGTGGTTACCTCTAGGTTTCTTTCACAACCTTAAGAAATTACGGAGTGATAACATTCTTGCGACCATACTAGGGAAGAAAGGTTTCATTTTCCTTGGAAAAGACTATTAAGTTTAGATTTGACTGTTGATTGTGGACAATAGTCAGGCACATAAAGGTTTAATCCTTCACCTGATGACTCAATGTTCCATAATCCAGAGCTAAAAGCTTTCATGGCGACTCCATTATAAAAGAATACAGATTGTAGAACACTCACGATGAATCCACTATGTGAAGGTGTGTAATTTCATCAATTATTGTTGATTATTTTCAAGATGAGTGCAAGAATAGAATGCAGGTATGTTCCTATGGAAAGATCTAGTATCCCCGACTTTCCGCATCACATGCCTTGAATATATTAGAATCATATTTGCCAGAGTTAAAAGATGAGAAAGGTAATAATGTGGCTTTACATCTTACCAAATTCCATATGCATTTACAAAGGCTTTAGGGTGAATGGCACGAATATTGTATTATGAAAATGTTCATGCTTACGTTTGAAGGAAATGTCAGGTCTTGGTATGTAAATTTTCCAGCTGCTAGTATGTGCTCTTTAAAGCGTTTTCATTCTATATTTTTTGAGAAATACAAAGAATATTATCCATATTTGTTTCTGGTTCAAAACTATTGTGATCATTTTGAAAATTTTATTCAATATGTGGTATGTTACTATGAAGATGATCAATACAATGATGATGGGATTGTATAGGCTATTCATGGGAGACCTTTCAACCGTGAAGAAGTTGAAGAAGCTGGCTACTATGCAACTCAAGAAAAATTTCAACAAGTATTTATTTCTCCTATGATTGAAAATGAAGAAGAGTCTGCATTTCAATGAATTAATTTCACATGAACTTGTTGATGAAATTTCACAACCTTTATACATTTCAGAGGAACGAGAGAACAAACAGCCCAATTATAATGAAGAAACAAAGATTACAGATGATAATTTGAAGCAATATTCTCGGATTTTCATAAATACAAATGATCATTATAGTTTCCTTGCATTCCCTTCTTCTCTTGAGTTTTTAATTCATGAACAAATTTCTGAAAATCAAAATTCTGAGTTTGCTAGCATAGAAACTCAAGAAAGTCATGATCCATCCAATATTTTCAGCAATAATATGCAACAAGTTTGTTCCTTTAAACTTAATGCATAAGTTTTTGAATATCACATTGTTTTAGACTCGTGGGTGTAGACCTTTTTGTTATTCAAGATGTGGCTACCTTAATTGAAAATCTGCCTCCAGTTTCAGATAATGAATATTTTATTGAAGAAGAACAGGTTGTCCCAAAGCCTATGGATGTTATTTATATTGTGGATGAATTGGTTGTTTCAAATGAAGATGGTAAGATTGATGAACAAATTACTCCCTTTCCCTTAGAAATCAATTCTTTTGCAGATCATCAAAATGTAACTTTCCATGTTTTTAAAATTCCTTTGGCCTATCTATTGCAGTCATCAAGGAAAGTGGTTGTTCTTATGTTTGTGTATTATGGTCAATAGTTTCAGTGGCAGTTTGGGTTTCGAGTATCATATCTTTTCAGCCTTCTCATGAGAAGTATGAGTAGAATTCAGTTAAGCATCCATTTTATTAACTATTTGCATTGTGAATTTGTTATTACTTGATATTGCAATCATTACAACATATTAGAGTGAGTAGGTATGATCAATAAGCTCTATGTTTTGAGCATTATTTTCAATTTCAGTTTTCCACGTAACTTTCAATTTTTAGTGTACAATTTAGGTTTCATTTTAAAGAATGGATTTGATTTAGTTTGAGAATTGGAATAGATTATTAATTGGTTTTCAGTTGCATTGGTTTCATGGCAGAGCATGTTGCAGGCTTGGGATCAACCCAATGGATCAGGCTACTAGTCTACGATGTTATTGGCACCTCACAAGGAGGATACCATCCCCATTGGAGCCTATGTTAGGGTCTTATGACTCATAGGATCAATTGATGATTGTCTGTTGATTTTCATATGATGATATTGTAAATAATGTTTTATTCTGAAAATTATTTCCAAGAAAAAAAATAGGCTTGCAAATCAAAATGAGCCATTATAGATTAATTAACAGTGTTTAGATTAATTAGTCGCATCTATTTTGCGATTAGTTAAAGTTGTAATAAAGTGTTTTGGACACGAAAATTTGTCACGATGTAATAAAAAATGTGCGTTAAGGAATGGTCACAATCCAACCTACCTGGATCAACGACGAAGGATCATCTTCGGCCCCCCAAAGCCCCTCCATTAATGGTTAATCACCGAGGGGGGGCTGAAAAGGTGGAATCAATTAGCTACTTGGCGACTTCTCATCACTTCGCAACCCCCTCATCCCCCCCCCCCCCCCCTGAAATCCTCTTTCGCGATCCCGCTTACCGCTCCATTATTGTGCCTTCCTCCCATGCTCACATGTCAATTATTTCCGCCAACCTTGTGCCTCCACATAATTCCCTGCCTCCATGTTGCCTACCGCCTCCAAGTCGCCTGCTGCCTCCACGTCATATATCCTTTTTATCCCACTCTCGCCAAATCAACAGTGAACGTTGGCAATTAAATTCAGCATCGAGTTGGAAAATGGTCAGTTCAAACTATGTTTTTTTCGTATACAACACAATAATTTCGAGCATGGTTTGCAAACAAATGAGAAAAAATTTATGAAAACTGAAAGATTTTTTTTGTCCGAAATGGACCCATTTAAAAAACGCTCTCTCAGTATTCTAACAACTATTATGGTTTGGGAGATTCGAATGAATATTTGAAGGCATAGTTTCCAGATTTTTTTTGTTTTGGCCACTCTTTTAAAATGCAGTTTTTGAATAGGTGGAAATGAATTTTAAAAAATTGAAAGAGGTTTTTTTTGGTAACATACTGATATTCAAAAAACCTCTCTTAGTTTTTTCACAGATATCATGGATTGAGATATTCAAATGGATCATTGGATCCTATTTTTCTAAATTTTGTGAGGAAAATCTCATGGACAGTTAATGACTTGGACGCCACCTCATCAAATTAGACTTGCTATCAAATTCGACTTGCTCTTCCTTATCACCAGAAATCATCAAAGATAGTGTCAGGAAAATTCAAGAGTTTAAATGTCCTATATTTTTGTTCTATTTTTATAAACAGTTTATGATATAATATTTTGGAGGTTTCTATTGTGTAGATTTTGAGATTGAGAATTTGGAATTTCCAAAGTCTTTATTTTTCAGTCTACGTTTCGAGTCTAGAACAAGATTCATCTTCAGGAAAAAATCTACTAAGAAGAGAGAAAGCTAGGGGTAATAAATACAAGGTAGAGAGAATGGGGGAAAATAGGGGAAGGTAAGAGTTGACAAGCGAAAAAAGATAATGAAATTTTGTTTTCATTTTTTTATAATTATATTTAAATTTTTAGTTTATTAAAAAAAACTATATTTATAATTTTATTAATATTAAAAAGTTGCAGTTAATTAAAGTTTTATTAAGATAATATTATTTTAATTAATTTAATATAATTAAAATTAATTTAATATAACTTAAAAATATTAATATATTTTAAATATGATTAAATTAATAGCTTAAATATAATTAAATTAAATGTTTCCTTCACTTATAACTTAAGTATAATTAAAGTTATATTAAGGATAATAAATTTTTGAATATATCTAATTAAAATTAATTATATATTTTTTAATTATTCTAGGTATTTAATAAGAAATTTATAATATGAGGTTAAAGATTTAGATGGAGGATTAATTGACTAAATTATATATATATATATATATATATATATATATATATTATTGATAATATTCATATTTTTAATAATATTGAAAATTTAATTTAATAATATAAGAATGAAAATGAATTAATATATATTTAATTATAAAGTTAGGTTAGAGTTTGCACTAATTAATAAGGTTATATTATTAAACTTTTAATATTAAGATTTAACCTTATTACTAAGGATTTAATTAATTAAATTATAGTGAAGCTTTTTTATTTTATTCTTAATTTATTATGATGGGATTAATCTGTTAGGAGGTTGTAGCATTATGACACATTAATATTAGTAAGGAGGAAGGCGATCATTTTTTAAGAAAAAATCTATAAAGGCTAATCGAAAAAGGTGGGGGATGAGCCTCAAGGAAGAAGTATAGGGATGACAAAAAATTAGGATGAGATGAGGTGGAGTAATGAGATGCCTTGAGGGGAGGAAACGAACAAAGTGAAGGGAGAGGGGGAAAAGAAGAAATATTTGCATATTTGCATATTATGAAGAAATAGGATGTCCATTTATATTAATGCAAATAGTTCTTTTTTTTTCCTATATGTGATGTTATGATTTCATGTATTTCGATGCCATGTTCATCCATTGAATGAAGTATTTATATGATGCTACATAAATATCGTAGATCATTGGCTTGTGTTGCATGATTGTGCAGGTTCTAATTATAGAGATGGGAGCTATAATTGGAGCATTTAATCCAAGAAAGGAGTGAAGCATACGATGGATCATAGGTAGGATTCATCCCATTATCTATTTACTTTAAGGGAAACAATAGCTAATTTTTATTTCTGTTGTTCTAGGCTAGGTCACCCAGTCTAGTGAAGATAGTTATGTCCGCAGTCGTAGATTATGTATAACAACCATGATTGGCCATGGTTGACCATGATTTATTTTACAAAATATGGTTAACCTTGGTTGATCATGATTGACCATGATTGATAATATAAACCCAAGGGAATAATAAACCCAAGATATTAATACTAAAAACCAAAGGGATTATAAACCTAAAGGATTAATATTAAAACCCCAAGGGAATAATATTAAACATGAGGGATTAATATTGTAAACCAAAGGTACATATAAATCCTAAGATAAATATTATAAACCCTAAAATAAAAAAT
Organism: Pinus albicaulis; assembly: GCA_034641835.2. Lineage (NCBI taxonomy): Eukaryota > Viridiplantae > Streptophyta > Pinopsida > Pinales > Pinaceae > Pinus > Pinus albicaulis. The sequence continues at coordinate 489,535,075 of CM076581.1, forward strand.
GTTTACCATAGTTGAAAATGGTTGATTTTCATATTAATACAATGCTTGTCACAATGTGACATTGGAGCATGGTTGACCGTGATTTATTTTCATATTGAGATAATATTTATCACAATGCGATGTTGGACCATGGTTGACGAAGGTTGATTTTTATATTGATATAATATTTTTCACAATGCGAAATTGCACTATGGTTGAGCATGATTGACCATGGTTGATTTTCATATGGAGAAAATCTTTGTCACAATGTGACATTGAACCATGCTCGACCATGGTTCAACCCTTATATTAATAAATCCAAGGGTTTAATATTATAAATCCAAGGGAACAATAAATCCAACTGATTAATACTAAAACCCCAAGGGAATAATGTTAAACCCAAGGGATTATTATTATAAACCCAAGTTATATAAACCCTAAGTTAAATATTATAAACCCTAAAATAAAAATGGTTGACCATGGTTGTTTTTCATCTTGAGAAAATCAATGTCACAATGAAATGTTGGACCATGCTTTACCATGCTTGAGCATCATTTATTTTCATATCGAGACAATATTTTTCACAATGCGATGTTAGACCATGATTGACCATGGTTGGCCATGGTTTATTTTCATATTGAGACCATCTTTATCACAATGTGATGTTGGACCATGCTCAACCATGGTTGAACCCTTAAATTACTTAAATCCAAATGTTTGATATTATAAACCCAAGAGAATAATAAACCTAGGGGATTAATACTTAAACCCTAAGGGATTATGAACCTGAGGGAACAATATTAAACCCGAGGGATTAATATTATAAACCCAAGGTATATAAACCCCAAGATAAATAATATAAACCCTAAAATAAATGGTTGAACATGGTTTATTTTTGTGTTGAGACAATCAATGTCACAATGAGATGTTGGACTATGCTTAAGCATGATCTATTTTCATATTGAGACAATATTTGTCACAATGTGATGTTGACCTATGGTTGACCATTGTTGGCTTTCATATTGAGACAATGTTTGTCACAATACAATGTTGGACCATGGTTAACCATGATTTATATTATAAACCAAAGTGAATAATAAACCCAAGGGATTAATACTAAAAACCAAAAAAATTATAAACCCAAGTAAATAATATTAAACCCAAGGGAATAATATTAAAACCTAGGAATATGGACCCTTATAGTAATAAACCCAAGGGATTAATATTATAAACCCAAGGGATTAATACTAAAACCCTAAGGGATTATGAACCCAAGGGAATAATATTAAACCCAAGGGATTAATATTATAAACCCAAGGTATATAAACCCTAAGGTAAATATTATAAACCCAAAATTAAACAATGTTGACCATAGTTCACCATGGTTGATGTTTATAGAGACAATCCTTGTCACAATGCGACGTTGGACCATGGTTGATCGTGATTGATATTCATATCCAGACAATATTTGTCACAATACAACATTGGACCATGGTTGACCAAGGCTGATTTTCATATTGAAACAATCTATGTCACAACGCGATGTTGCACCATGGTTGAGCATGATTGAAAATGGTTGAAAAAGGGGTTAATATTATAAACCAAAGGTTTATAAACCTTCAGATAAATATTATAAAACCTAAAATATGATGAACCCTTAGTTAAACTAAGAGGGCGAGGAGGTGGGGGGGGGGGGTGAATTAGTTTAAACCATTCAAGGACATTTAAAATTTTTTCATTAAACTCATTTACACCTTCATTTCATAAGCAACTTAATACATAATGGATCAACAAGCATAATGTGTGGACAATAAGTAATTAAATAGATTAAACCATCACATCAACACTTAATCATCAAGCACATAGATAACAGATATAAGTGGAAACCCATAAGGGAGAAAACCACATCTTATTATTATTTTGATGCAAAGGCAAGCTCAAACTCCCTCTCACAACTGATTTTTTGTAGGCTACAACCTACAGGAGGCTACTACCTCAAATTCTCCAAGCTACCACTTGCAAGGAAGCTCCAACTCCCATCTATTTTCTGCAAGCTACAAACCACATGAGGCTCCTACCTCGACCAACTACAATTGGACATTTATCAAGCTACAACTTGATATGGAAGAACCAATGTCCTCACACTACAATAAAATCATATGATGATTTACCTAGATATCAGCGCTATTTTACTCCTCCTTCAATGTTTCCCTTCCAACCTTCAAATCTGCTTCATATTATCTCTGGATCTGCACAACATCTCTATCTTCCCTTTCTAATTCTTCCTCTCTCTAACCTTTCTATGCATATTACAATAGCATCATTTATAGAGATCACTTCATGGTTGTTTGCATTCTATATGGGAATATGAAGCGAACATGCATGACTCTTGCCTTCCACCCACTCATTTCCGCACTCAGCATATTTAGGATGTTACAACAATATATACACTCGTTTCAGTATTAAATTGGAGTTTTGCTTTCCCTTGGAGACTTGCGTTCATAAAAAACAATTTAAAATAATTAATACATTTACAGTTACAATCAATATTCACTCAACCCTTTCAGCTTCTTAGCTTTGATGTGTGTTTTTCCTCTTCTTCTTTTTGTCCCTTTGTCTTCTCTCCCTACTGTTATATTTCCAACTGTGCTGCAGCATTACTGTATTACCTGACTTGACCTAGTTATTACATTTCAAAAAATGCTACTATACCCTTCTATTTCTCGTTTCTGCCTATTATATTTACCCACAACATTCAACTTCTCTACACGTACTGTTCGGTCTCTCTACCCAAGTCCATTATCTTGCGTTTAGATTTTCGTTTAACTCACTGCCGCAACTATGTACGACACTGTTATGCATGAGCACCAGGTCCTTTTTCATGCATTCAAACCTTTCCTTTGTAACCCGAGTCAACCTCCACTTCCATGGTTTTCTTCATAAAACCAATGCACACACATTAAACCTTGGACCTAAAATATATTAGTATTTTCCTTTGAACCACATCGTGTCCGCTTCAAAAATCGCACTTCGCACTTTGCGTTCCTTAGAGTTTACGTTGTAATCTCATTTTCCTCCTCCGATGCAATTTAACAAAGAAAAGGCTCTGCATGTGGATTTGAAATCCTTTGGATTTTTCCTTTGAAATTACATCACATCTGGCCTCTTTATCGCACTTCGCAACTTTTATATTATATAAATTTCACAATACTTGCAATTTTGCAATTTCACAAATCACAGCGAACTCCACGTCACAAGCCACAACTTTTAATGTTTAACAATAAACTTATCCTATGTGATCTGCGATGTGCGGTATGCAGGCCAGGTCCATGTCATTGTGCTATGTCACCCTTTTCATCCTGGCCGACTTCTTTACACAAACCCCATGGACCTGTGGGTCATGGCCCACATATATCCCTTTCCTCGTAGCGGATTGTAATATCGAAGTTTTATAAATAGACATACGCGTGAAATCAACAACAATCACTTTATTAGCACTTTAAACAAAACGAAATCACTCCCAAAACAACATGCATACACGCTTAACTTTGGTTGTAGTGTCCCACAATATGGTGACCAATCAGAAGCAATCACACTTCGCAAGTTTCTGCACTTTGCAGTTCGCAACTTATAACAGATACCTCTAAAAACTAAACAATACAGATGCTGATGCGAAATTGTACTGTAATCTCCATTGTATATCTTTGCCAAATCTAATGGCCCCATTGTACCATCTCACATGCCATCTCCCGTCCTCATCACATCAAAACCAAAATACTTTACCTTGCAATGTCTTAATGCTAAAATTTAAAACCGCCGATCTGCAATATGTGCTGGATCAATGTGCCAACACATGGCTCCTCCCTTTATCACATCGCAAGTTATTTTTTTTAACTTGCGAAGTACTTAACACATAAACACTATAACTGCCGATTTGCAATGTGTGCTTTCATTCTCTACCCGACACGCGTACACATCTCTGTCGTTTAATATTAAAACTTCAATTCTGCGATTCGATCCTCGCTATCCGATTCCTCTTTTGGAATCCTTCTAAGTATTTTCTACCTTAGTTGATTTCTTTGATTTCTACGACCACTGATGCAGTAAAATCTTCAATATCCTTCCTGAGATTTATTCATTTTTTAAAAGCACTTATCTCTGCTAAGCTTTTTCTTATGTTTGTTATTCACTCTGACTTGGGATTATCGTGCTTGATGCATGCCTTACTCAATATTTCAATCGAGAATACAGACCACCATTCTGTACTACTTGTCTGAATCCAGAATTCATGATTTTTTTCTTACTCCTTTGCCTTTGCTGATGGTCTAATGTTTCTCCTTGCCTCTATGTTGCTCCTCTGCCTCTCTTTTATGCTTTCACACTACATTATTGCCTGATTCACTTCTTTTCCTTATTGTTGTTTCTTCTCTGCTCCTTTGCCTTAATGATAGTTCTAGTGCTGCTCCTTTGTGCTCCTTTTCCATCAATGAAAATATTTCCAATAGTCGGCATTGATGGCAACACTCCCTCCAACACTCCAATACTTCCTCCAAGACTTCCTCCCCCTTTCATTCTGAGAGGTGTCTTTCTTCCTCTGCTTTCTTTTCAGAAGAGCCTTTCTTCTTCTGCTTTCTTTTCCTCCCCCTTTGACATCAATGGAAAAGGGTTGCACATTTCCTAGTGTATTTTCCATCTTTGCATCACTTCTCTCTGAGTTGTGTATAAGACTTCTTCTTTTTTTTGACTTTATACCTTAATGTTCTAAACTGGTGTATAAGAGGTGTTGGGAGAACACTTTGAAAATTATTGAGATTGCATGAATGATGTCCCTTACTACTTGATAGAGGTGATATGTGTTATAATTTTGATGTACTTTTGTATTGAAATCCGATCTTGAGGACCTATACCATACCACTGCTCCACTAATAACACTTTGTATTCTACTGAAAGGCGGGCTGCTTGCTCCAAATATCAATTGATGAGTGATGTAATGATATAATCATGACAACCATTTCTCTTATTCATCCTTCTTAAGAACATTTTGTTTCATTATTAACACTTTGCAGAAAGACATACAGTATAATGATCCTCTGTAGATCTTTACCAGCTCCATAGCTCTAGCTCTTCTGTGACAACTTTTATGGGTTGCTCTCCCCCTGGAATGATGCTTCTTGTCTGATACTGACTTGTCTACTGCACTATTTCTGTTCCTTATATGGCATCCTTTGCTGGTGTATTTCCATCATCATTTTTTTTCATATTAGAGAGTATCATCTGTAGACACTGCCCCTAGTTTGTCTCTTAGATATTCGAAAGGTTCTCTAGCAAGAGGTTTTGTGAATATGTCTTTTGTTTTTTCCTTTGTTGGTACATACTCCATATTTACTATTTTCTCTGCTACTTGTTCTCTGAGGAAGTGGTACTTTATTGGGATGTGCTTGGTTTTCGAATGAAGTACTATATTTTTTTATATACTTATTGCACTTGTATTGTCACATTTGATAGATGTTGTGAAACCAACTCCAAAAATAGAAGAAAAGAGATATCAACGCCTTATAAATAAGCCACTTTGAGGGGAAAACCTCCAATACATTACATGAGTGAACAATTATTGGATGATACAAATGACAAAACCTCCTTTCTATATATAGGAGTCCATGGGGCCACAATGTAATCCTAGTGGGGCCACAATGTAATCCTAGCTGACCTAACAATAATAATGTAAGGGCACAATAATAACAATATGGGGGTTACAGGGGTACGATAATAACAATAAGGGGGGCTACACTAACATAATAAGGGACTACACTATTAATATAGGGACTTAACATGCCCCTCTCCTTCAAACAAATGTTGTCCTCAACGCTTGATTATTTCTTGATGCTTCTGTATAAAATTCTCATCCTCCCATGTGGAATCCTCTACAAGAAAGTTCTTCCACTTGCTGAGATACTTTGAAATTGATCATTATTTTCGAGTTCTTGTTTCTGTGACTGCTTCAAAACTTCTTTCGATGTGATGTGGATCTTCCTTTTGTTTCATTAGAATCTGCACCAAAGTTAGGTTATCCTTTGAGAGTTGGAGAACTTTTTGTTGATGCTCGATACGATCTTCCACTAATTTATCATCCATATTAGCTATTATTTGATCCTTCAAACCATCCAACTTAGCCTCCATTTTTTCTTTTAAACTATCTATTTCATCTTCAATTACTCTTCGTAAGATCGAAATTTGTTGCACTTGGTACTGTAATTTTGATGTCTCATACTGCAATTATTCCTCTTCATGCGTCATAGTATAGCTTTTTGAGGACTTAATGGGTATGGAATTATTTTTTGGAGGCATTATAGAATCCAATACTGATAAAATTCTGAAATATGCCCATGGAATCACTTCAAACTTCTTTTTCAAACAAACTTTATTCAATTTTAAAAACCAAATACACATATTTTTCTTTCTTTTGAAAAGCTCTATATTTAAACTGAATTATCTATGTGCTTTAAGATCCTTAATAGCTGAAATTTGGCCCTGACGTAGCCCTCTAAATCAGCTTTCAAATGCCATATGTCTAACCTGATTTGGATTCTTCAAGACAAAGTTATATCCAATCTCCCACAATGACCTAATTATGGACTGGTTTAGTAGAGCGAACTTGTACGACTTTCCACGTGTCACTGTTTGCTCATATGTCTTTGAAATTGATAGAAAGGAAACTACAGTTCGTTTAATTCCAACCACCTTTTACAAAATTCCAATCCGATGTTCATAGAGAGAGAGAGTTATGAATATTTTCCCACGATCACCTCTTTGCGATGAAATTTGGGAGCCTGAAAAAGACCTAACTTCCACAGATCATATCTCCGAAAATGTTGCGAACTAAGCTCTAAAATTTTGCAACGATCGTCCTCGGGATTTCTGCTTCGCTCCATAAAAATTTCAGCTTCTGAACCTTCATAAAAGAAACGTTATAGCAAACATGCCACGATGACCTATTTAGGTTAAATTCAGGAGGCTGCAAAATGACCTAACTTCCACAGATCATATCTCCGCAAATATTGCAATCCAAGCTCTGAAATTTTGCAACGATGTTCCTCAGGATTTCTGCTTCACACTCTAAAAATTTCAGCTTCTGAACCTTCGTAGAAAAAAATTTATAGTGAAAATTCCATGATGACTGGTTTGGTGCAGCGAAATCCTAGAATCCAAAGCTCTAATACCAAATGTTGTGAAACCAGCTCCAAAAATAGAAGAAAAGAGATATCAACGCCTTAGAAATAAGTCACTTCGAGGGGGAAACCTCCAATACATTACATGAATGAACAATTATTGGATGATACAAATGAAAAAACCTCCTTTCTATATATAGGAGTCCATGGGGCCACAATGTAATCCTAGCCAACCTAACAATAATAATGTAAGGGCACAATATTAACAATATGGGGGTTACAGGGGTACAATAATAACAATAAGGGGGGCTACACTAACATAATAAGGGACTAAAATATTAATATAGGGACTTAACATTAGAAATAGGTTCAGTGATGCTTACCTTCATGTCTTGGTGAGTTTGCTTCATCCACATTACCTGTGTGCAACAAGTTGTTGCTGCTATGTATTCTACTTCTGTTGTAGATAGAGAGACAAATTTTTTCTTCTTACTTAACCATGCCACCAGACTTTCTCCCAAATAAAATTCACCTCCACTTGTGCTTTTCCTGTCATCCACATAGCTAGCCCAATCTACATTTGTATATGCTATCAATGTGAAGTATTTTCCTTTCGGATACCATAGGCCATAATGTGTAGTTCCTTGCAAGTATCTAAATATCCTCTTGATTGCTAACAATTGATTTTGTTTTGGTGTTGCTTGATATATTGCCACAAGTCATACCGCCAACATAATGTCTGGTCTAGAGGTAGTTAGGTATAACATACTTCATAGATCTATAAAGTCTTTGATCTACATCTGTAGATCCATCATCAACACATAACTTGCATCCACTGATCATGGGAGTTGACACAGGTTTGCAGTCTTCCATTTGGAATCTTTTTAACATGTCTCATAAGTATTTTTCTTGTGAAATGGATATGCCTTTGTTCTTTTGTAGAATTTGAAGTCCTAGGTAGAAGGTAAGCTCTCCAATCATAGACATCTCAAATTCCGACTTCATCTATTCCGCAAATCATTTTACTAACTCATCTTTGTTGCTACCAAACATGATGTCATCTACATATACTACTACAGTTAAGATTTCATTTTCATCAAGCTTTATATACAGATCGTTGTCTACTCCTACCTTCTTGAAACCCTGTTTTTGAAAGTACTTGTCCAACCTAGAATACCATGCACGTGATGCTTGTTTGAGACCATATAGGGCTTTCTTTAATATACACACATAGTCATGTTTATATTCTAAGGAAAATCATTTAGGCTGTTCCATGTAGACTTCTTCCTCTAGATCTCCATTCAAGAAGGTAGACTTCACATCCATTTGATATACCTTGAAATCATGATAGCATCCAAAATCCAAAAACATTCTAATTGTTCCATTCTTGCTGCAGGGGAAAAAGTTTCATCATAGTCAAGTCCTTTGATTTGAGAGTATCCCTTACATACAAGTCTGGCTTTATTTCTGATTATCTAACCTTGTTCATTCACCTTATTCTTGAATATCCACTTGGTGCCAATGAAATTTTTCCCAACAGGTCTTGGCATTAACTGTAGGTCTTGTTCTTCTCAATTTGGTCTAATTCTTCATTCATAACATTTACCCAATTTTTGTCTTTGCTGGCTTTATCGAAATTCTTCAGTTCTATCTGTGACAGCATGGCTAGGTACACTTCCTCGGTTTGTTCATATATTTATCTTCTAGTTTGGACTCCTGCACTCTTGTCTGCAATGATTTGATCTTCAGGATGGTTCTTCTGAGTGTGTCTCAAGGGTCCTTTTGGGTTTATTTCTGTATCTTCTATTGTATTACTCTATTCTTTATTTTCTTGATTATCATCTTCATAATAGTCTGGAGGATTGGAGCAATATGTGCTTCTGGTTCTATTTGGTAGATCTTCGTCGAATCTCACATCAATGCTTTCCACAATTTTATGTAGTCTTTTATTGTAGCACCTGTATCCCTTACTCTTGGATGCATGTCCCAAAAATATTCCTTCATCCACTTTGCATCATACTTCCCCAATTTTTCATCATTATTCTTTATGAAACATTTGCTACCAAACACTCTAAAGTACTTGATTGATGTCGGTTTCCTATGTCATAATTCATATGGACTCTTGTAAAAATTTGGTCTAAGATGAGCTTTGTTGAGAATATGAACAACTGCGTGTACTGATTCTACCCAGTAGGTTTGCAGAACATTTCTTTCTTTTATCATTGCTATGGAAATCTGTTGTACTGACCTATTTTGTCTCTTTGCCACTCCATTTTGTTGAGGTGTACCTGCAACTATAAACTATTTCTTTATCCCACATTCATTGCAAAGGTCTGCAAAATCATCTTCTGTGAATTCACCTCCTCTGTTTGATATGATGCATTTTAGTTTACATCCAGTTTGATTTTCTACCAGTGCCTTGAATATCTTAAATTTCTCAAATGCTTCGGATTTGTATCTGAGAAATGCCACCCATGTTAATCTGGAAAAATCATTTATTATCAGCATGAAATACGATTCTCCACCTCGTGCATTTGTTCTTGAAGGTTCGCACAGGTCCATGTGTACAAGCTGAAGAGGCTTACTTATAGATATTTGGTCTTTAGCTTTGAACCTTGTGCGAGTTTTTTTTCCCAGTTGGAAGGACTTACATATGGTCTTTGGTGGCTTATTTATTGTAGGAAAATCTCTAACAGCTTTCTTTTTGCTTAGTTTGATGATGTGGTCAAAATTGAGATGTCCCATTATTCTATGCCATAGCCAAGGTTCGTCAAGTTTGCTGATGTGGCATGCTTCATTCTCTTCTTCTACTATATAAACATTACTCTTTGTTTGAACACCTTTGACCAAGGTCTTTCATGTGGTGATTGACCTTACTTCATAATCTTGGGCTCTAAAAAGGACCTCACAACCTTTATCACACATTTGACTAACACTTAGTAGATTGGCTTTTAGACCATCTACAAATAGTACATCATGAGCCTCTCCTCTTCCATTATTCAGACTGACTGTACCTTTTCCCTTGATTTTCCCTGCTTGATCATTACCAAATATTACATTCCCAAATTTATTTTCATCAAAAGTTATAAACTTGCTTCGGTCTCCAGTCATATTTTTTGAGCACCCATTATCCACATACCATTGATTGTTCTGATCTTGAGAAATTAAAACCAAATCACATTTATTTAGCTTCCTTTTCCATTGCATGTAGCTTTTTTCTCTATAACATTTCTGAGGAGATGGATCACAGTCTTTAAGAGGAAATTCGTTAGACTTGTGCCCATTTTTAGGGCAGCTAAAAATTTTTATTGTATTTCTGAATAGATTTTGTACACGAGTGGATCCATCATTGTTCTTAATTCCCCTTGAGTTTCCATACTCTAGTCTCTATATATACGCTCTGCACTCCATGGCTTTATCACTGAACCCTTTACAAAAAAAACAATACCCATGGAAGTAGTATTTGTCTCTGGCAGAGAGAGTTGTTTGAGGTAGTATTTTCGTTTGTTGCATCTTTTGCTAGTTGGACTCAATTTGCTTTGTCTTACAGTATGCCGCAATATGTCCAGGTTTTTGGTAGGCAAAGCAAGTGATGCTTCTCACAAGGGGAAGGAACCTCCTTTGAAATCTTCCAAATTTGTTCAATTCATCCTTAGGAGTGTAAGAGCCTTTTGCAGTTAACTGTTTCTTCATTTATTTATTTGTCACTTGAGGTTGTTGCTTGTTTCTGTTTGTTTCATTATATATCATGGTCTTATTGGTTTCTAATTCTGTGGATTCCCTTTTTGTTGCTTCATTATCCTTTACATATTTTACAAAAATGATATTCTTGTTATCTTCTGCCTTGGATTTGTTGGTTTCTCCTTCATAGCCTATCCCAACCTTTATATGAGGAGGTCTTTGAGCATTTAGAATTTTTTCCAAACATCCAAAGCTTTTCATTTGAGAAATATTCATAGTTATTTCAATTTGGGCCTTTTCTAATTTCTTCCTCAGGCTTACCACTTCTTCTTCCATTTTTTCTCGCTCCTGGTTTTTCTCCTTTATTTCTCTTGTCAGAATATCCTCTATTTTCCTTGATTCTTCTAGTTCAATCTTTAATTTAATAAGATCTTATGAATCTGGTTTTGTCTTTGCATATTTCAGAATAATCTCTTTTTGTTTCTTACTCTTAAGTTTAAGTCTATATATTTCCTCTAGGGCACTAATTGGCTCCCCCTCAAGCTCTACCTCACCTTCTTCTTCAAATTCCCAGAGATCTTCCTCAAGCTCTTCCTTGGCCATCAAAATGAATGATGATGTTCCTTTTTCATTGGGGGATTAACATTGTTACCGATGAAACGAGAACTATTACCTCAAAACGGGAACTCTAGCCCAAAAAGTCTCAAAAACATGAAAAAATGCCCCAAAAAAAAAGTGTGTATTCCAGAATGCATTTATTTTTTTCTCAAGGTCAAATTTCAACATTTTATAAAATTATGCTAAACACAAAATTTTTTCTTGAAAAAAGGATTGAAAAAACACCCTCAAAACAAAACGAGTTGATGCTGGAATAACAAAAAAAAACATTGTGTCACACTTTTGACACGTTGTAACAATGAAGTTAAAGACAACATATTAGGACATTGAAAAATCGTAAAATTCTAAATGTTTTGATAGATGATGTTAAATATAAACAAAATCATGTCTGAAGGGCTTATCATTTCAAACAATTTTTATCCATGTTGTTAAACATAAAATATCTTGACTCTAAACAACCCTGAAATTGTAATTATTTTCAACCATAACATTAAAGATAATATTTCGTAGCACATAAAAACCTTAATGACAAGTTGTAAATCTCAAGTTTTTAAATCTTAAGTTTTCAAGATACTTGAACCATGACATTATGGAGAAATTGTATGACTTAAACAATTTTTACAAATGAACAAATAAATGAAAAATTTATTATTCATATATTTGTTTGTTTATATATTAAAACATATTCTTTTAATTTTCTTTATTGTTTTTCTATATTTTAAATTATAATTGTATTAGTTTTAAGAAAATAAAAATTAAAAATTAAAATCTTCTTATATATGTTTGTTTATATTTTTATAATTATTTATTTATTTATTTTTTTTTAAATAATAATTGTTTTAATTTAAAACAAATTAAAATTAAAAAATAATTTTTCTTTTATATTTGTTTGTTTATTTTTTAAAACATATTTTTTAATTTGTTTTTATTGTTTTTTAATATTTTAAAATTTTATTTGAATAGTTTATATATATATATATATATATATATATATATATATATATATATATATATATATTAAACAATACATTTTTTTTATTATAATAGTTTTTGTTTAATTTTTTTTTTTTAAATGTAAATTTTTTATATAATTTGTGTTTGAAAAAAATAAAATAAAATATAAATTAATTAGTTACCCACTAGGGGTCGGAGGCAGGCTAGGCAGCCCTCGACAACGTCGCCCGGCCGGCCTTCGGGCTGGGGGCGATTCTTAGAATCGCGCTCCGCCCAACCGAGGGCAATTCTTAGAATAGTCGTCCACCCATCCGGGGGCTGGACACAGGCTAGGAAGCCCTCGACAGCGCCACCGGGCCGACCTCCGGCCCTAGGTTGGGCGGAGGGTGATTCTCGGAATCACCCTCCACCCAGCCAGGGGCTGGAGGCAAGTTGGACAGCCCTCAACAGAGCTGGGTGGAGGGTTATTCCGAGAATCGCCCCTAGCTAGGCGAAGGGCGATTCCGAAAATCACCCACGGCTGGGCAGAGGTGATTCTCGGAATCTCCCTCTACCCAACCAGGGGCCGTAGGCAGGCTGGGCAGCCCTTGACAATGCTGCCCGACCAGAGGCCGGCCAGGTGGCGCCATCGAAGGCTGCCCAGCCTACATCCGGCCCCCAGCTGGGCGAAGGGCGATTCCCGGAATCTCCCTTCGCCCAACCGGGGTCCAGAGGCCACCGGACGGTGCTGTTGAGGATTTCCCAGCCTACCTCTGGCCCTTGGCTAGGCAGATGACGATTCTGAGAATCGTCCCCGGTTGGGTGGAGGGCGGTTCTGAGAATCACCACCGGCTGGGCAGAGGTAGGCTAGGAAGCCCTCGAAGGAGTTGCCAAACCTGCCTCCAGCCCCCAGCTGGGCGGAGGGAGATTCTGAGAATTATCCTCCACCCAGCCGGGAGTCAGAGGCCAGCCGGATGGCATTATCGAGGGCTTCCCAGCCTCCCTCCAGCCCCTGGCTAGGTGGAGGGAAATTCCGAGAATCACCCTCCGCCCAGTAGGGGGTGATTCGCGGAATTTCCCTTCGCCCAGCCAGAGGTCGGATGCAGGCTAGGCAGCCATCGATGGTGCCACCCGGCTGGCCTCCGGCCCTCGGTTGGGTGGAGGGTGATTATCGGAATCACCCTCGGCTGGTCGAAGGGTGATTCCGAGAATCGCCCTCTGCCGAGCTAGGGGTGATTCTCGAAATCACCCTCCGCCCAGCCGGGGGCCGGAGGTAGGTTGGGCAGCCCTCGACGGTGCCGCCCGGCCAGCCTCCGGCCCCTAACCAGGCAGAGGGTGATTCCAAGAATCTCCCTCTACCCAGCCAAGGGTCGGAGGCCGACTAGGTGGCGTTGTCGATTGCTGCCTAGCCTGCCTCAGGCCCCCGGCTAGGCGGAGGCAGGGTGGGAAGCCCTCAATGGTGTCGCTCGGCCTGCCTCCAACCCCCGGCTGGGTGAAGGGCGATTTCGAGAATCACCCCGGTTGGGCAGAGGGCGGTTCTGAGAATCGCCCTCGGTTGGGTGGAGGGCGATTCCGAGAACCTACCCCGGCTAGGCAAAGGGAAATTACAAGAATCGCCCCCGACTAGGCGGAGGTCGACCAGGTGGTGCCATTGAGGGCTGCCCAGCATGCCTCCAGCCCCTGACTAGGCAGACGATGATTTTGGGAATCACCCTTGGTTGGGCGGAGGGCGATTCTGAGAATCGCCCCCGGTTAAGTAGAGGGCGATTCTGAGAATCGCCCACAGCTGGACGGAGGGTGGTTCTCAAAATCGCCCTCCGCCCAGCCAGGGGCCGGAGGTAGGATGGGTAGCCCTTGATGGCACTGCCCGGCCTTCCTCCGCCTAGGAGGCCAGTCGAGTGGCGCCATCGAGGACTGTTCAGCCTCCCTCCTGCCCCTGGTTAGGCAGAGGGCGATTCTCGGAATCGCTCTCCGCCCAGCCGGGGGCGATTCTTAGAATTGTCGTCTGCCCAGCAAGGGGCCAAACGCAGGCTAGGCAACCCTTCACTACGCCACTCGGCTTGCCTCTAGCCCTCGGCTGGGCGGAGGGCAATTCTCACCATCGAGGGTTTTTTAGCCTGCCTCCGACCCCCAGTTGTGCGGATGGAAATTCTGAGAATCACCCCCAGCTGGGCGGAGGGCGATTCCGAGAATCACCCCCGATAGTGGAGAGAGATTCTCGGTATTGCCCTCCGCCCAGCCAGGGGCCGGAGGCAGGCTGGGTGGCGCCATTGAGAGCTACCCAACCTGCCTCCAGCTCGCGGTTGGGTGGAGGGGGATTCTAGGAATCGCCCTTCGCCCAGCCAGGGGCTAGAGGCAAGCTGAGTAGCCCTCGATGGTGCCACCTGGCTGGCCTCTGGCCCTCGACTAGGTGGAGGGAAATTTCGAGAATCTCCCTCCGCCCAGCCGACGGCTGAAGGCCGGCCGAGTGGTTCCATCGAAATCATCATCTGCCCAGCCGAGGGCCGGAGGCAGGCTCGACAACCCTTGATAGCATCGCCTGGCCTGCCTCTAGCCCTCGGCTGGGCGGAGGGCTATTCTCCGCCCAGCCGGGGGCCAAGGGCTGACCGAGCTGCGCCGTCGAGGGTTGCCCAGACTACCTCTGGCCCCTGGCTAGGTGTAGGGCGATTCTCGGAATCGCCCTCCACCCAGATGGGGGCTGGAGGCAGGCCGGGCGGCGCCGTTAAATAAAGGAGATTGGGTTTTGGATCTATTCTCAGGTTCAGGTAAATTTTATTCTACAAATTTAAATTTAAATATTTTATTTTTTACTTTTGATGTATTTATACTAATTTTCTTACTTATTTCTTTTATACTTGATTATTAGGTACAACACTAGCATGTTTCTGACCAAAAGGAAGAAATTGCATTGCCATTGAGAAAGATCGAGTGCAATGCAAATTTATTCAACAAATAATATCTTGAATTCCTTCTAGATGCGAAGCAAGAATTTGGTTTGAGGAAAGGGGATTTTAATGAATCACGTGTGGCAAAAAAAGAAAAGGAACCTCAACCACCATTATATGGAAAGATTAGAAAGGGACACTTTGGAAGATTTGCAGACATGAAAGATCCATTAGAAGATGAAAATGACAAAAATGAAGCAGAAAATGTTGCAGAAGAAGCCATCAATGATGTTCTAGATGATGTTGAACATGTATTAGTTGATATTGTTGATGATCTTTAAGTTATTCTTGCAAACAAAGCTCATTTTTTAGATCTATTAATCAGTTTTACTTGTAATGTTTAGACTTTGATACTTTATGAGAAGAATCCTTATTTTTTGCAAAAAAACATGTGATCACTATTATCTTTTTACATAAAATTCAATAAAAATGCTATTTTCTTAAGTTTTTTTTATTAATATTTTCCCAAAAAATTAGTTTATTTAACATGTTTCTTTTTTACAAAATGTCTCTAAAATTGTATTTTTTGCATTCTATTTATATTGAAAATTTGTATTTTTTTGTCATATCATTCAAAATATTGGTTTTTAACAACAATTGTTTGATGTGCATTGCAAAATTAATTAGCAATACATAAACTTGTATAAAATATAAACTTTATAATATTGACCCTCTTTTCATTTTTTATCTATGTGAAAAAGTGAAGATATCATTACAAATTTTTATTTTAAAAGAAATTATTTTTTTCTTTTCAAAACACAAGTACATAAATGCGCTTAAAAATAAACATCTCACGGAAGAAGAAGACATTAGAAAATGCATAGTGTCAAAATCAATCCTCTAAAAATACGTTGGTGATGATACACCACCACTATTCAAAATCGACATAAAAAGCATCACAGAAAAATAAATAAATAATTCAAGTGTTAAAAACATGCTAAAAAAAAAAAATGATTCTGCATCACCACTTTTCAAAATCGGGTGTTATTCTTGCTACGTCAAAAAGTGGGTACCAGTGCAGTTACCTATTTCATCGGTAACAATGTTGATTCATCTGAGCTCTCAGATGCACTGTTGTCTTGTTGGGCATATAATTTTCTTCTATTACATCTGTTCCCTTTCGACCTATTGTTGAAATTGATTTTCTCTTTCCCTCTTGATGATTCTCTATTTTCTTATGAGGACATTTAGATGCATAGTGCCGCACTCTTCCACAGTTAAAGCACTTAAATGGAAGTTTACCTTTATGCTTACTTGTGCCTTTATCCAATCTTCTGACAAATTTTGCCTCTTCTTCATCAGAGAAGGAGCATGTACCTTCCTTCTCTTCTATGCACTTATTTTCCTTAAAAGCTACCTCCCTCACATTTGTGTTCCCCTTTGGAAGTCTCATCTCATAAGCCATCAAGTTTTCAAGCAATTGGTTCATGGTCAATGTTTCCCAGTTTGTTGTTTCTTCTATGGCAGAAACATTAGGTTTAAACCTGGATGGTAAAGATCTCAATATCTTTTGTAAAATTACACATTCCTTAATGGTTTCTCCTAGAGCAATCATGTTATTCATAACTTCCGCAACCTTTAAGAAGAAATTGGTTACATCTTAATCTTCATTCATTTTTACATTTTCAAACTGAGTTCTATAGGCTTGTAGTTTGGCCATCTTCACATTTTTATCTCCCTCATGGATATTTTATAATGTATCCCAGATATCTTTGGCAGTCTCACTGTGCATTACTTTAATAAATTTTGACTCACATAGACCGCTCAAGAGTGCATTCATGGATTTTGAATTAGCTTTGAAATTTTGTTTGGCTTCTTTCTCTATGTCAGTATCCTTTGGAGCATATCCTTATTCCACAACAACCGAAACTTCTATTCCTAGAGACATTATGTATGTACTCATTCTTATTTTCCAGAAAGCATAGTTTGTGCTAGTAAACAATGGGGCTTTATTTGTTGAGCATCCTTCTAGGCTAGCCATTTTGGGAACCTAGGATCTCCTTCCAATTTGTTAAACTGATACAAAAGGAACTAGCTCTGATACCAATTAATGAACCCTTAGTTAAACTAAGAGGGGGAGGGGAGGGGGGGTGAATTAGTTTAATACATTCAAGGACATTTAAAAATTTTTCATTCAACGCATTTACACCTTCATTTCATAAGTAGCTTAATACATAATTGATCAACAAACATAATGTGTGGACAACAAGTAATTAAACAGATTAAACCATCGCATTAACACTTAATCATCAAGCACATAGATAACAGATATAAGTGTAAACCCATAAGGGAGAAAACCACATCTTATGATTGTTGTGATGCAAAGGCAAGCTTCAAATCCCTCTCACTACTGATTTTCTATAGGCTCCAACTTATAGGAGGCTACTACCTCAAATTATACAAGCTACTACTTGCAAGGAAGCTCGAACTCTCATCTATTTTTTGCAGGCTACAACCCACAGGAGGCTCCTACCTCGACCAGCTACAACTGGACATCTATCAGGCTACAACTTGATATGGAAGCACCAACTTCCTCACACTACAATAAAATCATATGCTGATTTACCTGGATATCAGGTCTATTTTACTCCTTCTTCAATGATGACCTCACTAGTACATTTCAGGGAAATTCTAACACTTGGTTCCGACACTTTTGACCAAATGTCGGAAATTTCCCCAAATTTTTTCAATCCTGCCCGAAATTGTCACTATACTGACGTTTAGAGAAAAGTGTCGTAATACCGACACTTAGACAAATGTAGCAATTGCGACGTTTGGAGGAAGACGTCGCAATTGCGACACTATGCCCTTATGCGTCGCTATTGCGACGGCTGCCTCCAAACGTCGCAAGTGCGACACAATGTCTAAGTGTCGCAATTGCAACATTTGGAGGCATCCGTTGCAATAGCGATGCTTTGGCCGCCGTCGGTATAACGACACTTATATGCCTTTGAAAAATCCGTGTCACTTATGGTTTATTTTTTATTTTCTTTTGCTTGAACTAAGTCTTATTTCCATGTGGATTGTGTAATTTCACTTTTATTGAATATTATAGAATGTGTTTGTTTATAATATTATATGATACATGTGAGATAAAGGTTTATTATTTATCATATATAAATAAATTTTATCAATATTGTACATTTACACTTTTATGAGGTGATGTTATAAGTAAATTCATAAATATCTCTTTTTAATCCTCGTTTTACTCCATGAATATGTTTGGAAATGAAATTTCAATAGATTAATTTTCTCCTAACCTATGTATCATCAATATTGTACATTTACACTCTTAATTATGAGGTGATGTTATAGGTAAATCCATGAATATCTCCTTTTAATCTTCATTTTACTCCATGAATATGTTTGGAAATGAAATTTCAATAGATTAATTTTCTTGCTATTATATGTTTTACGAAGATATGGTAAGGAATTATCTCTTGTTCTTCTTACCAATAATTATATATAATTTTATTTTTTTCAAAATAGATTAAAAAAATGTATATGAGAAAAATTATTAATTCATCAATATGTGTGTGTGTGTGTTGTGATGAATAATTTCATATTTCAACTTAATGGTTCATTATATAATCATGTGACCATCACCAATGATATATCTTAAAAAGCAACTGAAAATCCATGTGTACAAAATCGATGTATACTCTAGAAAGTGGTTCTCATATCACTATGTAAATTGTTGTATGCTACTTCAACAAAATTATAAGATAAACTGTAATACACATCATATATGCACCATAGCAATTTCCATACAACTAATTTGTTTTAGGATACATGTGGCATTCTAGGGGTAAATTCCATATAATGTGTATATGAATCTATTAGGTTTTGGTAAGTTGTGAGTATCTAAGAAATGATAAGGAATATCCATACATCATGGTCTTGTAATGTGATTATAAATTGTGTCTATAATTTCCATAAAATGTATAAATTATTTGTTTAAAAAAAAGCAACACAATCAACCCTAAACAATGCTCATGATGTGGAATGTCATTGGCGAACCCAAAATGATGGTCAGATGTCCCATTTCTATGGTAATGGTGATCATATATATGTTGTAGCGACACTTGATGAGTAATTAAATAAATCTCAGAGTGTGACTCATTGTGCCATATTTTTTTAAAGCATGATTTGTTTTCCTAGTTTTTACTAATTTGTTAACATATTTTATTCATTTGGAAATTTAATTAATGATGCTTTAAGTAATTAGGACCTAATGAGAGATCATCTTCACATCCTCACTGAAATATATTTGGTAATTGTAGTCACTATATGAACCGCACATGCATGCTACTTAAGAAAAATTTAAATATAAACTATAATACACATCTTATATCTGCCATAACAATTGTCATACAACTTATTTACTTCTAGATACATATGAAATACCTCAGGTAAATGCCATATTATGTGTATACCAATATAGTAGGTGTTGGTAAGTTATGAGGATCTAAGAAATGATAGGGTATCCACACATTAGTGCCCTGGTGAATTTTTTGCATAATTTTCTATTTGTTGTAATTTTGTTGCCCGGATTTGTTATAGATTTCAAATAATACAATTATCTACCAATTGTTCTTTATAAAGAAGAAGTACAATAAGTAGTCACCTAAAAGTGAGCCATGTGAAAATATTGGTAACATGAGTAACCCGGTAAGCTGTAAATGAAAAGTGAATAACCTCCACTCACCAACAAGTGGCAGGCAGGGTTGGAATTTGGATTTCTCTTTACCCGTCACACAATTTTTTTTGACGTTTTGGTCATTATTTTTCTAGTCAATAAACGTTACGTTTAAAATTTTGCACTTCATTAATGACGTTCTCGTAATAAATTAACCCTTCACCAATAAAATTTTGATTAAAAAAATTGAACGCTCTTCCATTTTCTTTGGATTTTGGAGTGTGATATATCTATGTCATGGACTTTTAATACCTAAAGTTTCAAGAGAAATGAATGATTCTTTTCAAACTAATATTTCCTCAATATATGCTATGATCTACTAAAAATTACTTCAAAAATAAAGTAACCTTCCAATATAAAGAAAAAAACATGAACGAGCTTTCCCTAAATTGCAATAAATTTATGTTTATTATTAATATTGCATAATATGTCTTATAAAAATTGCATAATCGGACTAAGAACAGATCCTCAATGCATTTTTTATTGTTGTTGTGATTAAAATAATGAGCCAAAGAATGCTAAGGCACTCAGAGAAATCAATCTATGTATTATTTCTCACAAAATCATGTTGAGTAGTGGAGACTAAGCGCTAGATTTTTTTCTATCCTCAATCTCTCTATTAATTATGTCTATGTAGTTATAATAATAACAAGCCAAAGAAATCTCAGGCTTCCAGAGAAATTAGTCTCTGTGTGCAGAAATTAATGATTACTGTTGACTAAATGTTATACCATTTGAAATTGCCGAGCGAAATTAATCAGGCCATGATGTACCATTTGTCAGTATCTATTTTCTCATGTATGAAAGTTGATGTACCATTGAAAGTTTAATAATTCTATTGAAAGTTTAATAACTATAATAAATATATATATATATGTATATATATATATATATATATATTTTTTTTTTTTTAAATTTAATGATTAATAATAATTAAATTAAAATTCTTAAAAGACAAAATAAAAGCCTAATAATCACGAACTATTATGATAATTTAAAAATATAGAACTCGGGCTGAACATAGTTACAAAGATACCAAGAAAAGAAGAGTGCATGTGCATGATAACCTCTTTCTCGACAACCTATGAATGCCATTCTCAATGAAGACTCAAGACTCAACTGGATTGGATTGTGTATCAAAACAGTAGGAATGAATCAAAGTTCAATGAATGAATAACTTGATCGAGAAAATTTATAGGGAAAGGTGACTTGACTATCAATCTACTAAACCTCACTTCCATGATTAAAAAAACACCCCCACCTTCTCAGTGGTCCCATCATGGTCCACCTATTGAAAAACAACCAACATATATTATTTTTTATATATTTTTGCATGGCCATTGGACAATGATTTACTATGGTTTTCCTACTAAATTCCAATGGATGATTATTCAAAAATATTGAGAATTAGTTTAGTCTCAAGGAATAGCCAAGAGTCTTATTGGATAATTATAGATTACCTCTCCATTGGATGATTGTACATTTTTCATCTACTTTTTCATGTGAGTTTCAATTGATGCTAGATCTTTGCCTTCTATTTCTTTAGTGAAGCTAAGAGTTAACTTTGATCTTACATTAATAACTATACTTGCATGAATATCCATGCTTTTATACTTCCCCACTGTGGTCAATGTTGATGTATGGCCTTGTCCCATTGATCTTACAATTAACTCACTATTCATATTCAATTTTCTACAGTTCAGCCCAATAAAATAAGGAAAACAGAAAATGAAGTATTGATTTTTCTTTCCAATATTCCTACATAATACAAATACTCTTAAAAACCAATTAATATATAAATTGTCATCATTCATACTAAAATCAGTTTCAATTTTTTTAATGAATCTGCTTACAATTAATAGATTACATTGCTCACAGAATAAGAGATAATTTAGAACTATGATTTCACAATAATAAATTACCCTAGCAGTTCAAACTTCGAACATACCTTATGAAATTAAAATATGGAAGGTTAATGAGCCAATCTAGTTTCCTCGGAGCCAATCTTGAGCTCGGCCTAAGTCTGAATGCCTTGAGAGTGCGAGTGTAAGGAACTAGACGCCTAAAGCTTTTATTTTGTGTTTGTGTAATTCACTGTTTGACCATCAAGCCAAGCCACCAGCTATATTAACACTACTTCATGTTGCGGTAGATTGGCATTCTAATTTTTAGTGCTATAGCCGTACTTTTTCACTGCTTCACTAATCACAACCTTGCAAGTTTGCAGGGCAATGGGCTTTATTCTTTCTTTGGTGTTTTATGTAAAAGAAAGGATTTGTGAACTTTTTGTAATAGGAAGGGGAAAACTAAATTGATTCTAATTTTAAAATATCAATAATGATAAGTGGTAATTCCTTTATTAAATTTTTAATTTTGAGTGAGAGAAAGAAGTAACTTTCCTTACTTTTTGAGTATAGCCTTGCAATTGCGAAGAGGACTAGTGTTGCAAAATTATTGGTAAGTGGAAATTAAAGGGCATAAGAACGTTTTTGAAAAAATTTCAAACGTCAAAATTAAGTCTTCTATCCTTCCTAGCACATCATGGAAAACGGGAATCCACAAATTCTAGTCGTCAAATACGTGCAAAATGCCTTATGACGGGCAAAATGGAGGACTTGTCCTATGTTGCTACATGAGTTAGGGTTTCATGTGGCAGCAGGGAACCTTGTATAGTTTTTCGAGGATAGGAAAGGAGAATATTGTCAGTTAATCATCACATGAAACTTCATCACCATTTGAAAATTGTGTCCTAATTTGAAACAATAAGACTACCCAACTATTTCATTATTTAATTTAGATTGTGTAATACAAAAAAATATCCTAGATAACTTAAATAATGTAAGCACTTTTGCAAAAATTTAGTGGGGATAACCTTCAATTACATTTATTTTGAAGATCCACTTGCATTTTAAGCCATTTTAATTAGTCTTTCATGGCTATTCTAGTAAAAATTTCAATCTCTTGTAGAAATTTGTTTGTCACTTGTAGTAGAAATGAAAAAATCAAATGTATATAAAAATGATTTGAAATGAAAAAATCAAATGCGCGCTACATAAAAATGATTTTATTAAAAACTACATTAACGTCTGATATCACATGCGCATTCACCCTCAGATCTTGCAGAACAGCTCTTGCAGAACAGCATTCACCCTCAGCTCTTGCAGAACAGCATTCACCCTCAGCTCTTGCAGAACAGCATTCGCCCTCAGCTCTTGCGGAACAGAATTTGCCCTCAGCATTCACCCTCATCTCTTGCAGAACAGCATTCGCCCTCAGCTCTTGCAGAACAACATTCTCCCTCAACTCTTGAAAAATGGTAAGTTCTTACTACAAGCCCTTCCTCCTATAGTATGGTTGACTCTATTTGTGTTTTTTTGGTCAATTCCATTGGATTGTGTTAGGCTATAGGGTTCTCTCTAGATGTATTCCAATGTTCTTTCGGATGAGTTTCAAAGAGGATGTGTAAGATGTGTTTGTGCTTGCATGAATTTGACTCCACCAGTTTCATGAAGTTTAAGCTATGGATTTTAGTTCGACAAACTCATCCATCTCAACACCCAGTAATGAATTTCCCTTGGTCTGATCTATATTGAAGGTGAAGTGCAAAGTGGTAAAGAATGGGAGATCGAAAGTCATCAACTTTATCACAAGGGTAGTACTCCAGATCGAAAGTGATGAGCTTTAGTTGTCCAGATTTGGGGATTTTCTGATATTTGGGGATTTTCTAATGACATACCAAAGGTCACATCCATACAACCATATCAAGGTCAATGTTGAGATCATTCTCATATAGATATAGGTCACTGATATATAGGGTTAATATCATCATCACTATCCATGGAAACTGAATGGTTACAAAATCTGTGATTGTGGTTGTCTCATTTATAATTATTACCCATTTACATTAGAGCACAGAAACACTAAATATGGCCCAAGCAGAGCCTTTACAACAGGAAATGGAATTGCAGCTGCTTACAACAGGCAATGGAATTGCAGCTGCTTCATCAATAACCAATAGCTCCACTTGAGAAAACTTTTCATAATCTTGGGGCTGGATATACTGCAGAGCAAACAACTGTAGTTATCATTCATGCTCCAATATATTAATATACTTTTTACATTGAACTGAAGAAAGGGAAACAAGAAAATGCTAGCCATCATACAATGCTTTGACATAAGAGTTTTGAGTGACATACTTGAAAAAAGAACTCATCCACTGATATTTACAATCATTTGAGTTATTCAAGTTAAACACAATGTCAAGAATCAAGATTCAATACCCTCTATTATCTTCATCACCCAATACAAGATTTAAATTTTTCCCAGAGAAACGCTTATTAATTTGGCAGCCATTATTTCTCCCTGCTTTAAAAACCCTACATTTAAATGAAAACAAGCATTGCATTTCAACTACAAAAATCTATTAGTACTCAAATGTACATGTGTGCATCACTTGTGTAGGGTATTCATTTTCCACTTTCACATTATCTAAGAATGTGTGCAGTATAGTTCATATTTTTTGTGATTTAGATTATCTTGAAAAAGGAAAGGTAAATTATTTCCCATGGAAAAAGAAGGTTTTCCATTTTCACTACTGGAAATGGTACAACAAAGTTCCATTTCTACCCGAAACTCCTATGAAACGGGAACCAAATAAAGGCCATGTCCTCAATGGACATCATTTGGCTTTGAAAATGGCCATTGCACCGTGTTGTTTCTTATATTACATCACGATAGTTTCTTAGGTCATTTCTTGTTTCTTGAGATGAAAAACAACCAAAGAAATCATGAAGATCCTTTCAAGAAATAAATGACCATTTCTCATTCATATCTCAACGATTTTTTATTTTATTCAGTGGTTGCTTACTTTGAGAGAAATTTGACACTTTTATAAGGAATATAACATAAAAACACAAAATGGGAAGGAATTGATGAGGTCTATGACCTTTAGTTGTTGTCAACTAAGAATTGATAATACACGATGCATGTTCTGTACTACAAACTAGATTCCTTCCTAGAGTTAGGACACAGAGTATTGAATCAAAGTTGTAGTTTCTAACTTCTTGTATTGGTTCATCAATCTTGAAATTCAGACATTGCATGTCTTCATTGCTTCATGTTTGAATATTATTCATCATATCGTGCAATAGGAAATTAGGAATTATGATTATTATTACTTTATGGATCTGTTAAGTTACTTTTAAGTTTGCATGGTTTAGTGTGAAATTATTCTTGTGTGCCCCTAGGCCCAGGTGAAGGAATGCCAAGGACTGAGAACCCTAGTTTTTAAATGGTATTTTTTCTTATACCAAAAAACCCCTCAACATCACTTCGTATTAGTTCTTAACAATAGTGTTGTAAACAATTTGAGAATTGATAGAGCAAAATCTCGCACTTCTCAACATAAAGTCATAAAGTTAAAGTGTGATACCATGTGTAATTCAATAGCCCCATTGTCACCTCACCAACCTCTTTTCACTTCGGGCTAGCTCTCCTCCAACTCAAGGGGGGTTCTCCCTAGTAGATGTTAGGGATCTAATGGCTCAACCAAACCAAGTCAAGAGCCCCCTAACTCTCTATGTTTACTACTATCAATCAAAATATTGAACAATAGGGTCAGACATGCATCCTGAAGATAAAATTGCCAGGGTATTTTTGGGTAATTTCAAAGGGAAAGTCCCCAAACACATATAATCAAGGAATTATAACGTAATTTCAAACATTAAATATCAACAAAATCGTTTAAAGGATATTGAAAGGAAAAAGGTGATGGAAGATAGAAAGTGCCTTACTTAAATGCTTTAAGGATTTTTCAATAGTTGCTCCAAAAGCTTCACTTCAAGGCCCTTCAAGATCGTCTCCAACAATGTTATACCATCAGCTTCAACAATGTTGCTCCAAAAATGTCCTCAAGGTCTTCACAACAAGTTTACTAGAAGTTGCTCCAACAATATATTCAATAAGTTCTTCATTGTCAACTCGTCTCTTGTTTGGGTGCCTTAATGTGCAATGACATGTTTCCAGGACTGAATTCAATGCAAGGCATATTTGAAACTCTAACTCTATCTTCCGGTGTCTTATTAGAAATTATTTTAGTTTTCATTTTGTGTTTTCAAGTTAGATATTGTTTTCAAGTTTTTACATTTATAATTTTATTGCAATGTGGCAGATTGATCAGAGCAGTGCAGGAACAACCCCGAGACGAGATGATCGCGGAAAGAGGCCAACGGAAGAACATGTAAAGTGCCAACATTGCTCTATCTTCAGGTATTTTAGTTATTTACATAATTGAAATAATATTAATTTTGTTCAAATATGCAGACACCTAGCCATGGTACGCCTGATGATTCCCTCTTTGAGGAAGAGCTTTCTTCATCCCTATCTCCAACGCTCTTGTTGTGAAAAAAGGCACAAGATGCAAGGTCGGAATTTAATACTTTGATAGACGCGCCTCAAACACCTGAAACAGAAGAGAGAATAAAACAACTTATGACCCAACTAGAAAGATATCAGGTAATAATAAAAATTCAAAAGAATATTTTTTTTGTTCTGCATGAGATGAATTGTGATAGTTTGATTTTTAATTTTTACATTGACTAAACTAACAAAAAGTTCTTTTGTATGTAGCATTTTCTGACACTTGCTGAACCCAGTGTTGGTGGTAGTGGGACACAAGGGCAAGATATTGCCCAGCAACCCTCTAGTACACCTTCTACTCCTTTAGGTGCCAACCAAGAAACACACCCTGCCCAAGCAGACACCCAGCCAACCGTTGAACGTGTTGGCAGTGATGAGGCTGATATGGCCAACTACATTATTGTGTTTCCTGGAGGTACACGTGTTAGCTCCACAGGGACCATTAATGGCACGTTGTTGGTGAACGATGACGGTGTCCCTATAAAGCACGTACAACTCCCAGGTAAATTTTAATATTTTAACTATTTCATGTACTCTATCTAAAACATATTTATCATGATTTTTATTTTTAAATTAATGATAATATTTTTTTTGTGTGTGTAGGAAACAATGAGTTCTATAGGTTTTTGGAGAGCCATGCGTTGGTAATTTTTGGCCTAACCATATGCACAAGGTGGAATTCTCAGAATTCAAACCTGAAAAAAGAACTTCTAGATTATCTAGAAGCCCTTTTTGGGGTCAGCACATTTGACAAAACAGTGGTGACTCGGGTAGCAGGAAAATATTTGAAATATACTAGGGACACCTATAGGACGCAATTGAAATTTAACCCTAGATACGAGCATCCTGTCATAGTTCCAGAGAGTGAGTGGAGAGCACTCATCCGTGACTCAAAAGAGAAAAGGGCAAAGAAAGAAGGAAAAATTCCAACTGGACCAGCAAGGTAAATTACAACTTTAATTCAATAGCTTTAATTTTCTCTATGTCTAAAATAAAAGTGTGCTACGTCATATCTGACTTCAATATTTTAATGATAGGTTGCCTGACACCTCGAAGGCAACCAAAGCTAGGATTGAAAAAAAGCGCCATCACAAGCTAGGCCAGGGCGGCTACTTGAAATTAGCCGCAAGAATTGTAATTAAGTAGCTAAACATCTTATAATTAATTGTATCGCCTTCCAACGTTTTTGTAATCCTATCAAATATGATTAAAAATACACAATCATATGTAATGTAGGGTGATGACTTTGAAACAAAAACTACAGAGGAAGATAAAAATATCGCTTTCCATTTCGGCTATCAAGCCGTAGTTGAACGTCGCAGAAGCTTGGGGCAGGTCCCAAGATCCAGAATGCCTGATAAGGTAAAACATTAACCTTTCAATATGTTTTTTTTCGTCCATAAATTTAATTTCTAACAACTTTGTTTAAATCAGGGGAGTAGCACTATCGACGAGGCAAATAACCCAGTTTTAGAGCCAGATGTAGATGTTCCTCACGTGCAACCTGATCATTGTAGTGGGGACCAGGCCGACAATGCTACTATCAGTGAGGGCCGTGACGGTAATTAATTTCCACTTATAATTTTTTCTAATTATACCTTGATGGTTGTCCTTATAACGTTTTTTGTTTAAATGACAGAGAATGTTTCCCTTGAGGATCTTACCACTAGAGAGGAAGATAAGGAAACAGTCCCAACGGTGACAACTGGTGCACCAGGTAAATAATCTCATTGCAATTTTTTTTATTAATATTACCGAACTAGTTCAATGATATTTAAAAACGGACAATTAAAATTTAAATTATCTGTTTTTGTAGGCGATGCCCCATCACTGGATGAGACGAGACATCATGACTACGCAACTAGGTCAGCAGTGCGGGTCGAAAGGCATGAAGCAGGAGCAGAGCACGATGATATTGATGATGTAATTAGGAGCTTTATAAATAGGAAGAAGAAAAAGAAAATTTGATGATGTAAAATATTGTATTATTATAAGACAAACGTTACCATACTTGGAACATTTTTTGCATTATATAAAAAACTCATTTATCATACTATTTTTATGTCAAGCATTAATTTCAATGTTTCCTTGCATACTTTTTGTTGAATTGTTTTTTATTAGTTATTGAATTTTTTTTTTATGCTCATGAAAGTAAAAAATGAAATATAGATTGGGTACTGGGGAATTGAGAGTGATGTGAGGGGAGGGGCCATAAGAACTTCCACCTTCACGTGGTTGGCCCTGTTTAGTAGAGAATAATTTATTGGAGCGATTTAATCTTGGAGCAAACCTCCCTCGATCCAACGTAGCAACAAAAAAGTCATTGTTGACTTATTTGCTACTCTTTCAGATCGTGGGAGGCTTGTTCCAAGTTCATGCGACTCCAATAAATTGTTCTTGAAACGAAGAGGAGCTTATTCAGGTATGCTTTGACATTTTCAACATATGTTCTAACATTATCATAAGAATACATCTTAGAGTAAAAAATACTACATCAATTACTTGTATTTATTGTATAGATAATGATGGATTTTGATTGACTTGGCAGTGCAAGTACAAATCCTCTTGCATCATGAGCAATACAACTTGTCAACCAGGGTCATATCTAGGATATTTTTGCTTGTGTGCTTGACCAGGTTCGTAATGTCACATTTTGAAAGTTCCTTTACAGTTCATAATTCAATATTAAGCTTGTTCATGATTATTATCTAGGTTTTTTGTATTTTTTTTTTTCATCTATTTGATTGTAAGCAACTCTGCATGTTTCCTGTTGTTCACTATGATTTCTCCCATTACCACTCCCAGGATGAATCTGAATTTATTGTTACATAGGTTACTTTATTGTTACTATGGTTTCTCCATTTACGATTTCATAGGTTACATCATTTAAAGTTGTCAATCTCAGGTTGGTGATGAGCTTTAGTTCTCCAGATTTGGGGATTTTCTAATATTTTCTCCCTCATGTCATTCCTACATCACCTCGTTGTTTGAGCATGCCAATTGTCTACCACTTGTACCAATTGGCACATGTCAATTTCTGAGTGGTGCCACATTTCACCTATTTTCGGCCCACTTGACCACCTGAAAAACTAAAATCCACACACCATGTGTCTTTATCATGGAGTGCCACATGTCCTAGATATTTAGGCCGATAGGCCTTCTGTTATGAAAGAGATCAATTTTTTTTCGTCAACACTTCTTATCTAGGCACGACACCTGTTACGTGTTTAATCTGACGGTCACAGTCTCTCGAGTTACCTTCTAGGTTTGACATACCACTGGTTTCTAGTATATTTCCATGGAATTGGTTTGAAAATACTAGCAACAATCCACACACCTGCAACCATCGAAAAACCTGTCGTTTTAGTAGCTGCATTTCCGCAACTGCCAATACACCTGTCGTTTTAGTTGCTGCATTTCGGAAACTGCCAATACACCTGCCGTTTCATTCTCCTGGACTCTGTGTATGCATATTTTTCATATAATTTTATCACGAAGTTGGCTGCAGTGCTTTGACATGCCTTTGAACATTTTTGCAGGTTAGAAGACATTTTAGGCCAGAGCTATTGAATAGACTTGATGAGATAGTTGTATTTGATCCTCTTTCTCGTGATGAGCTCAGAAAATTTGCTAGACTACATATGAAATATGTAGCGATTCGTCTTGCAGAGAGAGGTGTTGCTTTAGGGGTTACAGATGCTGCTCTGGATCTTGTTCTTCAGGAAGCCTATGATCTTGTAAGTAATCACTTTGTTTTGCTTTCTTTCTTATTCAGAGTCTATCTTGCCAGGGGATGTGCCCGTTATGGTTTGTTATGAGACCGTTGTCAATTTCATCACCGTCCCTCATAATATGTTTGATTGTGTTTATAAATAATAAACAATTATTACATCGAACAATAAATAATTAACTGTACTATGAGTAATATGATATCTTGAAATAATTCTCATTATAATTTCATAACCTCTGCTCTCACTTGGTGGTGTCTATATCACTAAGTGTGTCTTCTTTAAAATTATAGTTACGGTAGACAATGAAAAATCAACTGCACTGTGAGTGATATATTGTAATAATTCTTGTTATAATTTCCTAACCTCTACTCTCACTAGGTGTCTATATCACTAGGTGTATCTATTTTAAAATTATATTTTCAATGGTAGATAAATTGTTATCTTAAAATTATAGCTTTGATGGTGATACCTTGTGATTGATAATGCAGTTTGAAGCAACTTTGGCTTTGACTAATATAGTCTCAGGAACCTCTAAGAATACAAAGGTTGTGATTGATTACGGGGCACTACCTATATTTGTGGAAATTCTTACCTCTGGGAATGATAATGTTCGAGAACATACTTAACATTTATTTTAGAGAACACGGGTATTCTTAACTATGTTTGTTAGTATTAGTATTTTGAATTTGATTTAAAAATGTGCTAACTTTGAGTTCAATAATTATTGAGAAGGTATATTTGACTTTGAAATATTGTGATTACATAACATTTAGGGGATCTTGCCTCAGTCATGATTCCAGTGAGATACTTTCAGTTAGGTGATACTTCAGGGTTTCAGTATTAAAAATTACCTACATGATATTAGTTTTAGTAGTAAGCCCAACCATTGATACGTAGGAGTAGCGGGGAATACATTTTCTACCTCTTCTTCTTAGTTTGTAGATACTGTGGATTTTTTTTATAGATCTTGGTGCTTGGTAGATTTGGACGTAATATGGACCTAGGCGCTTGTTCATTACAATGATTCTGTCATCAGGTTTTAGAAAATGCTCAGAAATTTGGGTTTCACAAGGGGATTACCCTTGCTTGCAATTATCGATTATCAATCACATTCAAAAAAATACTTTCATAGCATTGCTGAGCTCTTTGTAGGTGAATTTCCGAGGCAATTTCACAATATCTGAACTAAATTTGTCTGTCCTTTCAATACTCTGCGCTTGTAACAGAGCCAGACAAACAATCTAGTGGCCAATGCAACAACAACAACACCTCATGTTGCAATGCCTGCAATTCACCCTCTCTGCACGCATGAATGACTATGGCAACCTCTTTTGTGAACAGGTACTGGAGCTGAAGGTACTGGTTTCCATTAGGATCGTGGAATTCAACATCCAAAATAGTATCAAATTCCACTGCAATAGTATTCCCCGGCGAGGGCAATAGTTCATTGAGACCTATTGGACTCATCACCCCCAAATAGCCTCCGGGGCTACCCAGAGTGTGATCATCTAGAGCAAATAAAAATGTTGATCCATCCCCAATTGAAACAAGAACAGGTCCCACATTGGTTACAGAAAACGAGAAACACGTTTTGAAAGAAGAAGAAACTTTTGTATTAGGGTCCAAAAATCTAACTGGTCTATTGTACAATGCCCTACCTGCACTTCAAATTGGTACTCCCAACTCCATGCTAAGGCTCACTGTGCCATTCTTCAGATGAGCATCTTAACTTGAAGTTTGATTCCAAAAAACCCAAGTCCCATGTTCTATGCCCAAGACCTCTGTTACAACGAGTAGAGTTCTAAGCGAAATACTTCACAATAGGAAGCAAAAGAAACATCGCAAAATTGCTCGCTTTAGACTGATAATTTTCTGTGCGAAAATTCAACTGTGGACAGTAAAAACATAATATCAAACACAACCAATCCACAATGGAATTTGAACATGAGGATTTATAACCAGAGAAAACCCTCTCCAGGTTAAAAGAATTCCAGAATGGCTTTAATATTCTACTAATGAGCGCTTAGAACACCATAGAAATTACTGTCACAATGAAATCTGCTGGAAGCAAAGCCCTTGTACAGTTTCTACATTTCCACAATGGAAGCAAGAATCTTGCTATCTCTCATGATCTGGTTCTGTGGTTAGATCCTTTGCTATGGCTGTCTTGTTCTGCTAAATGTGAATCTATCTTAGCTTTGGCTCTGGTTCTCATTTAGGATCGTGGCTATCTTATGTTGCTGTGGCTTTGACTATACAAACTTGTTCAATAGGAAAATTTTGACTCTGATATATATAGGAGCTTCAATGGGTGCTCTCAAACTGCTCTACTACAATAGTTTCACTCTCAATGGACTTCTACAGCAATTGGCACCATCAATCTGCTTTGTTACAATGATAGCTCACGTCAACAAACTGTGCTACAACCATTGGCACCATGAATCTTCTCTCTGCTTCATCAAATGGTTGGCACCATCAACTGAATTTGTACTCCTCGGGGTGATGACAGTGGAAAACACTTTTTTGGGAAGCTTTGTTTTGTCTCTGATTCAAGGCAGAACTATGTTGGCCTTGTTTTTTTAGTCCTTGGAACTTATTTCTCTCATATTTTCTATCCTATCCCCAGTTTTCTACCGAGAAAGACATAACTTCACGATATCAAAATTGACTATTTTTGGCCATTTATCTTTAGTAATGGTACAACTTTAATTTGGTGCATTCGTACAGTATCTGAAGAGCACTCTCAAGCTGTTATTCAGTATTTTAGGATAACTACTACATTTAACTGCCATGCTCTAATTTTTATATCAACCATAAGCATTCTTAAGGTAGTTCCACGTTTGTGAAGCAGAAGGAATGCTTCTGACAGCTTCTTATCATAGTGGTACAATTATGTTCGCAGTTTATCTTTTATAAACCTCCTATTTTCCAAACGTAGTAGAGACTACAGTTTGCATCTCATATTTTGGACAAATCTGTTTAGTATTCTATAGAAAATGCATTAAGAATACAATGTTGTGTCTACTAAGCACAAATAATTGTTGTACTTAGTCATCTAAACATCTTGACATCCTCGTTTTATAGTCCTTTTCTGTTTTTGCAAAGTTTCCTCTGCTACGGAAAATGTAATTATATTAATTTTTTTCCATCGATATACGGATTAGATCTAATTAGATGTAAACCCTTGCTACAGTGGTTATTCGAATGGGTTATAATTTGCATTGTTATTTGTTTCTTTTGAAATACATGCATTACCACTACGCGAGATCTTTGCATTAATTTTGAAATGTTGAGATATTTGCATTGATGTTGCCTCTGCTTGGTGGTGTCTCCGAGATTGAGCTGATCCAAAGGCAATGGATGTGCATCAGCAGTCGATTTCTATTTGCTAGTACTGTAATCCAAATCCTCTAGCATGCAAATAGGTGCCGCAACAATTATATCTAAGATTGATCGTTTTTTTCTCACCTTCACTTTAGGCTTGGAAAACTTTGTTCCAGATTTTTTAGCATTTGACTCACCTAATAGATAGTGATCTATGTGGGCATTTAAGGCTATATTGGATGTAGATGAGAAAGATCTACAAACAGGACAAACCTTTGGTATCATGGCCTCTGGAAGAGATCCCAGATTCCCAAATTCTTCGTTCTTCCCAGGATCTGCCTTGCTCTTCTCCAAAGTTTGGATCTGCCTTGTAGGCTCCTGCCTCTTCTACACTGCATGAATTGGAGCACCTCCATTATGATATCAAATCATCCGCTACTATGAAATGACACAGGTCGCAGATGCCTTGATAGACTTGCATTTTGGGCACTTCACCGCGAACCAAGTTTTAAAATGTCACAACCCACTTGATATTTATCCCTAGCAAAAGTGTCACGTGTGAAGATCAGGCTTTTGATGAAGCAAATAACTTGGTAAAGATAATTTTTGATTACTTATGTATTCAGCCCAAAAATATATATTTTGATGCACTATCATTTTTAACCATGTGCTGAAAAACATACAAAAAACTATGTTTTTAGTGAAATTTGAGTTCACAAGAATCAATGCCAGTCAAAATCTAGACCTTGCCCCCAGCTTACTGGTAAAAGGCGGTACTCATATTTCATGCAAGTAATGGAATGCATTTTTCGTTGTTTTATCTCGTCTTATTTGAACTTCCAAGTCTAGCATCAATGATTGTCTTATGCTTCAGAAAAACGGTATTATTCTTTAGAGAAGTGTATCTACTTCTTATTATACTTCTTAACTTCCAAGTCTAACATCAATGATTATTTTATGCTTCACACATAATCTAGTTTTCATTATACTCCTTGAAACATTTTTTATTAGTTGAATGAGACAAACTTAAAAGGAGTAAGCTAATATATTAGCAAAAGGATTTCTATCACAAATCTAAGATTCTTATAGGAATTCAATGGAAATTTCAGGCATCACCTGAGTAATCTTCAGTGTCTGCAAATTTTGACATCTAGAGAGAAGTTTGTTACAAAATTAGGCAGCTCCTACTTGAAAACATGTTGATGTTGATGCGTAGCAATCTCCTTCATTTATAGCCATGTGTTGGAATATTTGAAAATTACAGAATAACAATGGAGAGAGTAATACTCTCCTCTTCTAACACAGAGGAAATATTGAAATTTCTTCACTGGAAACAGAGTTCAACACTTTGAAAAATTTCTATTCCTTCAAAAAAAAAAACTATTACAAATTATTCCTCATTGAGAGGGATTACAAAATGTGACTGCTGCAAAACGCAGTGCACTCAAAATTCTTCTCTGTCTCTAAAACTACGCACTATTGTGCTATTTAAAACACTTACGCTACTATTTTGTGTAATAATACACTTTACAACTACATTCTGAAACAGGCTCACATCTCTTTTCTTTTATATGCAATGCATATATTAAAAACATAACAAAACTATGCAAATAACAAATCTATTAAAATGCTCCTGGGGTCCACAATTTATAAATGTTTTAGTATATATATGAAATATATATATAAAACATATATACGTCACATTTAAAACAAAATATTACCAAAGCCAGTGTGGGACCTTAACAAACAATAAAACTATTCCATCGCGCATTATATAAAACATATAACAAAACCTTTGTCAAAACTTCAAACGAACCCTTTTTCCATGGAGCCCACCAGACTTCAAATGGCGATAAACCATAATTCAAACCAAATTCGTGTTCCAAAATAGCGTGCTGACGTCGGCCAATTTTGTGACGCGAAAACCAAATGAATTCCTCCCTAATATTTTTCGGGTCCGAATTTGGGTTGGCATACGAAGAGAGAGTTGTGACGCGAATTTCTTATCAAATTCACCCTAATCTTTTTCGGGTCCAGATTTCCACTGCGTGAGCGACCCAAACAAAGATCCGCTCCAATCAATTTCTGCCACGTGTCCTCCTCTGGATTTTCATATCAACCGCATTAAGTTTTAACGTTGTTCAATCAATCGCATTAAGTTTTAACGCTATTCAAGATCGGACCTCCACTTCTGTTAGCGATTCTGCATGCTCCAATATGCTCCGACCTTCGGCTCTCATCAATGAGAGATTTATGACGGGCGTTCTTTGATGCCATTGCAGTCGGGTCGATAAAATGGCGTTTCGCTATGGTTTCTCAGACGAGCCACAACCTTTGAATTGCAGATGCTCTCCAGTTGTTGGGTTACACTGCCTGCTCACTGTGACAAGAAGGAGAAGCCAACTGAACTGTTGCTTAGACCTTGGTGCAAGTCTGCATTTCTCTCGGTCTGGTCTGTGTCTGTCTTCCTCGGTTTCTTGGAATCCTTCTTCTCCGTCTCGTCTTGTGCCCACTACTGAGACTTCACCCATGCCTCGCCTGCGTCAAAGGATGTGTTGCCGCAGGGGTAGCACCAGAGGCAAACCCCTCCAGCCCCTCAACCGATTCGTCTTCCCACTCCAGTGATTATTACACAGGCCACTATCCAAACACTAGAAGTGGGTGGGGTCGGGTTCTAGGATCTGGCCACTGTATGGGCTCCCCTGCTCCTCATTTCCCCACCGCTTCACCTTCTCCCACAACGTGCACAACGCTTTTTTCCTTTAATTTCTCTCTGAACCGCCCACGAATCACAGCTTCAATCACCGTGGTTTTCTGTGAAGAGGCCCAAGTGGAGGAACAATGCACCCATCCGGTGGGTCTGAGCTCACAAAAATCCCATCTTTCGGGCCTTCAAGAGGGGAGCGGTGGTGTGAATGTGTAAGAACCGGATGCTCAGTTTCGTAGGGATCGTGATGTGCAGATAGCGCCTGGAGATCCTGGACCTTCTATGTCTAAATCTTCTCCCGCTGCTGAAGGATGGTGCCGAATTGTCGAAGAACCACCGGATGAGTAGCTGATTCTCTTTGGTTTGGTTTTGTTGCTTCGCGGCCCACTTAATTGGGCATGTTTTTGCTTATATTACTGTGCTGGACCTCTATTTTATTTTTGAATTCTGTAAACACTGTAATCGTCAAAGATATCAAACGATGGTTCCCCTGCGTGGGCAATGTAATGACCTGAAAAACGTTCAAGACTGGTTTCCCCGTATGAGGGCAGTCTTCTTTTTTGATTTTTTGAAAAATTTTCCATAAGTCTGGGTAATGTTTTTGACTTCAGTCATGCTGTAATTTTATTCCCACTGTTAATAGATTAACCTTACTTAGAAAAAAAAAGTTGCCTTGTTTCTATTTTAAACATGTTTTTTGAAATACAGCCATGTTTATATGATTGTTTATAGTCGAAGCGCTGCGGGGTGGTTTATTATATTAATATTTCACACGGTCGAATTATGTTCATAACAATTGGAACGCCCACAATTCATAACAAATATTGGAGAATTACTGTCCTATTTTAAAGTTTCATTTTTATGTTTGCCGAAGGATGGTGCCAAATTGTCGAAGAACCACCGGATGAGTAGCTGCTTCTCTTTGGTTTGGTTTTGTTGCTTCGCGGCCCAATTAATTGGGCATGTGTTTTTCTTATATTACTATGCTGGACCTCTGTTTTATTTTTGAATTCTGTAAACACTGTAATCATCAAAGATATCAAACGATGGTTCCCCTGCGTGGGAAATGCAACAACCTGAAAAACGTTCAAGACTGGTTTCCCCGTATGAGGGCAGTCTTCTTTTTTGATTTTTTGATAAATTTTCCATAATTCTGGGCAATGTTTTCGACTTCGGTCATGCTATAATTTTATTCCAACTGTTAATAGATTAACCTTAGAAAAAAAAAAGTTGCCCTGTTTCTATTTTAAACCTATTTTTTGAAATAAAGAGCCATGTTTATATGATTGTTTATAGTCGAAGCATTGCGGGGTGGTTTATTATATTAATATTTCACGGTCGAATTATGTTCATAACAATTGGAACGCCCAAAATTCATAACAAATATTGGAGATTTACTGTCCTGTTTTAAAGTTTCATTTTTATGTTTGCCGGAGGATGGTGCCGAATTGTCGAAGAACCACCGGATGAGTAGCTGCTTCTCTTTGGTTTGGTTTTGTTGCTTCGCGCCCACTTAATTGGGCATGTGTTTTGCTTATATTACTGTGCTGGACCTCTGTTTTATTTTTGAATTCTGTAAACACTGTAATCATCAAAGATATCAAACGATGGTTCCCCTGCGTGGGCAATGCAACGACCTGAAAAACGTTCAAGACTGGTTTCCCGTATGAGGGCAGTATTTTTTTTTATTTTTTGAAAAAATTTCCATAAGTCTGGGCAATTTTTTTGACTTCGGTCATGCTGTAATTTTATTCCCACTGTTAATATATTAACCTTAATTAGAAAAAAAAAAAGTTTCCCTGTTTCTATTTTAAACCTGTTTTTTGAAATACAAAGCCATGTTTATATGATTGTTTATAGTCGAAACGCTACGGGGTGGTTTATTATATTAATATTTCACAGTCCAATTATGTTCATAACAATTGGAACGCCCACAATTCATAACAAATATTGGAGATTTACTGTCTTGTTTTAAATTTTCATTTCTTTTTAAAAAATTGAACTCGCCGTCGGTATACCGACGCTTTATAAGTGTCGGTCTTCCAACATTTTGAATGATTTCCATTTTCTTCGGTCTTGTGATGTCCGTCGATATTGCGATAGTTCTTCCTGGCATCGGTATTTCGATGCTTTTGGAATGCGTCGGTATTGCAACGCTTCTGGAAAGCGTCGGTCTTGCGACACTTTGGTACGACGTCGGAATTGCGACAACTTAAAAACGTCAGAAGAGCGACAGTATAAAAACGTCGGAAGAGCGACGTTCAAAACGTCGGACCACATTTCGTCGGAATTGCGACAGTTTACAAACGTTGGAAGAGCGACGGTATAAAAACGTCGGAAGAGCGACGGTTTCAGAAAAGTCAAAAGAGTGATGCTTGTTTGGAAGCGACGGAAAAAGTGTCGGTAGTGCGACACTTTGTCAAGCCGTCGAAATTGCGACGTAATGGTGAACCACGTTTGTCCCGTCCTCGAACTGTCGCTCTTGAGACGAATATGTGTCGGAATAGCGACGAAGTGGCCGTCGGAAATTGGGCCAAATTTTCTAGTGCCTTCCAGCCTTCAAATCTGCTTCATATCATCTTTGGATCTGCACAGAATCTCTATCTACTATTTCTCATTCTTCCTCTCTC
The DNA here is from genome assembly GCA_034641835.2 of Pinus albicaulis. Lineage (NCBI taxonomy): Eukaryota > Viridiplantae > Streptophyta > Pinopsida > Pinales > Pinaceae > Pinus > Pinus albicaulis. Next base: position 489,573,905 of record CM076581.1, read on the forward strand.
TAACCTCTCTATGCATATTACAATAACATCATTTATAGAGATCACTTCATTGTTGTTTGCATTCTATATGGGAATATGAAGTGAACAGGAATGACTCTTGCCTTCCACCCACTCATTTCCTCACTTAGCATATTCAGGATGTTACAAAAATATATACACTCGTTTCAGTATTAAATTGGAGTTTTTCTTTGCCTTGGAGACTTGCCTTTGCATCACAAACAATATAAAATAATTAATACATTTATAGTTACAATCAAATATTTCACTCAGCCCTTTCAACTTCTTAGCTTTTTTGTGTGTTTATCCTCTTCTTCTTGTTGTCCCTTTGTCTTCTCTGCCTGCTGTTATATTTCCAACTATGTTGCAACATTATTGTCTTAGCCCAACTTGACCTAGTTATTACATTTCAAAAAATCTTACTATACCCTTCTATTTTTGGATTCTGCCTATTATATTTAACCACAACGTTCAACTTCTCTGCATGCACTTTCCAGTCTCTCTACCCGGGTCCATTCTCTTGTGTTCAGCTTTTTGTTTAACTCACTGCCGCAACTACGTACAAAATTGTTCTGCACGGGCTCCAGGTCCTTTTTCATGCATTCATGCCTTTCCTTTGTAACGCGAGTCAACCTTCGCTTCCATGGTTTTCTTCATAAAACCAACGCAAACACATTAAACCTTAGACCTGAAATATATTAGTATTTACCTTTGAACCGCATCGTGTCCGCTTCAAATCGCACTTCGCATTCCTTAGAGTTTACGCTATAATCTCCTTTTCCTCATCCGATGCAATTTGAAATCCTTTGTATTTTTCCTTTGAAATTACATCACATCCAAGCCTCTTTATCGCACTTCAAAACTTTTAGATTATAGCAATATCACAATACTTGTGATTTCGTAAATCGTAGCAAACTCCCCGTCGCAACCCACTACTTTTAACGTTTAACAATAAACTTATAGTATGTGATCTATGATGTGCGATATGCAGGCCAGGTCCATGTCATCGTGACACGTCACCCTTTTCATCATGGTAGGCTTCTTTACACAAACCCCGCAGACCTGTGGGTCATGACGCACATATATCCCTTTCCTCGCAACAGATTCTAATATCGAAGTTTTATAAACGTACATACGCATGCAATAAACCAAGGGAATAATAAAACCAATGGATTAATACTGAAAAACCAAGGGATTTTAAACCCAAATAAATGATATTAAACCCAAAGGAATAATATTAAACCCCAGGAATATGGACCCTTACATTAATAAACCCAAGGCATTAATACTAGAACCCCAAGAGATTATGAACCCAAGGGAATAATATTAAATACAAGGGATTAATATTATAAACGCAAGGTGTATAAACCCTAAGATAAATATTATAAACCCTAAAATCAACAATGTTGACCATAGTTGACCGTGACTTATTTTCATAAAGACAATCCCTGTCACAATGCATTGTTAGACCACGATTATTATAAACCACGAGTATATAAACCCTAAGATAAATATTATAAACCATAAAATAAACAATGTTGACCATAGTTGACCATGGTTTAGTTTCATAAAGACAATCATTTTCACAAAGCGACGTTAGACCATGGTTGAGAATGATTTATTTTCATATCAAGACAATACTTGTCACAATGTAACGTTGGACCATGGTTGACCAAGATTGGTTTTCATATTGAAATTTTTTTTTTCACAATGCGACATTGCACCATGGTTGAGCATGATTGACCATGGTTGAACATGATTAATTTATAAAACACGGTTAACCATGATTGACCATGTTTAACCATGGTTTATTTTCATATTGACCATGATTTACCATGGTTGACCATGGTTGAGAATGATTGATTTTCATATTGAGACAATATTTTTCTCAATGTGATGTAGGACCATGATCGACGATGATTGAACCCTTATATTAATAAATCCAAAAGTTTGATATTATAAACCCAAGGGATTAATACTAAAACCCGAAGGGATTATGAACCCAAGGGAATAATATTAAACCCAAGGGATTAATATTATAAACTCAAGGTATATAAACCCCAAGATAAACATGGTTGACCATGTTTTATTTTGATTGTGAGATAATCTATGTCACAATGTGATGTTGGACCATGCTTGAACATGTTTGAGCATGATCAATTTTCATATCGAAAGAATATTTGCCATGGTTGATTTTCATATTGAGATAATATATTTCACACTGTGACGTTGGACCATGCTTGACCATGATTGATTTTAAAAAACATGGTTGACCGTTGTTTACTAGAATGACCATGGTTGACCATAAACCCAAGAGATTAATACTAAAAACCCAAGGAAGAAATATTAAATCCAAGGGAATAATATTTTAAACCATAGGAATATGAACCCTTAGATTAATAAACCCAAGCGATTTATATTTTAAACCCTAAAATAAGAAATGTTGACCATAGTTCACCATGGTTGTTTTTCATATTGAGATAATCCCTGTCACAATGTGACATTGGACCATGGTTGAACATGCTTGACAATGATTGATTTTCATATCAAGACAACCTTTTAATGGCCGAAGTGTCCTCAGACACGTAATTTTATTAATCAGAAAAACAATTACAATTGGAATTATGCAAGAGTTTACACCCGAACAACAAAAACACTCTTGCAATGAGCTATTTATATGCTCAATGTCCTAACTTTCACTAATTATGCATCACTTATTAAATAACAAGTTTCCACTTACATTAAATACTATTCCAAATAACTAGCTAACAAAAAGGCCTAAGATACGACACATTTGGAAAGTCATATCTTGTTACAACAATATGCTAATTCTAAATGTCTCCATAAAATAATGAAATATTCTAGAATAATAATTATTAATTTAATATATTAAATTAATAATTATTTTATTCAAACTTTATAACCTATGATAATATTTATTTTTGGATCATCTATCATCCCCCCCTATGATCCAAAGATACATTGCAACAGATACCAAGTGTATCCCTGAACTTAGTAAATTTTATTCTGCCAAGAGGTTTCGTGAAAATGTCGTAGGTCTAATCTTCTGAAGAACAATAAATCGGTTTGATGACGTCCTTTGTAATGAGTGATCTGATATGATGATACTTGGTGTCCACATGCTTTGTCTTTTAATGAAAAACTAGATTCTTGGCAAGCTTTATTGCTGACTGATTGTCGATGAATAACAAAGTAGCTTCTACTAGAGGAATTCCCAAGTCCTGTAAAACTCGACGTAACCAAACAATCTCACATGCTGCTTCTCATGATGAAATATACTCTGCTTCGGCTAAAGAAGTGGCCATTGTAGCTTGCTTCTTGCAACTCTAGGAAACTGTAGCCGACCCCATGTTCATTAAGTAACCTAAGGTTGATTCCCTGTCATCAATACTACCAGCAAAGTCGGCATCTGAAAATCCACCAAGTACAAAATTTTTAGTCTTTTTGAAAAGAATACCAAAATCTTTTGTTCCTTGGATATATCGAAGAACTCTTTTGGCTGCATTCCAGTGGCTATCTAGTGGTTCCTGCATAAAACGTGAAATAATACTGACTGCATAAGATAGATCTGGACAAGTGGTTGTTAAATAAATCAAGCTGCCAATCAAATGTCTGTAAGTAGTGTTGTCCACCTTTTCCCACCCTTCAAATTTTGAAAGTTTCAAGTTTTGTTCCATAGGGGTAAGGACAAGCTTGCAATCTTGCATTCCAAATCGCTAAAGAATTTATGCTTCATATTTACTCGGAGAAATGAAGATCTAATGTGAATGTTGGAATACTTCAACACCAAGATAGTAGCGAAGTAGTCCCAAATCTGTCATCTTAAAACCTGCATGTAACTCCTTTTTCACCTGTTCAATGTGATCATCGTTGTTGTCTGTGATGATCAAATCATCGACATACATAATAAAAATCACCAGATTTTTACCTTGTTGGTGTACATACAAGGTATCATCATATTCACTGCGATGAAAACCAACTTTGTGAAGGTATTCATCCGTTTTGGCATACCAAGCTCAGGGAGCTTGTTTTAACCCATATAAAACCTTTATCAGTTTGCAGACTTTATGTTCTTGTCCTTCAATTTCAAAACCGGGTGGTTGTGTCATGTACACTTATTCCTGTAAATATCCATTGAGAAAAGCACTTTTTACATCCATTTGATGAACTTTCCATCCTTGTTGAGCTGCTAAGGCAAGTGTGAGGCGGATGGTGTTCCATTTAGCTGTAGCAGCAAAAATTTCCTCATAATCTATCCCTTCCTGCTCCGCAAAACCTTTAGCAACAAGTCTTACTTTATACTTGTCAATATCACCATTTTTCTTGTACTTAATTCGATAAACCCATTTGCATCCAATAGGTTTAACATGCTGAGGACAATCAACAAGTTGCCAAGTGTTGTTTTCTTGAACGGCCTGATATTCATCAACCATAGCCTGTTGCCATGCTTTATGTTTTACTGCCTCTTGAAAAGAAGAAGGTTCAGTAAAATCATTTTCTATTAAAGCAAAATTTCCTTCATTTTGTTTTGATCCCCTTGTTCCTGTTTTATTTTGTTCATTAGGCCGTACATCTTTCAAGAGTTGAACCGCCCATTTCGGAAATTGATGTTCACTGGTTTGGGCTTGTGAAAAATCACCATCATTAAAAAAAGGGTTGATGTAAACTGATTTTTGTTGAGCAACCGCAGGTTCTGGGGCCGAAGAGTCATTGTCAGAAGAACTGCTACTGCTAGGAGAGTTGGATGAACTGCTAGAAGACCTGGATGGCGCTGATGAAGAAGACGGACTGGATGAATCATCGTCAGATGAAGGAAATTCAAGTTCATACCAACTTGGTGAATTTGGTTGAATTTGTATATTTCCATGTCTTTTATCAGTTTTTGTTTCTAACTTTTGAAGAAGACTTTCAACTTCTTCAACACTCTTACTCTCATTTTCATCAAAGATCACATCTCTGCTTACAATAAATTTCCCATTTGAAAAAAGTTGGTACCCTTTCTTCTCATCAAAATACCCGATCATTGTGCACTTTAAGCTTCGTGCATCAAGCTTAGTTCGTTTTTCCTTGGGAACTAAGGCATAACAGATAGATCTGAAAAATCTGAGATGCTTAACCCGTGGTTTGAATCCAAACCATGCTTCATAAGGTGTGATTCCGTCTAAAGAAGTTGTGGGAGATCTGTTTCTCAAGTAGACAGCAGTATGAACTTCTTCAGCCCAATATCAAGGACTTAAATTTTTGAAATTTAACATAGATCGCGCCATTCCTAACAAGGTACGATTCATTCTTTCTACTACCCCATTTTGCTGCGGAGTGTAGACATTGGTAAGATGTCGTTTTATGCCATTTTCCATGCAATACTTTTTGAATTCATTTGAAGTTAATTCTTCACCATTGTCAGTTCCAAGTGTGCCAATATTCTCCTTTACTTCATTTTCAATAAGCTTACGAAAAGTTTTGAACTTTTCAAATGATTTTGAATTTTGCTTCAAGAAATAAACCCATGTCATCCTGCTAAAATCTTCAATAAAAAGTAAAAAATATCTGCAAGTTCCAAGTGAAGTTGGGAAGGGTCCACAAATATCACTGTGAACCAACTGCAAATGCCTGTCTTCTCGCTAGGAACTGGTGGGAAAAGTCTCTCGATGTTGCTTTCCAAAAATGCAAGATTCACACTTTGCATTTTCCCTTTTGAAGGTTTGAAGTCCTTTAACCATGCCCTGTTTTTGTAACTGAGAGAGACCGTCAAAGTTTAGATGGCCATATCTAACATGCCATAATATGATTGGTGAAATATCTGTACTAGATGTGCTTGCAAAGTCAAAATGTCTTGAATAACTGTCCCTTTCATCCTTAACAGTTTTCCATCTTCATAACATATCATTACTGTTTGCATGTTCTTTTTTACTGAGTTGATTTTAACTGAGCCATCTTCCATAATCACTGTATGCCCTACTTGTCGAATTGTGACTAAGGACAACAAATTTTGCTTGAATTTTGGGACATACCATACATTAGAAATCATTCTTTCTCCGATTCATAGTAAAAAAAAATTAACTACACCTTTGCCTGAAGGAGTATGTTTGGTTTTGACAGCAAGATAGATTGAATTCAGATGACATTCTTTGAAACTCCAGAAGAAGTCACATCGAAATGTCATGTGTTGAGTTGCACCTGTATCAAGAATTCATGCATCTTCATAATCACTGTGGAGAAAGCTTGAAACCTGTAAAGCTGTTGCTTTTGTGTTTGTGAAAACATATTCGGAACTATCAGGATCATATTCATCATTTGCAAACTGAGCTGAGTCTGGATGAAACTTATAAATTTTCTCAATAGAAGTTCTACAATCTGCTGCATAATGACCAACTCTGTTACATCGCCTGCAAACAATTTGACTCAAATCGGTGCCTTTTCCCTGAGACTGTCCTCGACCTCTGCTTTGTCCTCCGTTTTGAGTTTGTCCTCTTCCTGGACTCTGTCCTGTGCCTTGATGATATCCTTTATTTTGATCGTTTCCTCTGCCTTGAAAATTGTTTTTGCTTGAATTGGAGCCTCTGTTGGAGTTGTTTCCTCTCTGTTGACTGCGACCACGACCTTGCGCTGCTTGATTTGGATTGAAATTACCTCTTCCTTTGTTTCTGGAACTGTCAGCTGAGGAGTTGCTTGAACTGGCTTCAGTGAGGAAGACATCTTCCCCAATCTGCTTCTTCTTCCCAAAAATTTTATCATGTTGTGCTAACATGTCACTCATTTCATCAAATTTGATCTTCTCTAACTTGCTAGTGACTTGCAAAGTTTCCAAAAAATGATTATAGGATGATGGAAATCCAGCAATTAAAATTGTGGTTAAGAAGATTTCATCAACAGCTTGAAAACCAGCATTGATGATTTCTTTCTTAATGTTTTGAAGTCGTGAAATGTACTCGAGGACATCACCACCTTCAGTTAATTTTTGTTGAAGCAATTTTAATTGAAGATCAACTTTCTTTGATTTAGGTTGTGTATCAAAGAGATCTTTGAATGTCTGTAAAGAAGCCCATGCATCTGAATAATTCTCAATGTGTATGTAAATTTCATTACTAACTGAAGCTTTTATAAGAGGTAATGCCTTGGCATCTTTTATTTCCCATTTTGCAAGTGAATCTGGATCTGTTGGTTTATTTGGCTTAATGTTTCCATCACAAATGCCATGCCAAAATTCATTAAAAACAAGAGTGCTTTCAATTAGACGTCGCCATGTAGGATTTCACTCCTTCTAGCTTATCAAATTCAGAGAACAAATTAATTAACTTTGACATTGGAGTGTTGAAGCAGTGCACCAAAAGAATCAAGCACAAAAAAGTGAGCAACTCGTCACATGAAACATGCTACGACACACGCCACGCAAAAAATGATCTATCGGGGCTTGGCCTTGACCCTTGTATAGTCATTGAAACAGGAGAAAAATGACTGAGCTTTGCACTTGGTTCTAGTCAATTTCTCAAATATTTACAAGGTAACTTTCAAAATTTGACTTTTACAATGATGCGTTTACATAATGTGGTAAAAAAAACTGTTACCCCCCCCCCCCCTCCTCAAAGTAAAATTACTTTGAGTCACACTTATCTCTCTAGAAACAAATTACAAAAAATCGCCCTATTACTCCAAAAAATTACAAATAACCTTATTACTCCACAGATATTACAAAATCCTTATTACTCCAATTACAAAATATTACAATTCTCTAAAGTAAAAAATTCTACTTATTCCTCCAAATACAATGTTCTACTTCACCTTATTGCTCCAAAGTGCTACTTCACCTTATGATCCCAATTACAATTTTAATTACAAAAAAAAATATAATCACTTGAGTCTTTAACTTCTTCTACCACTGGTCCCTCTTTGGAATCGGTTTCAAAGTCTACCTTCCTCGACGCTCTTTAGATTTGTTGGTAACTCCAGATTGTTGGTAAATATCCTAAAAATTCTTCGATCATTTCTGGCAGCATGAGCGTAGTAAATACGGCAGTCTCAGCCCCATTCGTCGAAAAAGTTAATATTTTGAATTAGGCCAACAATATTCTGGATAGTGACAGCGTTAAATTTCTAGTTTCTTCTTCCATGTCAAGCTCATTGAGCGGTGATTCGGCTTCTTCACTGGGATCAAAATTATGTACACAACTTGCCGAGGATGATGTGCATCCCTCTGCCCCAGCGTTGACTAGTTTTATCTAGATTCAGTAGCCACCAACGATGTAACCTATGCACTGGCCCATGTCCAAAGATCGATCACGTTGATGCTGGCAGTCACCTTTGCATTACAGACGTAGGCCAGTTACCTCTGTACCGTAAATGCAAATGACGTTGGTATTCACTTCTCCACGGGGTTCGATGTTATGCCACAACACTGCAACATTGGATGAAACGGATTGAAGAAACAACATATGGATTGATAGAATTTATTTTTAACGGCTCCTTCGTTAACAAGGTCACGCAGACAGTAATAAAAATTTTGGGTTGGTGTGAGGATCTTGCTTCCAATTTTCTCCTCAAAGCTATTAGCTTTGAGCTCGTTTGAAAACAAAGTCACGCAGATTAATCAAACAACTCCAAGCTACTGCAACAAGACGCAGGTGAGTGTCGTATTGAGGTGCAGAGAGCGTGAAAGATTTACAACATTAGAAGAAAATTTTATTTTAATGGCAAGCCAAGCAACTATAATGGGCTTACACATGGCCTTATTCATATTGATATGCGTCTTAGCATTTTATGTTGGTAGGCCTCTCTACTAGAAGCTCTCCGCCACGCTACATGAGGTCCAGGAAAAGAATTACGACCACCAGGCCGTGAAGGAAGCATTTATCAAATTTAAGCTTTCCATAAACCAAATCAAGATTAAATAAGACAGAGGATGTACTGGTATAGATATGGATTCAACACATTGCGACACATGGGCAGATTTTGCAGAAAACTATTTGGCAAAAAATGATTTTAGAATTTACAAATCTAAAATCAATAATAAAATTTATGTTCCTTTAAACAAAAAAAACTTGACAAATTCCATACCAATCATTTTCTGATCAATTCAATGGAGTTTTCCGAGAACTTGTAGAGTTGGAATCTCCTCCTCACATCCACTGCAACATTACCATAGCTCCGATACCACAATAATGGTCGAAGTGTCCTCAGACACGTAATTTTATTAATCAGAAAAACAATTACATATGGAATTATGCAAGAGTTTACACCCGAACAACAAAAAAACTCTTGCAATGAGCTATTTATATGCTCAATGTCCTAACTTCCACTAATTATGCATCACTTATTAAATAATAAGTGTCCACTTACATTAAATACTATTCCAAATAACTAGCTAACAAAAAGGCCTAAGATACGACACATTTGGAGAGTCATATCTTGTTACAACAATATGCTAATTCTAAATGTCTCCATAAAATAATTAAGTATTCTAGAATAATAATTATTAATTTAATATCTTAAATTAATAATTATTTTATTCAAACTTTATAACCTATGATAATATTTATTTTTGGATCATCTAACACCTTTCTCACAATGCGATGTTGGACCATGGTTTACCAAGGTTGATTTTCATATTGAGACAATCTTCGTCACAATGCGACATTGGACCACAGTTGACCATGATTGATTTTATATAAAATATAATTGACCATGGCTGAACATGATTGACCATGGTTGACCTTGATTGCTCATGGTCGACCATTTATAAACCCAAGAGATTAATACTAAAAACCAAAGGGATTATAAACTCAAGGGAATAATATAAACCCAAGGTATATAAACCCTAGGATAAATATTATAAACTCTTAAATAAGCATGGTTGACCATGGTTAATTTTCATATTGAGACACTCTTTATCACAATGCGGTGTTGGACTGTGGCTGAACCCTTAGATTGATAAAGTCAAGGGACTGATATTATAAACCCAAGGGATTATTACAAAAACCCCAAGGGATAATGAATCCAAAGGAATATTATTAAACCCAAGGTATATAAACCCTAACATAAATATTATAAACCCTAAAATAAACATGGTTCACCATTATTGATTTTCATATTGAGACAATCATTGTCATAATGTTATATTGCAGCATGGCTGGCCATGCTTGACCATGATTCATTTTCATATCGACACAATCTTTGTCACAATGTGATGGTGGACCATGGTCGACCAATGCATATAAACCTCAAGATAAATATTATAAACACTAAATAAACATGGCTGACCATGGTTGACCATGGTTGATTTTCATATTGAAACAATCCTTGTCACAATGCGACATTGGAGCACGATTGACCATGCTTGACCATGATTCATTTTCATATCGAGACAATCTTTGTCACAATGCGACGATCGACCATGGTTTACCATGGTTGATTTTTATATTGAGACAATGTTTGTCGCAATGCGATGTTGGACCATGTTTGATCATGATCAATTTTATAAAACATGGTTGACCATGGTTCATATAAAAAACCCAAAAAGTTATAAACCCAATAAAATAATATAAATCCAAGATATTAAGGTAAATCTTATAAACCTTTAAATAATCATTATTTAATTATTAGTTAACTGTTAATTATTAATATTATTAATAAATCATTAAATATTAATTATTATTTAATTATTAATTATCAATAAACCTTTAAATAATTTTTAATTATTATTTGCTTATTAATTATTAATTACTAGTGTTTATTATCGCATTTTACAAATACAGATTCCAATTTGTAGTATCAAATCCATCCAATTTTAGTTATTTGAGATCTTTTCATAGCTCTATAAATTAATCTTTTTGAATAATGTTATGTCGATGCAAAGGCATTTTACAGAACTTAGAAATATAGATATGAAACTAAAAGGTGAAGCGGAAACATATGGAAAAAAGTTCCATAGATTTGAAAATTATTTTAATTATGTCCATGAATCTATTGCTAAGAACTTTTTGTCCATGAATCTATTTCTAAGAATTTTGATTCAAATTTCTTTGGATGTTGCTAAGAATTTTGATTCAAATCTCTTTGGATGTATGCAGGGAATAAATATATTTGATATGCAAAATAGATTGAGTATGGAAGAACAAGTATTTCTCGTCAATAAAAAAAATAAGTATTTCTCGTCAATAAAAAAAATTTATGACAACAATGTGTTAATCTATTGCGTTTTGGTTATAGCTTAAATTTAAAAAATGAATGGAAGTGTACAAAGAATATAAATATAAACCTTTCATTTATGAGGTGTACAAAGAATTTAAATATAAACCTTTCATTTATGAGGTGTACAAAGAATTATAGTTTTTTTCATAGGGATTACAAAATGTATTTATGACTAAAATAAAATCATTGAATATATATATGACGTAGATTTTTATAAATTAATAAATATTAATTAGTAGACGATTAATTAATTAATATTAATTATTGGTTAACTAATGTTTATGGATTTTGGATAGATGGTGATCTAGTTCTTTGTTAAGACACTTTTTAATATAAAGTTAATGGTTCAATTCTCTATTCTAATTGGAGTGATATATTAGATATAATGAAAATGTAGTCCCAAAAGTAAATCGTTTTCATGAAAGAGTTGCATAGATTATATATTTTTTTTCAGCATGAAAAACGTCTAGGTTATATTTATGTACAATTATAAAATTCAAAATTTTTCACATATAAATCACACATTTTCAAGAAAAAAACCATCATATACAAAAAAGTGTTTCCTTTGAGTCAAAATTCAGTTTCTATAATCTATATAGACATTCTAATATTTCTGAAAAGTAGAGTAACTTGGCTCAAGGCTGGAAACGGAAATACTAAATATTTCCACAACTTTGCAAATGAAAAAAGGAGACAAAATGCCATTTGACATATCACGTATGATGGAGGGGATTCATATACAACAGACTGCATATATGTATTAAAAGTTAAATTATAAGAGAGGTGATTCCAACGGAGGGAATGAGAAGGCCAATCAAACAATTTAATGGTTATTTTCAAGATATTTCATTGAAGGTGAGAAAAAATTCAAAATTTCTACAAAAGTATTGCCTATTTTCAATGTTTAGTCATGACTTTCCCTAGCCGAAATCACGCCAGAAAAGTCTAAAAAAATCATGAAATAAGAGTTTTTAGACGAGTTACAGCAGGCTTGAGCGACTTCGAAAAACCAGACTCTTCTGCTTCCTTTGAATTCGCGCTCACAACCTAAAATGAAATAAATTTCAAATCAAGCTCCGAGAATCTGGATTTACAAAATTTCCAAGTTGCAAAATCTCTCACAAAACATCATTGTTTCGTTAAAGATTGACGTGTTTCTGAAAAGGCTTTAAAATAATATCATTTCTTTTGTAAAAGTAAAGGGTTTCGTCAAGCTTCAATGAAGGAACTTCTCCCAAGTTTTGACAAATTGTTTAGGGATGTTACAGCATGTGTTAACAAGTTGATAGGAATGCACATACATATATGAAAATAAGTTTAAATTTAAGAATAGGAATTTTGGTAAAAATGTCATCACATGTTCAACACTTAGGTTGAATTGGCCTTGAAAATAGAATTCAAAGACATGATCTAAATAAGTTATGGTTGAAACTTAATAACATTTATGAATATAATTTAGATGATGTTATAGTAATTCTAATGTTGATAATTTACATAATTAAAATGACTACATATTCTTACTGGTATGTTTACATGTTTTTCAAAATTCTAATTAACCTAAAATCTAAATAACATAGGGTTAGCAAATGATTCAATGTATGTATGTCAGATTTAACTTACTATTGATGTCTAACCATGGACTTGGAGAAACTCATAATTTAGAAATGATAATTCGATAATAGCATGTCCAGAATTTTATTCAAGCCCATACTTGATATATTATTACATAAGTGTATTCATGGGATTCTTATTGTCTTTGACTAACTAGATAATTTGACTTAGTGAACAACTGCAACATGAATAATGTAGACAGATCAAGTGTGGCATCCAAGCTTGTAATTGGCTTATGCTTGCCACGTAAATATCTTTTGTATTTGGAATTTTTGAAATTTAAAATGGGCTGAGTAGGGACACATATTCCAAGGACTGAAAGAGGTCAATTGCTTGGGAATTTCAGCTTACTTGTTGCAAGAATACTGGATTGTTTTTGGGATATCCATGGAAGGTTGTTTATTGAATTTTCAATGAACTAGTGTGGTTTTTTAAATGGGATTGTTGTTGTGAATTATGGAATGCAAAGGAAGGGACACAACCCACTTGCTTGGGAATTACACAGGACAAGAAAAGGACAAAATTTAATTTCACAAGAACTATATGTGCAGTTTGGAAAAAAAAGGCAGGAAGTCAACCTAGGGAAGATTGCATGGGGAAATGCATGATCATGAGCAGGACGAGAGAGATACTACACAAGAAGATTAAAAAAAGGGCAGGGTTGAAGTGCAAGGGGTAGTATGAAGAGATATCACGCACATAGAGAATAGAGTAAGCTATTTTTTGAACAACAACAAAAAAAACTTGGATAAAAGCAAGGCCAATTCAAGAAGAGGAGGCACGAACACACATAGAATAATACACACTTTTGCAAATTATTTTTAGCATCATGCCTAGGAAAATATATAGAATTCCTGTGCATATTAGGGAGGACATTTTTGGCTCTCATGCACAAAAATACATCGGGGGAAGGCTCACTGGTGGTGGTGGGCAGACACTCAAAAGAATACAAAGATATTGTTTTGTGAGAAACAACGAAAAAAGGGTGTGCCTAGGTTTAATAAACAACTAGTGATACTTATTATAGTGTGGAGGGGTGAAATCCCAAAGTTGGGAAACACTTTTTGGTGGATGGCTAGAATTTGGGTGAAATGTTTAATTTCTCGTCCGAGAAAATAGTCAACTTAATTTCTTGACCGAGAGTTTTTAAATATATCATCCGCGAGTTTTTTAATGTTTCGCTCAAGAGTTTGATTGGGCTTGACTGGAGTTAAAATACTCTCGGATGAGAGTTAAGCATTTTATCATTTGAGAGTTTTATTGACATAAAATCTCCAGTAAACTCTCGGACGAGAGTTGTAAAACTCTCGGCATAGAGTTTTTTTAACTCTCGTCCGAGATTTTTGTTTTTATAAAAAAAACCCCAAAACTCCTGTCTCCCCCGACATTCTGCACTGGAGCACTGTCGTTTTCCTTCTTCACTAGAGCTGTCGTTTTCGCTGGACTAGAGCTGTTGTTTTCGTTGGAGCATTCGAGCCATCGTGAGCACGTAGATTCGTCTAGCCAGGTAAGTCTCTTTTTGTCAAGAGTCCACATTCTGCCTTGAAAATATTGAAGGAAGGTTTATGATTTTTTAATTTTTTTTAATTTTTAATTTATTTATTTTTAATTTATTTATAATTTTTATTTTATTTATTTTTATTTTTTTTATTTTTTTTTCAGAAATGAAAGGAATGATTGTAAACACCCCATGCAACTGTACATTCTTCAGTTGTTGCACTTTCTTGATTTTCCTGACACTCAATATAGAGGTCCATAATGTGATTTCTGCAAACTGCATAATTGTCAACCACAATATCCCATGCCCAAAGGGCCACAACATTCCACTTCTTGATTTCAAAGACAATATCGCATGCCCAAAGGGCCACAACATTCCATTTCTTGATTTCGAAACATTTGGCCTTCTTGGTGGAAGTGCTTGGTCCGGCTTGAGAGTTGGAACCTTCGCCAGAGGGCATGGGAATCATATCTATGTCTGTTTAAGCCATTGTCCGCTATAACAAATTCTAATAGTAAAAAACCTTGACAGCGGTGGCAGTAGCTGGTGATTTCACTCTGAGACCAGGATCTGAAAAATATTGCGATAAAACTAACTCCCATTGAATGGAGGGCCCCAGGAAGGTTTATGATTTTGACTCTTTGATAGAATTATTGATTACAAGCAACTTCAAATTTGGGCTCTAAACTCTATTAGTCTAAGGTGGCTTTGATTATTTTCTACCAAATAATAATGACTCAGAAAGATTCACATTTGTTAAGGGTTTTGAACATCTATCATTAATTAGAAGAATTGTTTCAGGATCCCTATTTTCTTCCCTCTTTTCAGTTTCTACTAGCAAGTCCAGACCCACTACTGCCAAGCCTTGTCATGGCATTTTCCTTATGTCAATTGAAACAGTTTCATCTTGATTGCACATGTGATTTATGTTAAACCAAAATTTTGTATTGGAGGTGGATATAACTTGTGGGTGCCAAAGGTAGAAGGATCTAAGTGTGAAATTGTTGTAACTAAAGTGTCCTGAAGAGAAACATTTATAAGACACCATTAACATCGTAGCTCTAGTGACCAGATTTCTTGTAGAATACCACTAGGCTCTATCTAGTTGAGGAATTCGCTGCTCTTGTGCAACCCCAAGACGGACTGGCTAATGTTCAAAACATGAGCTCATTTAAGACATATTAGTTCTTAACACATTGTTTTCCAGATCTCTTACTTCCCAAATGAGCTTCCACTTGGACTACCAACTTAGAAACCAAGGAATCTTGATTATGTTGTCCTGTATATAGTCATACAATATCTGAAGGTCTTCATGTATCTCCAAGGTATTTGTTGAAGAGAATTTAGTTCTTTTTCTTTTTTCCACATTGGAAAATGCTTGATCCTTTTTTTGTTCATCTTGGTTTTGTCTTTACATGGCCCTTATGACCCTTCTACTATATGTGATGGGTTCTTTTCTTGGGGCTTGTGTTGGTTGAGATTAATATGTAGGTATCTCAATTATTTCCTCTTCCTCCCTTGGGGCTTCCTTCTCCATTATTTCTTTTTTACTCACAGATATTTTCAACTAACTGATTATCTTTGAGAAACTGATCCCAAGTCTTCTCATACTTCTCTAGTTCCCATTCTCGGATTAACTTGGTGAGGCCATGGTGATATAACATTCTCTGCTCATTTCTAGGGTGCTTCTAAATCAGCTTTGTGAATTTTGTGAATCAGATAGTATGACACATTTAACATTTTTTCTCCCTTAAAATGTTGCAAGATTCTGATGTGGTATAAGTAAATGAGGTTTAATCTTCCCTCAAAATTAATATATGAACCAAGAATTTTAATTGATAGCAAGGATATTTTCACCAGGTGTTATCCATTCCTCTAATTATCCTGCCATTTTAAAATTTTGTTTGCAATTTATATAAAATTTCATCCAATACATCCAAATGGTCAAAACTGAGACTTACACCACTAGATATTTTTGGGCACCATACTTGTTGAGATCTTCTATTCTCAGTGCCTTCTTATAGGTACCTAAATTATCCATTCATTTTGATGGAAAGTTTCAACATAGAAACTCTGATGCCCTATAAAAATTTCATCTCATGGCAGTGGATCTACATTCATAGAATTCCAGCTCTACAACTGAATCTGAAACCTTTTGAAGTAGCTATCAAAACTTCACATCTGCAAACATAAAAATGTTGTTATGAATATAATGAGTTTAAAAAATAATGGATTTATGTTTAGGGTTTCATTATTTGTTTGTGTTTTTCTTTTATTGTCGATTTAAAGAATATTTTAGGATAGCTTGATTTTTTTTAAATATTTTTTGAGAAACAGGGGTAGTAATGATGTCATTTCTTTGAGAAACATGGAGGTTTTTCAAAAAATTGGATAACTTTCTCCCACAATACATTACCTATACAAAAGAAGAAAATACTTTCCAAATATTATGCTTTTGATGGGGTTTTCGTTTATGATGTGTTTCACCTAGTAGCCACTTTTTGACATCATGTTATATGTAATGTAGATTTTGAGAAAAAAATTTGACCTAGAAAAACTACCTACCTCTTTGGTTAGGGAAAACCATCAACTGAGATAAATATGAAGAAAAATGAACCTAGAATCCATTCATAATCTAGATTAAAGGGCAATACCTTTCTTAAATAAGTTCCTTTTAGACCATGGGAGTGTGGTTCAATAGCAAGTTGGATGCTAATCACACTTGTATTAATGTTGTGACCTTGTTCAAGTGTCCCCCCTCCCATCACGTGGTGTGGATGATGCCAAGGGCCAGTCCTAGGTGATTTTTATGGCACAAAAGTGTTTAAAAAATGCCACTCATAGCATGTTTTCTTAGCTAGAGGACCTCTACTAGCATTCTTTCCAGAACACTTTCTTTGTATCTTTCAGTTGGCCTATTCTATGGCTCTTCCTTGTCTATCACTTGCCTTCTTAAAATGGAGTGCATTATCTATGAAGTTTGTCTATTGACTTGATATTTAATTATCAATGTTATGATTATTGGGGGTTTAGGGATTTTTATGAATCTATGATTTTGTTTCACATTCACTTATAGCTTTGCTAAATTTGATACTTGTTGATATAAAGAATTTTATTATTTTGGATGTTTTTTATGTTATGTCATTCTCTTTTGGCCATCTTAAATTTGACATTGAATTTTGAGCTTATTTACATGATTGAAAATTTTAAACTCAGTATTGAAAGTGTAGGTACAAGATTAGGAATAAGTAATTTTAGTGTTTAATGAAATGCATGGCATTATAGTAATTCTTCACTTGTTTATATTCCAAGAGTGCATAATTTTGATTTCATAACTGAATGATCGAACTTCAATTACATTGAGTTCGAGAGTAAATAGTTAAAGAATAATTATGGAATCACAATTGCTAGTGTTTGAACTGGTCCCTGAAGTATTTGAAATGTGAAATGCATCATATTGTGTTGGGTATAATGTGTTTCCATGCCTTTGTATTTCCCTTTCAATGATCTAATAATGATCTATAATGGCTTTCAACCAAATTTTCATTGAAGTCCCCATTTTGTTTCTCGATTGAACATATGACAAACAATCACGTTTTCTTCCTGGAAATTTTGAGTGGTGGCATACCTGAACTATGCGTTGTTTCATTCACAATGCTCTGTTTTTTTTACTAGTAAACGCTATCCATGTTTTCCCTTTCCACATAGGAAACAACCAACTTGGTAACTAGATCTAGCTCTAGTTTCAAGAAAAACACATAGTAATTCAATGGGTTTGGATGGAAATTACGTATACACAACAATGGCAACATAAGTCGAAATATGAGGGTGGTATATTATAAGTCAAAACAAGGCTTTTTTAACTTTGAAAACAGATTATAACTTTGAGAGTAAGATGTGACTTTGTAGAGTTGATCATATGGGCTTTCAATAAAGTCATTTCATGAGTGCAATTGAGGAAGTGCTATGAAATATCCAAAGTGTTGAATAGAGTAATGATAGGTTGTATGGAAGTGGTGTTTAGTGAAGTAGTCAAGGTATATGTAATGATAGGATAGTAAACTAGTGGGTATTGATAAATACAATAGGTAGGATAAGATAGGTTTATTTTCAATAGTAGTAAGTTAGGTTTTGATAATAACATAAGTAATAAAACAATAACTTTAACTTATTGCAAAGGAAAATAGGAGAGGTTTTAATTGGGATTGTAAATCAAATTTGGAAATTTTGAGGTTAATAAATAAAATTTTAGGATACAGGAAATAGATATAAAAAAGTAATAACATTAACTTTTTATATGAGATTGCTAACAAAATTCCAGATATTGAAAAATGCTTACCATACTTTTTATACCATATAACTAATATTGTTGTTGGCTTCAAAAAGTTGGAGCTATAGTACCTGTTATCCATTGGTTGATGACATGACTGTTGATTGATAATTTGTTTTCTAATTTGTTTATGAGGGGAAGAAATTTGATTTGATACTATAGAAACAATGGCATCAGGTGAGCCCTAGAGAGACCCCTCCATGAGAGGAGGATTATCAGGCACATTGGTTGTTTAGTTATGCCATGTTTTCAAGTAGGTTATATTTATTGTTCGTTGTGAAAAATTGATTAATGTGAATTTTTTTTGTCTTGCACAAGTGGATGCACTCATATGACTCATGTGCCCAGACACGAAATCGAACAAGAGGAGCCCCATAGACCTGTTCCCATTCGTCCCCAATTTCATAGAGCCCATTCTGAGGGGTATATTATACACGGTATAGGTACACATTAGATCAATTGCTAGTTACAATGTTCAAGTTTACGTTGTATTCAATGTTGAACAGGTGAATTTTTTTTCAAATGAAATGTTTTTAATGTGAAAACATTATGCTCCATAGGTGCAAATGTAAGAGTTGGGGTTGGCCATATTTCTGGTGAGGGGAAAAGGATAACAATGTCTCAACTTGTGGCATACATCCCACACTTGGATACTTCTTGTTTCGGTAAAATCTAAGGGAAAATTTAGTGTTTGATGTATGTTTAATGTGAAACTTATTGTGTGTCTTATGTACTTGTGTTATAAAACAATTTAATTTTTTGTACAGTGGCTAGTAAAGACGTTCATTCCTCGGAAGGGAAAAATCCTAGTATGAGCGAAGAGGATGAGATAGTTTTTCCACAAGGTATTTTCAAATGACCAAACAAGTTTTTTGAATACAAATTTTCCTTTTAAATTATTTAATTTTTAATATGTGTAATAATTTAACATGTTACAGGTGGTGGTGGTCGCCCTCCTAGGGGGAGAGGTCATAGGGTTCATGAGTTTTCTCAAAATACGAGCTATGATCCCCTTTACACCCATCCCGATGATATTCCTGAGCAGATGCCTTGGGAAGATACCATCTCCTTACTTACTGTTGATGGGATGAGGAAGCATTCCATGAGATTGCGTAATGAATTGAAAAGTTGCAATCTCTCTGCCCCTAGTCAAAATTGTCTCCAAATTGTTTTGCACAATTTAGAGAGTTTGATAGAGACTTATCATGGGGTTGGACCATCGACCCAAGTTTTTTTTTACATGATGCATAGGAGGAGAGAGTCAGTGATTGGTATCCACTCCTACAATGAAGTTAAAAGTAGGGTCACTAAAGAAATGGCCTTGTCACTATTTGACTTGCAGCTTGAAGACAAAAAACGTCTGAAGATTGCAAGATTCAATGATCCCAATATTGCACCTTATAATTATGAGAAGTTCCTGAATGCATACGGGAAGTTCCCAAATAATGATGAGGTGCCACAATGTTTTGTTAGGATGTTGTTTTCTCAATTATGAGAGCACATGGACCCTAACTATACAGATACTGGGTTCAAATTCTATGGAGTTGGAAAATGTCGTACATATGAATGACCTGATGTTATGAGAGATGTTGGGTTTAGGCCTCCAAAACCTCATTTAGCACCTTGACCACCTAGGGTAGTTACACTTCCAGAGGAGTTAGCCCTAATCTCCAGTGTTGCATAACAAATGAGGGAGAAGATACAAGAAAATATTGCAGCTGCTTTAGGAGAGGTGGAAGTCGGCTTAGGGACGAGCCAACCTTCATCTAGTGCAAGAGTTCGTTCATTTGTGAGTATTCCAGATGACATGTTGAGGGAGATGGAGCGAGATGAGCTTATGGAGTATGCATCCTCATGTAGACACCACTATGAGTGATCCATTACACAATAAATTCACACCATGGGCGAGGTATGTACAAGCATGTTTTTATCTATTTTAAAATACACATTTATAAGATGAGCTAGAGTGCATGTAACATGTTTTTTTGGTGTATATACATTTAGTCTCCAAAAAATTACGCCAATATAGTTATTTAACTTATGCAGTTTACAAAATTCTTAGAACAACATTGCCTTGCCCTTGATCCTCATTTTGTAGATCATGGACATGATCATGTATAGGCGCCACATTCATTACTATCTATATATATTTTTGTGAGTCAAATTGAAAATGAATTTATGTCACATATTTTTATATGGTATGAGTCTTAACATTATGTAATTTTCAGGTTAGCGCTACACATCAAGGGTTGCTTGAAGAGATTATTCCTTCTTAGGTTCCAATCATGACATAGGTATAGATACTTTTCGTTTAACATATTTATTCTGTTTATTATATTTCTTTTCGCAAAATTTTCTATTAACTTTGATTTATGCTTTTCAGGCTACAGATAATATTGAGATGATGCAAATGAAGCCTCAAGGAGATCGTGTAGGCTTTGGGTCAAAGAGTCTACATTAAACCATGGTAACCTCTTACCATTTCTTTGTTGGTATCATTGCCACATTATAAATAGGATATCTAGTGAATTTATAGATAGTTGAGAGGTTCCTTTATGTATTTAGTGAATGCTAAAAGTAATATTTAATTTTCAGTAAAAACTTTGAGCCATAGTTAATTCACTAGGTTACTGACAATATAGGTGCTTCATTTCGCTTAGAGGAATATGAAAATTTGTTTCCTTGACCATCTCAGACATTGTCACAATTTCAATATGTCGTACTTCCTACTCAAGTCCCTGCAAAATAAGGAAGCCCATGCACAAAAAGCAAACATACAAAGATATTTCATCGCTCACCATGGCCTTATCAGGTTACTCATGGTACAAGCTCTAAAAACAACAAGAAAATCCTGGGAAGAAGTCAGTGCAACTCCAATGGTTGCAACTTCACTAAATGAGCCCAATGTTGTGTGACTCCACCCATTGAAATTGCAAAGGAGGAAGAATATATTGTCATGAATCCCTTGGCTACAAAGTACCTACTAATTCATATTAAGCAAGAAGAGAAAAATTCTATTACACCATAGAAGGAAAGTGATATTGAAGTTGAGATAATTAGTAGCAAACCAACCACTAAGAGAATGAGAGGACATCAAAATAGCCCCCCTGTGTTCCAAGAAAGAAGAGGACATGAGAAATTCCTACCACCACCCAAACCCCTGCTACTCCAAAAAAACAAGTAAGGGCAGAAGAAATCCTAGAACACTAGGAAGACACTAACCCTACTGAAACATAATAACTAGTAGAGTCAGTGACCTAGGGTTGGAAGAATTTGGTCTGGTGGCCTTGCTACTCCATAATAACCAGCAAGGAGTGCTCTACAGTACATATTACTGCTTCAGAACTGTTTTCCTGTAATAATGTGGATGTGATCTCTCAGGGGAAACTTTGTCTCTATGACAGTGGACTGTACTCCCCAACTATTTATAGGCCTATCACTTAGAGCCTTAGGTGCATAACTACCAGATAATGGTTATGGAAGACTATGGAATCAATATTCCTTAAAAGACAGAATTGTAGATCATGCTTTCCTTGTGACAAGTTTTCATCTATCCAATATAGAACTTTAACAACAATCATTTGGACAATAGTATGTGCTCTCATGTGATGGAAAAATGGGAGTTTCAAGAAAAGGGGGTAGTATGTGGTTTGATAGAGTCCATAAAAATCCTCTTCAAGACAGCTACACATATCTTGTGGGAGATCATGTCCACTGTTGCATAAAAATTGATGACATTTTTCATTTTCAAGTACCCAGGTTCTATTGTAGCCCAACAATGAAAATATTCCATCCTGCAAACATTTTGGTTTCGAGCTTTCCTAGTTTTTCATGATGACTAAGCACAGAGGAAAGGACCATTGTATCCATGAGGAGGCTGTATTAATTTACAAATTTCAACTGGCAGCCTTATTTTGGCACATGTTCCGGCAGGATAGGAAATGAATAATCTCTACTGAGCAGTATTTTAGAGTAGAATTAGCTCTTTTGAGCAACAGTCTTGATTTCTTAGATTCATAGGCTTTAATGTCTTGTGCTTTGATTTATAAAGCCAACCTTTGATTTAGTGATGATATTTTTGTTGAACGTGGAGGCTAGTTTCATAGGCTACTGGAGTTCGGAAAACAACCTGATTTCTTGAGACTAGCAAAGACATTTCCAAGCCTATGGTTATGTCTAAGATAAGTCAAATCCCTGTGCAATAAACTTAGAATATCCAATAGACATTAAATTAATATAGTACACTTGGATTGGTCAGTGCAATAGATTTTTAGTGTGTATGGATTTATCAACCCTGTATTGATTATTGATTGGATGCATTCATTGCTACTAGGCAGTCAACCCTAAGTTGTTGGGATTTAACTGTAGTATTATTGCTATGGGAATTATTTTTCATGCATACATTATATAGTTGTTGAGACTCTTTATAGTTGTGTACATATTTTTTATGAATGTGTACTACTACTAAAGATTTATTAAAGAAACCCTAGCCAGAATAGCAACCCTAAGGGAAAAAATTACCCTAGGACACTAGATAATATTAGATAAGAACTGTTGGTAAATCTTAAGCTTAATGATGTTAATTGGTTATGCTTGTGTTCGAAAATAAAAAAGGTTGTGGAAGTGTGGATGTGATCTCTCAGGGGAAACTCTGTAGCTATGACAGTGGACTCCATTCCCCAACTATTTATAGGCCCATCAATTAGAGCCTTAGGTGCAGAACTTCCAGATGGGTTGGATTACTAGCACTGTGGTGCCCTAATAATGGTTATGGAAGACTATGGAATCAATATTCCTTAAAAGACATAATTTCAGATCATGCTTCCCTTGTGACAAGTTTTCATCTATCCAATACATACCTTTAGCAACAATCATTTGGACAATAGTATGTTCTCTCATGTGATGGAAAAATGGGAGTTTCAAGAAAAGGGGGAAGTATGTGGTTTGATAGAGTTCAAAACAATCCTCTTCAGGACAACTATACATATCTCATGGCAGATCATGTCCACTTTTGCATCAAAATTTATGACATTTTCATTTGCAAGTACCCAGGATCTATTGTAGCCCAGCAATGAAAATATTGCATACTAAAAACATTTTGGTTTCGAGGTTTCCTAGTTTTGCATGATGACTAAGTACAGAGGAAAGGACCATTGTATCCATGAGGTGGCTGCATTAATTCACTAATTTCAACTGGCAGCCTTATTTTGGCACATGCTATAGTAGGATAGGAAATGAATAAGCTCTACTGAGAAGTAGTTTAGTGTAGAATAAGCTCTTTTGAGTAGTAGTCTTAAATTCTTAGATTCATAGGCTTTAATTTCTTGTGATTTTATTTATAAGGGCCAACCTTCGATGTAGTGATGATATTTTTGAACGTGGAGGCTAGTTTCATATGTGCATGAAATGATTATGAGGTTCTCATGCAATTTTAAGAAGAACACGTCCCCAAGTTGGAACCAAGTGTTGTCCACCAATGAAAAGGGATTGCACTTGTGATTTTCATCACATTTGCAGAGTAGCATGGTGATCTCAATTTTCCAAAAGTTGGAAACGTGTCAAAATACCTTTTCATCAAGAATAACTACATGCACATGTTTTAAAACATCATAGACTTTAAACCCATAGGAAAGACCATCAACTACATCACTATTTTTAGTCCACATGTGGCAAATTTGTGAGTTCATCTCTTGGATTACTTGTACTTACTTGACTTTTATAACCAACAATAAAGGCACAATAAACCAGCACCTGCTCTGAATCTTATGAGTCCAGACTTGAGGGAAAACCATAGTTTTCCAAATGTTTCATGGGCTTGATGAAATCAAGAAAGAGAGGCATATTGGTGTGTAAAGAATGTTTTTGAATGATTGTTTTAACATATCTAAAGGTAGAGGCATTGAAGGAAAGGAGCGCACAACCCAAAAAAATATTTACATGGCACACGAAAGAGAGAAATTCAACATAAAAAGAAAGTGTCACAAGAGCATTAGTGGGGAGAGTGTCCAGCTTAAGGACCATAGTTAAAAGGGTGTAATTCGTGCATTTATGATAAAAATCCCAACAGTAATAAGTAAAATTATAGATAAAGTTAACTATGGAAGAAGAATCTTTGAAAATGGTCTCATATCTCATGTATAAACAAAGGTACGATAAAATAGCACTTGCTCTAAATATTATGAGGCCAAACTCAGGGGAGAACCACATTTTTTCATATCTCCTGATGACAACAAGAAATACAGACATATTGTTGATTACAAAATTCCTATGAATGGTTTTTTGGGAAGATATAAAGGTAGATGCATTGAAGAAGAGGAACACCCAACCCTTTAAAAGAAAAATAATTAGGTTTACACGACGCCTGCAAAAGAAAAATTCAACAAATAAAGAAAACATCATAAGGGCATTACTGGAGAAAGTATCCAACTTTAGGAGCATGGCCAAAAAGGTGACTTTCTTAGATGAGTTTAGTAGCATCATACCCCATCCAAGGGTTAAATAAATTCAAAATACTTAAAATAAAATAGTTGCATTTCACTTCTATACATAGGAAACTACAAATGAATGAGAAAAAGTGGAAAAACATACAATAAAATATTAGAATTAAAAGTTTTTCATGGAGCAACGTTGTTTCTCATGTGGTCGGCATTTTAACGTTGTAGCTATAACAACATTAATAAGTTTTGAAGGAGTGTAACACTGAGATTTTACAAATTAAATATCACTTTAGATTGCAGTCAATATTTTTGATACAGAAGCAGAGCATTTTATTAATCTTATAACACAATATAATTTCCTAGTGTGTCATTTCTTTAAGGAGAAGTAATTCCAAGGATAATTTGATCAAGTGTTGTGCAATATAAAAATGGGAATACTCAAAACTGTATTCCTTGTATTTTTTTCTAAACCCGAGCAACACCTGAGAAAATCAAAGCAAAAGTGTGGGGAGAAGGAAGATGTAAACCCACAAGGGGAAGCCATGTCATTTAAATACATGTGGAAATAACACCTAGTCATTATTGTGCCAACAAGTATGCTAATTCCTACTAGCCTATCCTCCCACAAATCCTTTTGCTATGAATGGAAAAGTTGAGAGAAAAGGCACCATAATACAATGAAGTGGAGGGGGCTTGGAAAATTTTCACTACTATAAATTTTATCAGAGCACACATGAAAAACACAATGCGCAAAGGCCCCTCCATCCTCCATGCAATTTTTTAAGGTACCTCCTTCCAAAAATCTTGAAAGAAAGGAAACGTTATGTGTGATTTCCTGCTTTGGTTGCCTACACACGACCATGTTAGTTTAGAGGCTTGTCTAGTTTGGGTCAAACTATTTTGGAATAAAAACCATTGACCTTGGTGGAAGCTGGTTTTAGGTGAATTTTTTTTAGGCTTGTCTAGTGTGGGCCATGCTGGTTTGGATGCAAAACCAGTGACCTTGGTGGCGGGTGAAACTGGGGGTATTGGCACTCAGGACGCTGAATCCACTAATTTTGGTTATTTTTTAAAGTTCTAAGCCCGCTGCATATGTTTTGAATCTTCACTGGAAGCAAAACCAGTGACCTTGGTGGGAGATGGTGGTAGTTGAAATAATTTGAGGCTTTCCCAGTGTGGGATACATTGGGTTGAAAGCAAAACCAATGATCTTGGTGGAAACTAGTGGCAAGAGAAACTTAGGGAATTTACACTTAGGGTGTTAACTTCACTAATTTTGGCCTTTTTAAAGTTCTAAGATACTGCATAGGTTATGCATCTTCAATTTTTGAGTGATAAGGGACCCGATGGTGTCCTTAATGCCATTTAATGGTCGAAAAATTAAGATATGGTATTAGCTAGATGGCTCAGTGTTAAGGATACTCTATATTATTGAAGGAGGGATATGATATCTTTCCCACTCACTCACATTCTTGGAGGGCATATGAGAAAAGGAAGAGAATTATTAGCGAAATCCCGAATTGTGGCAATGTTACATTTTTCCTCGTGTTGTGGAAAAGCTACCCAATAAGCCCTGTTAAAGTTCTTTATTTGGTTGGTTTGCTTCTTTATTTTGTAAGAACATAATTTTTTCCTCTCTTTTGTGATAGATTTTTCACCATCAATGATTTTTTTTTTAATCTTTTAGGGTTAGTGGGAAATTTTTGGAACATTTTTAAATATTTTATTTATTGTAAGAGATACACAACATCCAAGAAATGATTGTAGGGTGGTTTCTGTGTTCCTAAATTGTATTTTATTTCCAAATGAGTTCTGTGTTACAAGTAATAACATACATTATTCATTTTATATTCATATATTATACTATTTATAAATACAATTATGAATAAGAGAATTCATGATACTTGAAAAGAGTCATAAAAATGTTTCCAAAAGAAATTAAAATAACAACTTCTAAGTGAAGGGAAATTGCTTATAAAATAGTGTATAAGAATTTTTTCCATACCACATGTTGAAACTTTCAAAATATTGAGAAAACAAAATATATATTACAAGGGGATGTGTAATATGTAAACGATCAAAGCTAGAATTTTGGAGAAATAACTAAATCTTGATTACAAGATCTTGAATGTTCCTTTGTAGGATCTATTCCATGTTGTGAACAATATTTTCCAAGCACATGGAAAATAGAAACATGTCAAATGAACATAGAAACATTTGACATTTGACATTTGTAGGATACTTTGTTGAAGCTATCAATATTCTCTATAAACTAGTTTGAATAAATTTTCTCCTTAAATTTGAAATTTACCAAACCATTTCTCTTCATCTATATTGAAACATTGATGAGAGTTGAGTTGTTTTCCTTTGGAAATAATAATTTCATATAAACACTTTTGGATTTATTTCTACAAGGGGTGGGATATCTATCTCTTAATATAAAAGTGTGAAATCCATTACTAGCGAAAATTTCTAACATAAGAATTAATTCATAGCTAAACACACCTTTATGAATAGTTTTGTATTCTTGAATGTTCCTTTGTAGGATCTATTCGATGTTGTGAACAATATTTTCCAAGCACATGGAAAATATAAACATGTCAATAGAAAATAAATGTAGGAGACCTCCATCATGAGAAGAGACAATAATGAAGAGATTAGCCACATCAAATACAAACTAATCTAAACTAATGAAGAGATGCAAATATGATGACCTTTGATATCAAAACTAAACTAACGATACAATAATATATATATGTAATTAAATATTCATTCATCACCATCATATCCATGCAAAAAAAGGGGCGAGTTAATATCATCTAGTAGTAAACATCATGGACACATTAAATCACCATAACTTAATTATCTAGCAAAGCACCCTTATCCAGTAGATCATAATATATTGTTCTTACCAACACAAATTTAACCATCCACATGTCCATTTATTTGAAAGAAATCCACAATATAGCCTTAAACTATATAAATTCCAATGCGTTGTAGCAATTATATGTTCTAACCCTAGAATAAAATTTCATTGTTCATCTTGAACAATTTGTTCCACTCATATGAAATGTGCTAGTGGCAAATTTTCCAAAATGATATCATGATCATCTATCAATAACCTCCATTTTCACTGTTTTTTCCTACTCTTCACTTGCTTCAACTGCAACCAAGTTGCTATGACCAAGTGACTATATTGGGCATAAATAACCTCTAGCTGGTAATCTTGAAAAATAATATGATCTTTACATTTATTTACTTCTTCAAAGAAATGTCCCATTAACACCATTGAACCGATTGGATATGTATAATTTTATGGATCATTATACTCTTGCAACAATGTGGATTTAGACATAGTGCATCGTAATAAATAATAATGCCCTTTTTCTTGATTATTTTCTGGTGCAATAATAGCGAAGACATCACCTTCTCTAACCATATCAGAAACACGATCATAATCATTGTCAATCACAACCACTTCATTGTCCATTTCCTTGCCAGTCACGTTTCCAAATGGGGGAAATGGTGTCAATTATTCGTGTTTCCATGGTTTAACAAATTTCTTAATTTGGTTTTCACAGTCATCGATGGAATCTATCTGATCAATACATGCAGAACAAAAGCAAGAGCACTTTCATTTCTCAATGTAATGTATATTTGTCATGTTCTTACTTCTAATTGTGTGTAAACTTATTGTTTGATGGATTCCAAGGAAATTAAATGGTAACGATATATCAACATCACCCATTGCAATATTCCAAAAGTACCTTCTTGAGAAAAACACACACATGTATGAGTCAAATTTTAAACAATATTTAATATTTTTTTGATAACAAAATACACACATATATGTCTACACATATATCTCTAGACATGTATAGTATATTGTTAGTTAAACGTGTACGCTTACCTTTGCACATCAAGCATCCTTGGGTTTGATACATGACTTGAATTTTCTTTGCACCAATTAACAACAACTAAAGAATTTACAAGTCGGGAAGCTGAGTGATTCAATTGATGCCTCCTAAGTGCACGTTTTACGCATGCCCTTGCACCATCGTGCTATCCTTTTCCATGCCCTGTCTGAAATAAATTCCATGTATGTTGAATTTTGGTTCTCTTATGAAGATGAGACAACCAAAAGAACGATCTTGCTGAGTTAAATTGACCAGCAAAAGCATCTGACCATACCCAATTTTCTTTAAAAGTGACCCTTCGTTTCAACAATTCATTATAAATAACATTAAAACAATGTTGAACAAAAAATGTATCATGTGTTCGATCATCACTGATGTAGAAATGGTACTCCATAATCACCTCACAATTATTTTCATCGCTATCAAAACCATCGATATCAAGCTCTGCATGTCTATGCGAAATATGCACAAATATAGATACTTGGTCTGAATGACAATACGCACTTTGTATCTCCTTTTGTGGACTAAACGTGTAATTCTCAATGAAATAAATCACTGATAATATTGTTCCTTTTGGGAACACATCACATGATTTCTTGAACTGTAAATCTTGCCATCATGCTATATGACAGTGCTTAATATATTTGTATATTTGCACCCTAAACTTCTCCATAAAAGATGTCACTGAAATGTCGTCATCAAGTAAGGTGATATTTTTTGATGTTGTGCTTGAATCTGCAATAGGAGTGTAAGTAACATTTTCATATCGCTTCCAATTCAGACTGAGATTTGACAGTCTGGGATCATTAGGATCAATGGGATACTTTGCATCGTAGAGTGCCAAATGAGAACATTCTGGGAATTTTCTTCCACCAACACATTATTTTTTATAAAATAATTCATTATTCTCTCATGCACATAATATATTCGATAAAAATTCTCGAACACTTGAAGGAAGGGGGTTATTTGACCAATATTTTATGCCAAAATTTACAAATTTCTCATAAAATAATTGGAATTCTACATGGTATCGACAACAACATGTGTCTCGAATAGTGATAGGCCTGACATACCATGGTTTAATCTTCACAAATGTGCTAAGGGAAACCTTCACATCAGTATAACTCTTCATAAGGTTCTTGAATAATTCTACTTGACTGACATGTGTTATATGTTTGGCATGAGATTCATAAACTCCCTTAGATATATGACGTCGCACAGTGTCCTTTTCATTTGGCGACACACAAGAATTCAAATCCCAAAACTCTTTTACCCTATCCCTCACACCATCAAGAAGTCTATCATGATATAGACGCTTGAAGATATTAGCTCAACATGCAAGTTCATCATTCTGATCTAATTGAATTCTAAATTTTGTATGCCTCCATAAACTTTTTCTTGATGTTTTAAACAATTTTGAATTTGCTGACATCAATTGACTTGATGAAGTTCGTTTCACGACTACACCTGTTAAAAGTGCTCTATGAGAATTCTTTTCAACTTCAGATCGCTTTTTGGCTAGTGTGGCAAGCGCCGACGTCACATTTTTTGATACCATTTCATTTGCTAAAACCTCTTTCTCACTTTTATTGTCCAATAATTCCACAACATTTCTGAGAGATTTGTGCATTAAAATTCTATGTAACATCTGAGCTTGTGCTATGATAGATTTACCTTCAAAAATATGTTTCAACCCCCAATTTATTTTATCTCGAACTTTCCTTTTAGCCATTGGTGGTCCCAATTCTTCAATTTTAGTTGGATCCATATTTTCTAGAAAGTTGTAGTCGTATACAACGTTCTTGGAACTTCCAATTAATTGCAGTGAAATCTGACGTGTGGTAGTATCTTCTCGTGGTTTTGATGTTGTCCCTACATAAAAACATGATAAACTTCTAATTTGAAATTGCCATATACATATTTTTATTTTTAAAACTATCTTGAACTACAATGGTTTTTTTTTTTAAAATACAAAATTCAAATTGAAGAAACTATTGACTCACTAGTGAGATCAATATCAATATTCTCTTGGACATTTGTGTTTTTAATATTATCGTTGACAATTTCCTCAACATTTCTCATGTCCTCATCATTGTCATGCACCTCTACATCTCTTTCACGATGCTCTACCTCCACATTTATTTCATGGCTTAATCTTTCCCTTTCCTCTCGCCTTTTTTTTGTAATCTCTCATTCTTATCCGCTGAATTAGTTCTTTTTCGATCATGCCTTGATAGGAAATTCCTTTGGTTTACCATGTTCACAAAATTGGAAACCTAAAATCCAAATTTATTTGGAACAAATACCCAAAAAAACATAAAGAATTCAGAATAAGTACTTCATGCTTTCAATAAGATAGAAAATTAAATAAATAATTAAATTCATAAAGACATTTTGCAAAAATACTTCATGCATCCATGCACCCAAAAAAACTTCAAAAAAAAATTTGCCAAAATTTTATTTGCACTCAGAAAAACTTCCAAACAAAATTTCGCACCCAAATTTTTTTTTTTTTTTTAAATTTGCCAGAAAGAATTTTGCACCCAGAAAATATTCGCACCTTGGCAAAAAAATAATTTAGACCCTTGCACCTTCACAATTTTCGGACCCTCACACCTTCACAATTTCGCTGGTTCAGAATGGTGTGTGGAATTAATCTTTCAAACAAGAGTATTTATATAGAACCCTCGCCCGAAACAT
Source organism: Pinus albicaulis (assembly GCA_034641835.2). NCBI lineage: Eukaryota > Viridiplantae > Streptophyta > Pinopsida > Pinales > Pinaceae > Pinus > Pinus albicaulis. The sequence goes on from CM076581.1 coordinate 489,605,600, forward strand.
TGCGTCGACCAAAAATCAAATTTTTCGATTAAAATTTAATAAAATCTCATTCGAGAGTTTAATAAACTCTCGTTCGAGAAATTATTATTAAACTCTCGAACGAGAGTTTATTAAAATCTTAGATGAGAGTCGGCCTTGGGCAAACTCTCAGGCGCAAACTCTGGCCTGAGAGTTTTTTAAACTTTCGGCCGAGATTTTAGCCGCACGGTTAAATGTAACATGTGGTGGTTTAAACTCGCGGTCAAGAGTTTGAAAATTCTCGATCGAGAGTTTAATAAATGTCTCGTCCGAGAAATTATCTCAGCCAAGAGTTTCTGGTCAATGTAAAACCCAGAAAATTCTGTAGTTTTCAGGAACCTGCAACTTTGGAGGGGTGGAATACCTATAAAAACAAAATGTTTTCTTTGGGACCTAGTACCATTAGATTCATATCTGAATCTAGTTTCTAATGATGTAATATTTGTGGAGTTTCATTAAAAATTTCAATTTGTTATTAATGTTATACCAAATTGTGTCACTGTGGAATTTCATTGTTCTGAAAATTGCACTGAATGAAAATTCAATAACTTTAAAATGGAAACACCAAAAAAATCAGAAAATCATATTGCAATTACTCTCCCTGTCTTCTTCAAAAGGGTATTCTCATTTTTCTTATTGACAATCACATCGAAAAGAAAATCGAGGGCTCATAAAATGTACTAAAACATCACCTTTTTTGTCTTCGTCCATTTCAAAAAATAATTAAAAATAGTGATTTAATCTCAAAATTACTGAAAAATAGTCAGTGCACTAGTGCAATCTATGTAGTTTATGATGATATGATTTATTTCCAAAAAATGAATAACCTTCCCTAAAAAAGTTAGGGTTCAAAAAGTGACTATTTATGTTTGCCTGAAAATTTCAAGTATATGCAATTAGTAAACAAAAAATTTACTTGATGTGACACCACCCCCTCGATGACCCCAAAACCCAACCAAAATTAGAAGGATATGGTCACTATGCTAAACCAAAATCCCAAGGTACAATTATGGGAACGAGATCTAAAAATTTTGGCTTTTCCAAACTTCCTGAAAAGCTTAAACAGATGAATTAGTTATGTTCGTCTCGCTGAGATGATTCCAATGATATAAATTTACTTAAATATGAATCATAGATCGAAAGTTACAACCTTTTAAAAATAAGCCATTTAAAACCCTACCACATAATCTTGACCTCCAAGTGGAAGCCACATAGTGGCCCAGGTTGTAGATGACATACTAGAACTACCAACATGTATAAGACCACGTGGAAGTCATACTAAAACTGAACAGTCGAAGGTGAACATGTTAGCACAACAACTAATTATATAGAACCAAGGTTCGAAACCAGACCCCCCACCTAGGAGTCAGCCTGACCTCCCTCGGGTCTTGCAAAGGCTTTGGATCAGGGTTGGCCCAATACCGACATGGACGACCTCCTCGACCCTTGACCTTGTTGAATTTTCATTGTGATAACACACTATTTGGTTGGCCCACTGTAGCTCAGTGGGAAGACCCACCAAGGTCTGGTCCTTATATTTGACCTCCTAACTGTAACATCTCCATTTAAACAGAGTTTTTTTTTTCTATTTATAGTGCTAACACTAGTTACATCCCATGGACAAATTATTGTTTGTCACATTCTGATGTACATCCACCATGAAAAATTTACTTTATTGTACTTATAAATATTTCTAAACTTATTTCTACCATCAACAATTTTATTTGTTGTACTTTTAAATCTTTCAAAACTTATTCATATACTAGTTTGGACTAAGGCTCCAATTATAACATCTCAATGAGACTCTAATTTTTGGAAATCATCTCTATTTTATTTTACATGGAAATTTGTATAGCAATAGTTAAATTCCCCCTCTTAAATGTGAATAAAAATTTACCTTTCCATGCTAATAACTTAGACATTCTCTAAATATAACTCCCCGTCAACCATATATACATTATTTTAACTTTACCTTCAAATTTATTACCCATATCTATTTTCTGACATATATATGTTTATTCATAAGAGAAATCACCTTGGTCAGACGTCACTCTATAGGATATTAATTTTCATATAGGTTTACAATGTTTATACAAAACCCTTATTAAGAGTAAACATAGCATTGGTATGAGTTTATATTCACCTTTTACTTAACTCATCTTCCAATGCATATTATCCATGGACCGAATTTATATATTAAATGAAACAAAGTTCATATGAAACACTATTCATATTGCCACATGAAATTTAATAGAATTCAACTTTTAACTTAATATTTCTTACCACGTATGATAATTCATTTTTTTATACACTCCACGTCACTCGCATTAAACTTGTCAGTTAGGTTGTATTTACTGCGAATAGATGTATTTGATTCCCTGCATACGATTTCACCAAACCCCTGTCTGATTTATTCCTCAGGATTTCTCGACATTAAAGTGGATGTACAACGTCACATGGCTTGCCTCGTTCTTGATTTAACCCGTCAATCCGTGGGAATTCCTCCAACCACCGGATCTCTTACACGTGGAGGGTTTGGATCTATTTTCAATTAGGGTTGGAGACTTCATAACTGGTTTCGTTTTGACTTGTGATTATTTTTAACTCCACGCATTTTGCAAGCAGATTTCATTTTGTCTCGGCTCCGTGTTTAACTTAGAGTTCATCCATGTCACGCTCATCCCTTCCTTTGTTTATCTGTGAGAGAAGAGTTTACTCTGGTCCTTGGAAGTGAAGCTTATGGTTTCTCTCCAGGTATGCTATGTCGTTTTCTCAGATTAATTGGAATTAGCTATGGTTAAATTCTTATTTTGATAGTTGAAATTAGTTATCTTTTTCTTTTGTACTAATATGTTTGCTGCCTTCTCTATAGGAACTCTATGTGGTTGCATCTCTCCACCATGTCCAGGATTTGGGTTAAGCATGGTTTGCCAGAACCCTCTCCTTTCAGGTATTCCTTTGAACTATTTTACAACCTATGCTATTTTTAATTTCCAAACTACCCCTGTATTACTTTACTACGGTTCTAATGAGAAATACCGTTATAGTTCAAATGCATGGATTTAGGTTAAGAAATATTTCGATTACCTGTTTAGATTTTTGGTTATTTTTTGTTAGTGATTATGATGCAGAGAGATTATCATGAGGAATTCCCTTTTGGACATCCACTTTCCATGCCTATTTTAATGTGAAAGTATGTTTTCTGAGATTATGGTTCTCGTTCAGATTACACCATGTTCAGTTTTAATCTTTCGTTTAGGTTTTGCATTGACTCTTATTACTGGTAAATGTTTGTGACTGTGGGTTTTGGTTAACGTAGATGGCCAGACGGGACGACCTCCTCTCATCCCATCATTTCCATTCCAAAATAGTTACAAAATTTTACCGGTATTTTTTAATACCACCACAGTTTCCCTTAACAGTTTATATTTACCATGAGCAATTTGCTAATACATTTTTTCTCTGACTATACTCCCTCAACTCGATTTACTGAGACCTCCATAGGTTTATAATTGTATTTAATTGCCACTATTGACTCTCTGTGGTAGAGTTCATATCGGTAATGGCAAACACATGACCAATATTTCTGAATACCAATTTGGGTTCTTATAAAATACTAAGGATCTTCAATTCTTAAATAAATATTCTCAATAAAGACAAGTATTGTGTTTATAATTTAGTTTTGTGTAGTCTGAGAATTTATAATACTCTGGTGTTTGGATAATTTGAATTTAAACCATTTCCATAGATAGGTTCCACACTTGGTTGATTTCTACGATGGCTTCCTACTCATCTTTTCACCATTTCGTACATGGTTGTATTTCTACTTGAGTTTAGTTTCAATTTCTATCCGGCTAGTCAAAACCTTTTTTTTTTAACTTTCTTACCTTGTACAGGAGTGGTGCTATTCTCCTTAAGACAAATATCTATTAATAATACTTTGAGATTCTGATATAACAATTTTAATTTAATTGTCTTCACTTTAGAATGTACATTTCGTACTTCTCTGCAATGACTAATTCTCCTCTTATCATTGCATGTTGAATGTCCTATATCTGTCCCTAAGGTAATTATTTAGCCCTTTTTGGCTTAAAATCTATTATTATTTCCTGTTGTGTTTATAATCCTGGACTAGAACTAATTCATAGTTCTGTCCTGTGCAGGTATTGTTCACATTTTTTCTGGATTTGTATACGTCTATTAACCTTTTCTATTCAATCATAGATTGTAGATTATTTCTCTCTAGGTTGGTCCAGTAACCCACTTGGGCTTTCTGATGTGCAATCTCTGCATAATTTCCAAAGAAACTTTACAATTTATTATAAATGGACAGGGTTCCCAATTTGTACAATTTTGTTATACACAGATTTAACTTGAACTGTGTAACTCTATGGACTTGTATATTTATAATTTCATGACTATGTAATTTATGGAATAGACTCCTTCCTCTTTTAATGAAATCTAGTTTCAACTCTTATGTATTACTTTCATTAAAGTTATTATTTCAATGATAGTAATTCTAAGTTCTTCCTGAAAAGATATTTCCATTTCTATCTATTATGTCTCAGTGCATAAATTAATTTGTCCAGTTATGCTACAACACAAGAATTTGCTTGACTGTACTACTTCCACCTTAATTTTCATGCATATTTATTTCCCTTCTCTATGAGTTTTCTAATAGAATTCACTGATTTGAAAAATAATACTAAGACAATAATATTACTCAGTAATAAATTTCTAAGAGTCACCTAGCCTCAGATCTAAACCTTCATCAAGGTTTATACATTCTGAGATTTGGTACGAGTCTTCATATTCTTGTTTGTACAACCATATGGAGAACTATTATATTTATTATAGTCTACTCTGTTAAATATACAGAACTAATCTTCAACAGATTTAACTAGGCACAGTTCTACAATCGTACTTTACCATAATAAGCATAACAATACTAAAATTCTAAATTAAAATGAAATTAACTAGTGCATACCACTTAGGGTAGACTAGTTTCCACCCAACCTTTGAGTTCTTTCTCCACAGCTCCCCCCCCCCCCCGAGCAGAGATCAAATTTCCAGCAATAGACAACCTCTTGTCTATCTTGAATCTGCTTATTTAAGTCTGCTTTCCCATCAACTTGTTTCCTTAACTGTGTCCAGTTAATCAGGATGATGTTTTCCTTTTTGCCTAGGCTTTCCTTTTGTTTCTTCCACAAAAGTACTTTAAAACTAACATTTCCTATTTCTAGTTTTATTCCACCTCTTCCTAGTAATTTTCCTCTTTATTGGGGTAGCTTTTTAGATTTTTATCTCCAATCTAAAATGCAATATTTAATTTATTTCCTCCAAGGATTTTTGGAGAACTAGGAAAGTCTTATGATATTTATCCATCCTCATGGATTTGGATTCCTGATCTCTAATCATTATCTAGGCTTTGCACCATTAATTCATTTTTCATTTTATTAATTTAAACTAATAAAAAATATCCATAATAAATGTTTTCCATGGGGTCCACTTGACCTTAGAGCCTTTGATTGCCTAAATTTAAAAGCAAAAAATTAGGGACATTACACTGACCTTTTACCCGACTGACCTGCAAAACAAAAAACTTGATTTTTAACATATTTTTATAGATTTTTTAGTTGATTCTAATGCTTGAAACTTTCATGGTTTCTATAATATTTTTTAGGTTTTTTTATCTGAAATTATTGCTCGATAATGTTGTGCTAGTATCATTTCCAGATATAAAATTCTCTTTTCTTTGGTTTGTTTATTCATCAAGAGTTTGTCCATGAGCATGTGATTATCAATTCAATTTACTTGGTGAAATTTAGTGTTTTTCATAAGATTAAAAGAATGATTTTAAATGAATGAACAATATAAAATATAAACACAGCAAACACACATAACATAGCTCAATACACAAAATTTTGTTGGAGGAGTTCACCCTTCCTGGGTTACATCTCCTTGGTCCAACTTCATACTGTGGGCATTTGTATTAGCTTCAAGTGTGCTCAAATTGATGTTACAAGCTTCAAATTCTATTGGAACCTATTCCAATGAGTTTAAAACATCAAAATATACCACAAATGACTATTTGTTTGCTCAATTTAGATTTTGGATGCTTTGGCAATGTCTCCAACACCTAGTGGCCCTAGCCTTAAAAAATCTTCAAATGCACAAAACACCTATATATGAACTTTTCTGTCTCTGCAACCTACTTCAATGGCTAAAAAATACCCCCAATACCCCTATTTTGGTTATGACTGAGTCGAATTTGGAGTTTTTGGGCAAACATTATGGCAAAAACTGTATTTCCCCCAATTTCTCAACTAATTCTAGAAAAATGCCAGTTAAAATTCTAAAAATAGAAATTCCGCCACATTTTTCTCTCTCCAATTTATCTGCTATATTTATCCGCTCTTAATCAAACATAAGTTCACTTAACAATAAGATAAGCGCGTTTTAATAGATACACGCTTTTAGCGCCAATTGCGGTCAATTATTCGTTAATTGTGACTTAACCATAATAATTATGGCTTAACAAATTCCCGTCGATTTATGTTCCTTAGCTCTTGGCCTTCAGGTGCTTGGTCACATGGGATAGGGGGTTGGACCACGGGGTTGGCCCCCTCCTCCGTCCGTGGGCGTGGATTTGAACATTTAAATATTCAGCGCATGTAAAGACTTTCAAGGCTTATGTGAATGGCATGTTGGTGAAGATGCTTTTTTTTTGGGGCAGAGGTCCAAGGTTAAAACCTTGATGCCGTTCCCATACTCCATTTATTTTGGCTTTTTTTACATTATATATCCCATATTTTGGACTTTTCATATTGTATTAAAATCATATATTTAATTCCAACGAACTATGGTATGATTTTGGTCAACAGGATTTGTACTGTGGTTTAATATAGTTTTTAATTATATTTCATATATATATATATATATATATGTCTTCAACATATCATATCATATATATATATATATATATATATATATATATATATATATATATTATGATTAAATAAAATAAAATAAATACAATTCCTCCTTAGAAATATAAGAAAATTTACCCCCACATAGACCAAATTGGTGAATCTGAAAATGCCACTTGTCACAACTTTATTGGCAGAAATTTGAAGAATATTCCATGAGATTCCTTTTTGCTGACTGGGTTTCCATGTCAGTAACCTGTACCTGTTCTGTGAAGTTTTTACTTGTTTTGGAAAGATAACAACAGGCCATAACTTACTCAGATGAACTTAGATTTTGATGAAATGAGTTGCGTTGGAATCTTGGTGATGAGCTCTACGCTTTTGTCCTAGTCTAAAAAAATTATGAGCACTTTGATTTTTTAGCTAAAATATTGATCCCTAATGATTCCTCCCCACTAGAAACCTTTTGAACCCCGAAATATCTCTTGATTACTGATTATGAAGATGAGGGGACTATTCCCTCACTCTTCTAGTATTTATCCATTGGAATTTTCCTAATTTCATCATTTGGAACTTTTCATAAAAGTCAAAATTTTCCTCGATTCTAACGACCATCTATTGTTGTATTTGACGCCGTCATGCTGCAATATTTCTGAATTTGCAAAAAAAACAATTTAATTTTGCAGAAAACATCTTGTTTCTACCTTGGTCAACAATCAAAGAAAACATGGAATCTTTCTCACCTTGCACTTTGTCTTTATGGCGATTTTTAGCTGCTTTTGCCTTGAACTTGCGTTGACTCTTGACCAAGTATCTTCGCCATTGTAATGTGCCTTTTGGAAACCAACAATGACCATTTGTGAAACCTATGCCTTATTTTCCAAGCTGCTTTTTCCTCTCTTTGACCTTTGCAACCTATTGAACTGGCACCTTGTTTTCAACACCACTCAACACTATTGTTGACTGCTGCAAAATTTTTTCACCTTATTTCAAAGGCAACTTGTTATTAGTCTGAAACAACTCATTACATATATCATCATTTGTCTGAAAAGTATGATGCAAAACATCTCTTTGTTTTATCATCATCAATGTCAAGTTTTGGCTTGCATTCACTAGTCTCTTCATTTTCCCTGCATTAACTAAAGAAGTATTCAGTTTCTTGCGATGAGCTCTCACAATATACTCCATTCCATATTTAAGAAAACGATATTTGTTCTCATGGCGATAAAACACCGCTTTCCTATCATACAAATATGGACTTCCCAAGATAATCCTGGAAATGTCAAGTGGAATTACATCTAACTCAACTTCATCAACACAATTTGCAGTAATAAAAAATCTAAAAATGCATTTCCTTGTAACTTGTAAATTAGCATTATCCATCCCAAAGGGTATGGTTTATTATGTGCCATGGTTTCAAGGTTAAGCTTTTTGACTAAAACTTCTGAAATAAAGTTTTCTTGTGATCCCGTATCAAATAATGCATCAATCTTTGTACGATTAGAAATCACTCTAATATGGATAAATTCTTCTCTTATGTCTTCATTTGGAGTGTTGATTTGAATATTTGAGGAACTAGTACATTCAACATGTTTCCCTTTCAAACCAATAGCAGTTATTTTTGTCTCATCTCCTGAATCTGACCCTAATTCTTTTTCAGCTATAGCAACATTTTTGCCTTTATTTTTGGCTTTCAATCTATCTAGTTTCAATTATGGATGAAGTTTCCAAGAGTGGTCTTCATTATGGCCAGTCTTTGAACAATTTTTGCAAATGAGTTTTTCCTTCTCTTTCTTGATACTTGCATTCTTATTTCCCTTCCATTTTCCTCCCTTCTCTTTTCCCTTATCCCCACTTTCACCTTTCTCCTCTATGTTTTGTTTTCCCCTTGCCTCCAAGTGTGTGGATTGTACACAGAATTCATCTAAGTTGTTTGGGATAAACATAAGTATAGTATGCTTCAAATAGGAATTTAAAACTCCTATGTATTTCAAGAGTGTATCTTGAGAATTCAAGTCTACTCCTAGCAACAAAGCTCTCTTTCTAAACTCCTGTGTGTACTCTTGAACAGTTTGGCCTTTGAGCTGCCTAAAGTTTTTCCAAATCATAATTTCTTTTTGCATATAGGCTAATGGATAAAACTATCTTTTAATGGAAGAAATGAATTCAACCCAAGAAATGGAAATCTTACCATGGACTCGCATTTCGTCTCGTTTCTTTTTCCCCCACCAAACTAGTGTTGCTCCTTCTAGCCTTAATGAAGCCAACTGGATCTTGATACCGTCCTCTTGTAGATTTTGAATTCTACATTATACTTCCAATCGAAGAATCCAATTTTCTAGCATCTCAGCATTAACCTCACCATTGTATATGGGAATTTCAAACTTGATGTCCAACTTGAGTAATTGAGTCTTTCCTTTTGGGATCTTGGAATGAGTATGGGCATGAACTTTTGTGGTGGATGTCGAAGATGAAGATGTTGATGAGGATGAGGAAGATGAGGATGGTGGAGATGGAGGTGGCTTTCCTCCACTACCCTTTGAAATCTTCTCTTCATCCTTCTTACTGTTTGAATATCCTTCACCATGTGGATGCTTTGAACCTTCTCCAGCTTACTTTTCCATGAAAGCTTCATACATAAATTTCACCATTATTTACATATATTTGAATTCTCTCTTAACATCCTCTTCTTCAGAATGTTCATGAGTCTCTTCATAGCCTGACATTTTAGCTTTGGATTCAAGCTTAATCTCTGCAGCTTGTACCTTTTCAATCACTTTAGCTTCTTGTGAAATTTGGACCTCTTCAATCTAAACTAATGGAGATGAAATTTGAAGTGCTTCAAGTGTTGCCTTGAGTGGTCCTTTGGGTGAGGATTATGATTTCTCAGCTCTCTTTCTTCTTGTCCTAATTTCAGGACTAGCTACCAATAGCTTCCCTTCTCCTCTCTGCAATCTCAACCTTGTAAGCATCACAAAAATTGCAACTATTAAAACCCTTTCAAGAAAAACAAGCAGGCAAACTTGTGCTCTGATACCAACTTGATCTAATTTAAATGATTACTAGTTAATGTTGTGCTAGTATCATTTCTAGATATAAAATTCTCTTTGCTTTGTTTTTCTTATCCATCAAGAGTTTGTCCATGAGCATGTGATTGTCAATTCAATTTACTTGGTGAAATTTAGTGTTTGTCATAAAATTAAAAGCATAATTTTAAATGAATGAACAACATCAGATATAAACACATCAAACACACATAACCGAGCTCAATACACAGAATTTGGTTGAAGGAGTTCACCCCCTCTGGGCTACATCTCCTTGGTCCAACTTCATAGTGTGGGACTTTGTATTAGCTTCAAGTGTGTTCAATTTGATGTTACAAGCAACAAATGATATTGGAACCTATTCCAATGATTTTAAAACATCAAAATATACCGGAAATGACTATTTGTTTGCTCAATTTGGATTCTGGATGCTCTGGAAATGCCTCCAACAACTAGTGGCCCTAACTTTCAAAAAAATTCAAATGCACAAATAAACTTGTTTATGACCTTTTCTGCCTTTGCAACCTAATTCAATGGCTCCAAAATGCCCCCAATACCCTTATTTTTGTTATGAATAACTCGAATTTGGAGTTTATGGGAAAAATTTATGGCAAAAATTGTATTACCCCCAATTTCTCCACTGATTCTGGAAAACTGCCAGTTAAAATTCTAAAAATAGAAATTCTGCCACATTTGGCTCTCTCCTCCAATTTATCCGCTATATTAATCTACTCTTAATTAAACATAAGTGCACTTAACAATAATATAAGCGTGTTTTAATAGATAAGCGCATTTAGCGCTAATTTCGGTTAATTATGCATTAATATCATCTTAACCATAATAATTATGGCTTAACGAATTCCCGCCGATTTATGTTCCTTAGCTCTCAGTGTTCAGGTGCTTGGTTGTGTGGGATAGGTGGCTGGCCCCCTCCTCCATCCATGGGCGCGGATTTGAACATTTAAATATTCAGCGCGTGCAAAGACTTTCAAGGTTTATGTGAATGGCATGTTGATGAGGATGCTTTGTTTGTGGGGCGGAGGTCTAGGGTTCAAACCCTAACCCTATCCCCATACTCCATTTCTTTTGGCATATAATACGTTAGATATCCCATATTTTGGACTTTTCATATTGTAATAAAATCATAGATTTAATTCGAATGAACTATGGTATGATATGCATACGTGGAGTTGTAAAATTTGGTCAACGGAATTTGTACTATGTTTTAATATAATTTTTAATTATATTTAATATGTAATAATTAAATAAAATAAAATAAATACAATTCCTCCTTAGAAATATTAGTGAATCTGAAAATGCCACTTGTCACAGGCTTATTGGTAGAAATCTAAAGAATATTTCAGAAGATTCTTTTTTGCTAACTAGGTTTTCATTCAACAACCTGACCTGTTCTGCCAATTTTTTTACGTGTTTTGGAAAGCGAACATCAGGCCATAACTTACTCATACGAACTCGGATTTTGATGAAACAAGTTGCATTGGAATACTGGTGATGAGCTCTATGCTTTCGTCCTAGTCTGAAACATTTCTGAGCACTTTGAATTTTTAGCTAAAATACTAATCCCTGATCACTTTTCAAGCATTGTTCCCAAAACTCGATGGCTAATGAATTTCAAAGAAAATATTATGAATAAAATTGGAAAACAATCACTCATAATAATGATGCCAACACAAGAGAACCTTCAAGTGCACTTCTTTCCAAATGTACAAATAGATAGAAAAAATCATTAAAAAGCATGAAACTTACTTTCCTTGACCCAATCAATTGTATCAGTTGAGTAAACAAATTAACCAAACTCAGCTACTCACACACACACACATATATATTAAGGGATGGAAACAATCCTCCTTCCATTAAGTCCTGGAAAACCAATAAGTATACTAGAATCCAAGCTTAAAATTTTTCATCCATTCAATATTCAATCAACACAAGATGTAAAATCATCCCACAATGACCATTGAATCTTATGTACAATCACTGCAACTAGTGCAACTTCAAAATTATCATAGTTAACTAAATCTCTACAATATGATATTAGTGTAGAATAATGAATTCATGAGATAATACATTCACATAATTATGTGGGTCATAATCATCAATATACACATATAAACACAAGTAAATGAAGAGCTTGTCATGAAACCAATCAACATATCATTCACTCACACATTAACTTGGGATTCATACAAGGTTATACATGAGAAGAATTATCTTAGATTTGTGTTGAACATTGGAAACTGAGTTCGGGAATACAACTCTCCACCCAACCATAGACAAACTGCAACCAAGCTATTTGCAGCTGTCACCCTCGATCTATATTCAAGGAACTGAGGTGGTCTTGCTCAAGGTAATAAACTCCAAATATCATTTTAAACAAGGACTCCAGAGGTCCTCCCACCTCCACCCACTAGATACTTAGCATTCAACCAATGTACAGGGAATCCAGAGGCATACTTCCTCCACCCTTCTGCTATCCAATAGCCACACACACACTTCGGGGGATCTAGAGTCTTTACCTCCACCCTGGCAGCATACAACACAATGGTTCCACCCAATGTAGCGATTCCATAACTCATTTCCAAAAAACAAATTAAAAATAATCAATGGAGACTCCAAAGCTTCCCCAACCAGGAATCCAAGGCCTAAATCTCTACTTGAGGTTGTCAATGGAATCTAGAGAACGCCATCTCCACCTTCCAGCCCCATAGGGAATCCTGAGATTGAACCTCACCTCACCTGAATGGAGTCTGGTTATGCTCCTATTGCTCAACTGAAAATATGAATGTCTTCTGAAAGTGGTGACAAAGAAAAATATCCTGGACAGAGAAAACACTATAGTTTTTTATGAAGCTTTTAACAAAGATTTAGCCACCTTCTTTTATAGTAGAGGTAGCAAAACACTGTAGTTTTTTATGAAGCTTTTAACAAAGATTTAGCCACCTTCTTTTATAGTAGAGGTTGCTAGTAAAGGCATGTTGTCGAATATTTTTTGGTGGATACACTTAAGAAAAAACCCGGTGTGCTCACATATAATCACACAAGTGCATTCTTGATATTAATGCACCAATGCTCGTCACTTGCTATTTTTTCATAAAATATCAATTTAAACACATTCTCGACATGGTCTAATTGTTTCACCTTTCAATCATTAATATACTAATCCATCCGTATGTAAGATGCATCAATAGTGTTTAAATATTTAGTTAAATATTGATTTTTATTTAAAAATAATATTAAAAACTTATAGATTTTCTTTTATATAAAGGGTGTCAAAGTGTTTTTTATCTATGCACACTCAACCATTATTATTATCCCTTGATAAAATATTAGTTTAAAATCTGTGCACCCTCAACCATTATTATTATCCCTTGATAAAATATTATTTTAAATAAATGGTAACATGTTGTAGTCTACCCATCTTTAAACCATAGACACAATGATGCATTATTATATAAGACACATTGAAAATGATTTAACTATTTTGTTGAACAATATTGAATTTATTTTTCAAAAAATATAAATATTATGAATATGCTTCAATTTTGGATGTACTTAGTGTATTTCAATTATTAATATACAAAAGTTCATTGATATTACTATGTGCATTTTTATTCTTAGAAATCCCTCAACCCATTTGTTGGTGCTCTAGGAAATGTATGCAAGTACCACATAACAGGCATATTGTAGATTTTAATTTAATAGATATTTCACCATGTTGATCTATGCACTTGGAAATGTAAAGAGGCACTATAAGTGGTTCTTGCATATATCATAAGTATAATGATAATTTAAATGAAACCATCTTTAGTTGGTTACATTTCCTTGGCTAGACATAAGTTCATGATTCCAAGGTTTGTGTTGAGTAAAGGCCTTGATTTTTGGAATGGAAAGCATCTTTGGAAAAGTTTGAGTGATTCGGCTCGACGACCACCTAATCCAGTTTTAGAGAAAGGTAATTCACACTACGTTTGTTTCTTCATAATCTTATTTAACTATGTTAGTTTATCTTGGTATTATCATGCTCTCCTTCTCACTAGTTTGGAAGGGCTCTCACATTGTCCAAAACTTCATTATATGCCCATACATCTGTTTGTTAATGGGTCGATACCCTTGTGTGGGATCTCAACTTTTTTTACACCCTTTGGATCATTTTTCTTAGTCACTTTATTCACACTGATAAGCTTAAAGAACACTTGTACTTTAAGGAATCTCTAAACTAGAAACTCTCGTTATCAACCTCTACCAGTAAGGGAAAAGGAAAAACCTTACATCTCAAAGTTAGAAATTCTCTCTACCCCGTCAACAACTATTTGAAAAGTCTAAAAAAACCACTGAAAATAGAGAAAATTTAATATGTCAAGTAAGATTGAAGACAAACATGTTGAAATTATAGAGAGAATAAATCAATTGTATGATTAAATCAATATCCAACAATTTAGATACAACCATCTTGTTTCAAGGCTTACTTCAACCATGGAATGCTTATCGATGAAAGAACTATTATGTAGAGGACCAAGGACGAAAAGATAAATTGAAGGAAACAAATTGAAGAATTGCAATATAAACTTTGTTGATCACTAAAGGAAGGAGAAATGATAATCAAGCTGACCTAATTCTCTCACTATCTCCAAAGGATGGCAAGGAAACGTTGACCTTCCCAAGTAATGTCCCATGTTTTATAAATTTTGACTAAGACTACATGCAAAAACTTGGGTAATAAGGAAAGTAATATATATATATATATATATATATATATAATTTTAAATTTGTTGCAAGAGCAAGAACGCATTGTAAAAGTCCAACTTTGATATACTCATTTAGCCATGGCCCAAATTTATTAATATAATACAACATTTTTTCTTCTATTAAAAAAAAATTTTAAAAGTACTAAATTTAATTATTTAATTGACATTGTAATAATGTTATTCCCTTTAATTCCTATATCTTTATCAATTAGCTTAAAACTTATCCACATTTTATTGTTAGATGTTTTGGCATTTTTTCTATGCATTTTCCCAATTCTTTAGAGAATTTTTAGAATCTGAAGTGTGAATTGTGTAATCAACAAAATCTGAGTACTCTAGGGATTTTTCAAGGCATTGAATCCATTTTACAATCAAAATGACATTTTAAAAAACAAAAAAAATCATGATTTCATCCAAATGTATATCATGACATTTCAAAAAAAAACCAGAATATATATTAATTAAATTACATCATTAAATACTATAACCGTACTAAATTATTTAACACTTTATTTTTATTATTCTAATTTACTAGCAAAATTTCAAAAAATAACTCCCAGCTTAAAAAAAAATCTCATTTACAACGCTTCATTTTCACAATTATTTCAAGATTATAATGTTGAAAACTAACCTACAATTACAATTGGCAATTAAGTAACAAAACCATCTTAAATTATTTAATATTTTGAATTTCCAGTTAACACATTGACAATTCATTGGAACAACTATCCGTGTTTTCTAACATAATTCTATTAAAGCTGTTGGTTCTCCACTTTCGTTTATTAATAACATCGATCCACATCTCTCAAATACCTTCAAAATAATTATACTATACAAATTCAACTTCAATATTTACATTTCTAAACTTGCATCTTAAATGTTGGTTGCACATGCTACAGTTGATGTAAACATCTAAAATGCTTTGAAAGGATATCAAAATGAAAAATAAATATTTTAATGAGAAAGACCTCCCATGGTTATATTGCCATGTACATTCTTTTTGCTACATAAATATAGAGCATTATAATACATGATATTGTAATAGTTTATTATAGCATTATATTTGAATTTATATTATTATTGGTATTTACAGTTTAGTTTTAAAATTATTTATATATGAAATATTCGTAGATATTTTAATGGTTTATCATGTATACTATAAAATTATTTCCTGGTTTATTTTTAGAATCTTATATAATTTTATTTTTAAAAGAGTGAAAATGTTTTGATGAAGAAAAACTACAAACTTTGTAAAAAAAGTTTTTTAAAAGAAAAGTTACAAATTTTGTAAGGTCTTTTTGAGAGATGCTTAATGATTTTTTTTGGGACTATGATGAAACATTTTGACATTCCAATAAAGTTAAAGTTTAAAATCATTTGAGTGAATTAGGCTGATTGCAATTAAATGCTTCTACCCTCTTTGTAAACCAGGTTAATTGAATCATTTTGACTTTCAAATTCTTAAAAGTAAGAAATATTTAATTATTATTTTAATTTTTTAATTTAAATATGGTCATTACTTCTTTTTTTCAATTCCCAAGTTTCCAAAAACTTATATTTAGACTATTGCATGCAAATTAAAATTCCTAGCAAGTTTATGTTTAGAGATGGAGCTTGTGACCATGCATTTTTTTATTATATTATTTTTTGGAAATGAATTTCTTATCGGGAATCGGGAGTAGTGCCCATGTAAACCTATTGTGACTTCTCTATAAATACGTTGTTCTGAATAATAATAGAATATGAGTTTGTTTTTGTACTTCTCATGCTCATTCTCTCCCTTAGATCATGTATGGATATCCCTTGTAAGGTGGGTGAGCGTCTTTGTGCAAGATTTTAAAAGAAGACCATACCATAACTAGAGGAAGTTGAATATCGACCCTATTTGATGAGTCAATGTTGGTCACAAAATGTTAAATCTTGTGTAAGTGTTAATTATGGAGCTTAGTGTAACCAAGACAATCACCTTAGTTGTAATGGGTGTTTGAAAACCTTTTGTGTGTATGATTAGAAACCTAAGTGTATTGATCCACATGTCATGTACAAGAATGAGTTGTCACACTAATAAGTTCTCAACAATGAATCCAAAATTTTGGAACTCAGTTCGAGTAGAATCGAAACCACTAGGAGCATAATGGGGACATTGTATATCAATGAGTCCAAATTTTGTATTGAAAATGGACCAAAACAATATTAAGAGTGTGTAGCAATTCAAGGTTCCAAAGGTGAGAGGGAACCACTACCAAAGGCCATTGTAAATTTAAATCGTTGATTAAATCAACAGTGGACAGTAATTGCATACCCCCTGGCTTATGTCACAGGTGGTGTCCCCAACAATGTGTTGATTTCATTAAAACATCCACTATAGATTGGTATAACAAAACTCCGCATTGGGTCCACACTCCCATTCCTTGTTGACGTCACAATAGGGGGCCCCATGCACTCCACCATTGTCATCAATCTCGTTGTTTGATCGTGGAAATTGAAATGAGGGCCCACGTGATAAGGGTTATCGACATGCATATAAACCGAGGAGTTTACTAATACAAACTGAATTGAATAGAAAATGTAGCTCCTAGGTGAGTACTGCACCTGGAGACTACACACAAAATGGAGAGTAAACTCTCTACACTCTCTTACATTACATGATCGAATGATATAACAATAAATACATACAAAGGAATAGGAAGTTGTAAACAAACACCTATAACCTAGGAAATAATCCTAACTTAAGGAGATATGTTATAACAATGTAACCATTTCTCCATTAATACAAAATAATCTTAATTATTTTCAACTCTCCCCGTTAATGGAGAAAGGATTGTCCCGTATTCCTAACATCCCTCTAAACAATTCAAACTTAATTTTTCCAAGAGGCTTAGTAAAAATGGCTACCATATTGTCACAAATTTTACAATATTCAATAAATATATCTTTTGACTGGATTTTTTTTGAACAAAGTGAAATTGAGTATCTATGTGTTTCGTATTCTTGTGGAATACTGGATTGTATGATAGCTTGATGGTACACTGGTTGTCACATTTGATAATGGTTTCTTCTTTCTACTTTTCTCCTGCATCATGGAGAAGCCTTCTCAACCAAATAGCTTCACATGTAGCTCCACACAAAGCTCGGTACTCGGCTTTAGTTGAAGAAAACGCCACAATACTCTGCTTTTTACTTCTCCATGCTATGACCCCGGATCCAATACTAAATGAATAACCTATGATGGATCTTTGGACATCCAAATTACCTACCCAATCTGAGTCTGAAATACTTGCTAAGATAACATCATATGTATCATTATATAAAATACCATAATCACTAGTACCACGAAGATACCTCAATAGACATTTTGTGTCCAATGGCTTTCGAGTGGATTAGACATGAACTGGCTCAGTACACTAACAAAGTATACTAAGTCTGGTCCAGTTGTATTTACATATATCATAATACTAACTAGTTGTCTATACAAAGTGGCATCCACTTCCTTAGAGCCATCATCACTGCATAACTTCAGATTCTGCTGCAAAGGTGTTGATGATGTCTTACACTGCTCCAACCTGAACCTTGTGAGCATACCTCTAACTTACTTCCCTTGAGTAAGAAAAGTTTGTCCAAAGTCTCTCCATACTTCGAGACCTAAGCAATAATGTATACTTTTGAGATCTTTCATTTCAAAAACTTGGGACATCTGCAATTTGATTTCTTTTATCAAATCATCTACATTACCTGTTATAATCATATCATCCACATATAAAGAAATCAAAATGATCTGCCTCTGTTTATTATACATGGTATACATATTTGGATCATTCATGCTCCTATTAAAACCATGATGTAAGAAGAATGAATCAATCTTCTCGTACCAAGACTTGGGTGCTTATTTTAAACCATATAGTTCCTTTTTCAACCTACACACTAGATGTTCTTGCCCCTTTTTGACAAACCCTTCAGGCTGGAATAAATAAATCTCTTCCTTTAAATCACCATTTAGAAATGAAGACTTAACATCTAGCTGGTGTAGCTTCCACTGATATTTTGTTACTAATGAAATTAACATTGTAATGGTATTAAGTTTGGCTACATGAGCAAAGGTTTCTTCAAATTCTATTCCCTCTTGTTGTGAATAACCCTTTGCTACCAGAATAGCTTAAACTTTTCTATATTCCCATCTGCACTAAATTTAGGTTTGTAAAGCCACTTAAAACCTATGGGTTTTTTTCCTTCATGCAATTCTACTAGATCCCAAGTATGGTTTCTAATAATATTCTTTTTCTTCATTCATTGCAGCCCTCCATTCATCAGATTGACTTGCTTCTTTATAGTTTGTGGGCTCTATAACATTTAAAATGTTTGACATTAAAACATAGTCTTTCAATTTGGCTGGTGAGTCTCCCTACCTGATCTTCTTGGTAGAGGACTCACCTCAAATCTGTCTGCTTCAGACCTGTGCGGGCTTCCCTTGTTGACTACATCACCTCTTTCTTCATATTTCTGCTCCTGCTTTTGATTATCCTCGCTGCATTCTTCCATCAATAATGGAGTGTGTCATTATTTATGACTATCTTCCTTTCCTTCCTTAACCTGCTCATGAAATATAACATCTTGACTTACAAATATTTTATGAGTCATGGGATTAAATAGCTTGTAGGCTTTAAACTTAGTGCACTATCCTACAAAGATACATTTCATGGCTTTAGGATCTAACTTCTTTCTATCCTCCTTGGGTATATGGGTAAAGGATTTTGACCCAAAAACTCTTAGATGACTCACAGCTGGTTTAAATCCACAAAGTGCTTCAAAAAGAGTCTTAAAGTTAAGACATTTAGTAGGACTCCTATTCTTTAAATAAACAACAGTGTTGATAGCTTCGGCCCAAAAACCATTTCATAGACCCTTACCTTGAAGCATACTTCGTGTACACTCCACTAGGGTTCTGTTCTTTCATTCTGAAACTCCATTCTTTTGCGGAGTGTGTGGCACTATGAACTGTTGAACGATCCCATGATATCTGCAAAAATTCATGACCTCACCCAACCTGTATTCTCCCCCTTGATTAGAGCAGAGAATTTTATGAATTTCCCTATCTGCTTCTCTACCAGAGTCTTAAATTCTTTAAAACATTGAAAGGTCTGACTCTTTTTACTTAAAAAATATATCCACGAGAATTTGGTTCAGTCATCAGTAAGTAATAGGAAATAATATGCACCACCTAGCGACCTAGTCTACATAGGTCCACATATGTATTTATGCACCAGCTCTAGGATATCTCTTTTCTTCCTATCAACATGAAAAGGAAATTCTTCTCTATGCATTTTTCCTAATGCACATCCATCACAATATAAATGAACGCTATGAAAAGCAAGGAGTCCATCGACTGTACCTTTTATTTGAAGTAGCATGAGGTCTTGTAAGTCAAGGTGACCGAATCTCTGGTGCCAGAAATTTTCGGTTGTCAATCTTGTTGAAAACAGAGCTTGTTGTGGCATGCTCTTGACATTAAATCTATACAGGATCCCCACACGTACCCCTGATGCAACTGGTTCCATATTTTTTTCCTTCATGACACAGTATGTCCTGAAGAATTCAACTAGCAGATCCTGATTTGTTATCATAGATACATAGATTAAGTTTTTCTTAATCCCGGGCACATACATCACATTCTTAATATGTCTGATATTACCACTGATTACCGGAATGTCACCGTACCCTTTGATCTCATAGCCTCTTTCATCTCCAAGATAAATTTTAGCTCCGCAAGAGGTTTCTTCAAAGAAATCAAACCAATTTCTCTTACCTGGCATATGTGAGGATGCGCTTGAATCAACATACCATATGTCGTCCTCATCCTCCTCAGAAGATGAAAGAGCAAAATCAACTACAAACAGTCGAAGATCATGACTGTGACCTTCATCAACAAAATATCCCGTGTGCTTACTCTACTTTTTCCTAGCCTCATCTATCTACCTCTTAAAACAGAACTTAGCTTGATGGCCATTTTTCCCAGAGTAAAAGCATTTAATGCCAAAAAAATTATTTGTAGATATACCTATATATGTTCTATGTTGAAAAGTGTTTCTGCCTTTCTATTTTTGTTGTGTATGTTTCCCTTTGTACAACTTTCTCTTCACCGTCAACTTAAGATCAACACTCTGAGGTCTCAAATTCTTTCACCACTCTTCTTCTTGTAATAAAATTCCTGTCAATTCTTCAAATGCAGGGGATTTATCTCGTGCTACCAAGCCTATGATGAACATCTGATATTCATCCTTCATTCCATTCAACGTGATTGTGACTAGATCGGAATCAAACACCTTCTCCCTTATGTCACGTAATCTGTCCTTCAGGTATCTAACCCTTGCAATGAATCCAAGAGCAGATTCATTCTCCTCCATCCTCATTGAAAACAACCTGCCCTTGAGTGACAAGATGCAATTTGTGTTTTGTGTCTAGTATAAGTTCTTGAGCGTCATCCAGATATTAGTGGATGATTTTCCATCTCTGATGTGTGGGATAATATTGTCTTTAACAGACATCTTCAGTAATACTTTTGCCTTATTCTACCTTTTATCCCAGCCTTGTATAAGTGTAGTTGTCCCTATTATAATATTCAGTTTCTTCTCATCATCACAGAAAATCAACCAGGCATTCGCTCCCTCAAGAAGTGTCTATAGCTTGAATTTCAAATTGGTATAATTAGACCCATCGAGTTTTCTAAACTCGCTGAGATATGTTTCTGTAAAGTTATTCATACTGGACTAATCTAATTTCAGATCCTTTGATAATTCTAACCAGTTAAATAACTACAAGCTACACTAAAAAAACAAACTCAATACATACCAGAAGCTAATCACGGATCTGCCATCGATCCGGTAGGATCTCTGTGACTGCAACTCAGATCCACCACTGATCTAAAAATTTGTTGTGTCTGTGACTGGTATCCACCACAAATGGGTAAATCCCATGTGCAGAACCAAAAAAGGATGTGTCTGTGACTCAGATCCACCACAAATGGGCAAATCCCATTTGCAGAACCAACAAAAGATATGCCTGCGACTTAGATCCACCACAAACGAGCAAATCCCATGTGAAAAACTAACAAAAAGAGGTTAGTGCATTTCAGAGCCCAAAATCTGCACTAAATTAAAAATTTCATAAGTGTCCCCAAATCAGCGCAGGTATGACCCTATGATCGTCGATCGCGAAAAACTGTTAATTACGCATCATGTTGAAAACCGCGGCGAACCACTTTGTGCTCAAAATATATATATATATGTATATATATATATATATATATATATATATATATATATATATATATATATATATATATATATATATATATATATATATATATATATGTGAGACCTGTGAGTGAGGTGTTTGCTACAATCCACCTACTCCTCTGTGAGTGTTGAAGCTCTTGTGTGCACTATAGCCACAAATGTTGTGTAACCGTGAAGGCTTTGTAGCCGCGAGGGCTTTGTGGCCACTTAGGGATCTAAAGGAAATCAGGCTCACCCGATTTGAGCTCTGATACCATGATAAAAACTGAATTGAATAGAAAAGGTAGCTCTCAGGTGAGTACTGCACCTAGAGACTGCACACAAAATGGAGAGTACACTCTCTACACTCTCTTACATTACATGATCGAATGATACAATAATAAATGCATACAAAGGAATAGGAAGTTGTAAACAAACTCCTATAACCTAGGAACTAATCCTAACTTAAGGAGATACATTACAACAATGTAACCATTTCTCCATTAATACAAAATCATATTAATTAATTTCAACTTTTGCTATGATAACGTGTGACCATTAGACTAGCACCCACACCAATGATACGCCCAGTCACCACTGAGAAAACACTAGTCATTGATTGCAATTGAATTAGAGTTGTTGATTTGGGGGTTAGGGCGAGAGCTCCTAGTCACTTGAAAGACCATGCCTTAAGGTAAACACATCTTTCAGGATTTCAGAGCCCCACGCAAATAATAGCACCCACTCACCGAGATAGGAATGGGCATTTTGGGAAGTCTCGACGAAGAACTTGGAATCAATGATAACAAGCAAAGAGGTGGTGTTAGGTCTAGTTACAGGGAGAAGGATTGTGGATTAGCTGAGAAGGTTTAAGCATCACCAAAATAGTAGAGAAATATCCCCGTGATGTGGATAAAATTGCATCAATGGTATCAGAGTGATAGAATGTTCCTTGGGAATAAAGAGAAAAGTGAAGTGTTCATAAGAAAATTAAAGCCAACAAAGAACTTATAAGGATTACTCGTAGAGGAGAGAACGATTGAAGGAACAGAGTTTAATCAAACCACTTTTGAAAAAGAACAGAGACAGTGAGAGATGACAAAGGATACATGGTGACAGAGGAAAACATATTTGTGGTAGAGGATATTGACCAAGAATGCAAGGAGAGATCAAGGTGTCAAGACTCAGAGAAAAGTTAGAGAATTTAAAGCAGATGAAGAATTTTCGACCAAGAAACAAAGCTAGAAGGATTGAGATATCATTGGTGAAGAGACCTTACAGGTAATCTTGTCTTTAAAATTTTATTTTAATTTTAGAAAGAAGCTAACAAATTACAAAGATATCAACAATAGAGGAAGAGACGGAGATAATTACTACAACTAATCGAGTTGTAAAAGAGAACAAATAATGTTCCTAAGGATCGTGGGAAAGAACCATTGCAGTAGAGAGGCTGCAGAAAGAGAGAGATGTTCCAGTTGAGGTTGGAAGAGAGCAAGGGACAAAAGAAGTCCTCAAATTGAAGATAAAAAGTGAAGTTCTCAAAGAGGTGATGAGTGTACAATAGCCATTGGAGTAGTGGAAGCTTGAGAGTTTCTAGAGGAGGTGAACATGTGATATGAAAAGGCCAAGCCAAAGGAGAGAAGCTTGTTGAGGTGTCTTGCGGAAGCTTGTTTGCAGCTCATAGTGAGCACGAAGAAGTGCATAGAGAAGGAGAAAGAAGTGGCCATTGATGGTCATGGAAAGGGATCACATGAAAGCCACAAGAGAATGGAGGGATATTCCTAAGAAGGTTTCATTGGGAGAAGACAAATAAGTCAACAGAATTTTGATAGAGAGATGGTTGAGTTAAAATAAAGACTCTGTGGAATAAGGATGTTTCTACAAGAGAGAGAGAAGGAAGACTGCATATATGGATGGGACATGAAGAAAAAGGTCCAATGTCCTATTATATATCTATATGCCAAGAAGCTCAGAGGGAAACTAAGACACTTTGAGTGCTCTATTAAGAAATGAAGAACTCATCGTCGTTGAGTGTGAAGACGAAGAGAGAGTTCACTACTCTAAACCAAACAAGAAAACTCCTTAGAGAAGAGGCCCAAGGAAAAGAGACTGACTGAGACTCTCATAAATTACATGAAAAGTAATTAATCATGCCTTTCCTAAAACATAGTGATTGACTACAAGATGGGTTACTAATATTCAATTACACATAATGACATTGGAAAGTTGTTGTGACTTAAGATCACAATTCTCGAATATTAAGTTATTGCCTTTTACTTTAGATTTATGTTTTATGGGATACTGTATTAAATAAAATGAAAAATTAATAAATTATTTATTATTTTATTACATCATTATATTTAATATTTTTCTAGTTTTAAAATAGTTAAAAATATTAATATTTTTTTTTTTTTTTTTTAAGTAAAATCTTCTAATATTTTTTGAAATTTTAAATATAGTTGTTAATTAAAATTTCTGGTGTTCTAAAAGTTTTTGATTGTGTTAAATTTATTTTCATTATTAACAATAAAATTCAAGCCCTCTTACCATCAGTTTAAAAAAAAAAATTCACCATGCCAAATTTACTCCATTGATAAACAACTTCTTTAATATTTTCCATCTCAAAATATTATTCATCAGAATTCGTACACGTTAGGAAGCATGGACCTGGAAACTTCTTTGACAATGAAAACAAACCCTAATTTGTTTACCTTTGATGTCGTTATTACCTGCAGGTGCACTGTTTAAGATTGAGACAAAGACATTGCAATCGACGTGGGCCCGTAATAATAAAAAAGCAAGCAAGTGGAGCCATGCTTTTAGAATTTTTTTTGGGTTAATATAAACAAAGGTACCACTGTGATAAAAAAAATATTAACAAGGATAAACAACCATACAACTGTTACAAAAATATTAAGGAGGATGACACACCAGTGTTTTAAAGTAGAATGAAGCATGTTTACTAAGTATCTGGATTCTAAGTTTATATTAGCTTATTGGCAAGGAAAATGAGATATAGCGTAATCTTTTTTATTAATATTATATAAAATTTAAATAAACAATTAACGTTTTTTAAATTTGAAATTTAAATAAACAATTTACATCTGGTTCAATAACATTATATAAAATTAAAACATATCATTTACAAATATAATTATTTTATTGTAATATTAAAAAAACATTAAAGTTATATCTATGATGTCAAGTCTTATTAAGAAAAATAAACGCCATGTTAATTTATGTTATCTTTAAATTATTTTAAATACCATATTAATTATTTTACATGATATATTAATCATTTATAATTATTTTATTGTAATATTAAAAAAAATACCATATTAATTATTTTACATGACATATTAATCATTTATAATTATTTTATTGTAATATTAAAAAAAAATTAAAGTTATACTTATGATGTCAATTTTTATTAAAAAAATAATGCCATGTTAATTTATGTTTTTTTTAAATTATTTTTTTAAATATCATATTAATTATTTTATATAATACATTAATTATTTATAGTAAAATGGTAAATATATATATAGAGAATAAAGATTAGAAAGCACTTATATATTCTATATAAAAGTGTATGCCTCAACACACACATGACTTTCAATAATTGCTCTATATCAGTAATTGCACCATATATTGCAAAGGAAACACTACAAAGAAATAACATAGGAAAGAGTAGCATAGAGGGAATGCTCTCACATGACTCATCTATGGTATAGCTTAGGTATTTAATAATAATAAAAAGACACCAATATTTTATTAAATTGGTTGTGTGTTTAGAATACACAAAAATCATATTTTAATAGTAATGAAATTATAACAAAAGATAAAGACACCAATCTGTAAGATAGTGACTTTTAATTAGATCCAATTCACTTTTACCTTGGAAACTAACAACTTTCTAATAAAACTACATTAGAAATGAATTAAAAAAATATATTTCTCTCATTAACTCTAACCCTTATTCATTTTATACATTCATAAATAAATTTTGAACCGTTAAAATTTACAATCTTGTCTCAAATTACTAGACCCAATAAATTTTTTTGAAGATATAATTCAAAACAAATTACCTATTAAATTCCTTATCATCTCAAGGAATGCCAAATTTGAAAATTGGTGAAGAAAATCGAACACTTTCACCTGTCAGGACTGGAAAATATGTCATAACTACATAGAAGAAGTATATGGATTCTTCGTCTGGTAAAGACAGTCAACCACTGACACCTCTCAGGATCGGGAAAAAAGTGACCGACTGTACATGGGTTTTGTGAGAGAAGATAACATGGAAATTATTACAATCAAATAAAATCATATAATTGAAAATGGTTTATATATGTTGAATCTATTTCCATCTTTCAAATTCATTATAACAATACAATACATAATTTAACTAAATAATGTAAAACCTCTGAAATGATAAGATACCTGACATTTTCCTTTAAAAATCATCTCTGAAATTCTCTGAAATGTCAGGCTACCTGAAATGTTCCATTCTCATAAAGAATCTTCCATTATCCATTCAAATTATATCAAATTGTTCAAACATGGGGAACTGCCAAGGATTTTTTTGGAGGCATGCTATCAGTTACATGCAAGCAACCCTAATATTAGTGGATTCAGTTGTTGATGTCTATGTTTTTTGGAATTAAATTGCATTTTTTAAATTATAATTAAATTCAGCACTTTAATAATTCTTGCACATTTAACTTATGTGATTATCTACCTTTGCATTTAAACTTAGCAGCCAAATTACTGATAAAGGATACTTTGTGTATTAAGCATTTTAAACCGTTAATCCATATCAATAGGCATCACTCCTTGCTGTAATAAAGAACTGTCGAAGATAATGGAGAATCTCCTATTTTAGTGAATTGGTTTACGAGACCTTAGGATAGGAATTTGTTTCTATTTCTTAGGGTGCAGTTCTAACTTCCCTGGATCTTGTGTGCTATATAATAGTTGAATTGTATGGAGATTGTAGAGCATTCTGCAGAAGCTAGACTCTCCTAGTTCAGACTCTCTTTCGTAGAGCTGACCAGAGGAATTGTTGGATAATCAATTCAAACATCGTTTTTTATCTTGGTATCATAGCACAGTTGTGCGAGGAGGAGCCTTGTGCTGCCTACCTATTTAATTTTTTTCACCGCAACGGTGATGAGGAGAACTTCCTTCCTAGTGCTGCCTATAGGAGCAGATCTCAGGAACGTTGTTGCCAGTGAAGTCCGAGGAGGAGCCGTGCTACATGGAGACGTGCTCAACATTGGTAGTGGACTATGGGCTGACACTGCCAAGATCCTCAGACCCTGCATTGCCACCTGAGTCCGTTGTTGCCCTCAGATCATGGTTGTTGAACATTGCCTGAAGGTGTTGTCGCTACCGCTGCCTGAAAGCACCAAGGCCTGAGCTGGGCAGAGAGAGCGTGGGGAGCGTTGTCATCTGGAACGCTGCCATCGATAGGAGCCCTTGGCAAAAGAGCCCGCGAGATCAGAAACGTGGCATGGTTCATTTGATTCTTTGATAAAGGACCGCTGTCCGTAGAGGAGCCGTGCTGCAGGGGAGCATTCCTGTGCTGCGGAGAAGCCGTAGAGGAGTGGAGGAACGCTGTCAACAATGCTGTGGACAGAAAATCCATCCTCACTTATTTTGTTGCTAAGCTAAATAGGGAATCGTGTTGGTGGATGCTACCCAATAAACAACGACCTCCTTTTGTCAGTATTCAATCTACACTCTGTGGTTTTCATATCTTGAGAGTACTCTATCAGAGATTCAACAACTCGATCAATATTACAGAATCCCAGCTCATAGTATATTTAAGGAGGGACGAGGTCATAGAGTCCAACGCAGGCTTCTTCCCGCAGTTTTTCCTTGGAACGTGAAGTGCTACGCCTCTGAGAGGCCTGCAGATGAAAACAGAGGAACGGAGAACAACTGCGCCATCCTTGGTTCCTAAGATCCTCACTGACGCTGCCCGTAAGTGCTTGAGTCAGCATATTGGAGTAGGGTTCTTTGCGTTCTATCCGGGGACTTCTTTCCCTACGCCTAGCTGACGAGTTACAAGTATATTGAATTTGGTGCTTTTACGAGAAGAGTGTGGAAATTTAACTCTGAAACCCGAGAGTGTGGTATCATATGCTTAAATGGGGAGAAAAGCACTTTGAATTATTTTAAAGTGGAATTTTTTTTTAATGGTTCTTTTGTTATGGGTGGATTTTTTTTTTTAAATATTCCTTTATGAGAAGAGCTTGGTAATAAGGTTCTTGAAAAGTACCTTTTAAAGTTTTTCTTTTTATAAAGGAATTATTGTTGATCCACTTAAGAAGAGAGGAAGTTTTTTTATTTTTTTTAAGTGCCAAAGGGACCTGTGAGAAATTTGAGCCAGTGTCATCAAGATGAGAAATCAATTAATCAATTCATACTTGAATGAGAGTAACAAAATTGATGGCTCCAATTACTCAAATTGGAAATTTAAGATGAAGACAGTGTTAGAAGTACATAATGCATGGACGATTGCAAATGGGGATGATCCGAAGCCAACAGCAAGAACATCATCAGTCCCAGATTGGGAGAAGTGAGAAGGTAAAGCAAAGACAGTGCTAAAGATGTCAGTGAAAGAC
The DNA here is from genome assembly GCA_034641835.2 of Pinus albicaulis. NCBI lineage: Eukaryota > Viridiplantae > Streptophyta > Pinopsida > Pinales > Pinaceae > Pinus > Pinus albicaulis. Next base: position 489,634,257 of record CM076581.1, read on the forward strand.
TACATCATACCACATATCAGAGAATGTAAATCATCAACTGAAATTTGGACCATATTGAAGGATTTGTATGAGATCAAGAATACAAATTGCCTCTTGTTCTTAAAGAGCAATATTTTGTCCATAAAGATGGAGGAAAGTGAAACAGTTGCTTCCTTCATATCATGGATCAAAGACCTGAAGAACAAACTGTCAGATATTGGTGAGGTAGTTGCAGATGCAGATTTGGTCACAATTACCATGAATGGTATGACTGGTGACTACCAAATATTTATCACTGGGATAAGTGCGAGAGAGAAAATCCCAAAGTTTGAAGAACTTACAGGGATATTAATGCAGGAAGAAGAAAGAAGATTGACTCTGAAACCATAGAGTGTATATCTAGCGCTAATGGCAAAGAAGAAATTCTTCAAAGGAAAAGGAAATCCATCACAGCAAAATGGAGGAAACACGCAGAAAAGACCAAATAAAACTCAAGGTATGCATCCGAATAAAAACAACTCTCTAGTTAAATGTTTTTATTGCGGAAAAATCAGTCATATTGCTAAGGAGTGCAGGAAGAAGAAATTTCATGAAGATCAGCGGAAGCAGAAAAGACATTCAGGTCATTTTGCAAATAATGACTATGTTGAGGACTTTAGATTTTTCATGGCAGAATTAGGTGAGAAGGTTGATGCAGACACTTGGTATGTAGATTCAGGAGCATCCACACATATGATGAGGAAAGGACAATGGTTCGAAGATTTTAAAGAAATCAGCAACGGAGCACAAATCTACCTTGGTGATGATAGATGTCATCAGATCAAAGAGTGTGGGAAAAATTATGTTATCTTACCCAATGGCGATGTCAGATAAATTCATAATGTAATGTACGTGCTCAGATTGACAAAGGATCTGATTTTTGTATCCATGATTACAGATCAAGATTTCAAAGTTGAATTTTTTAAATCTAACTTTTATATTAAATATGGCATGAATATTATTGCTTCAGGATATCGAATAGGAGGTCTATACAATTGGATGTGAATACAACACTAGATCAAGCTTTGACAACATCAATTTTGACTACAGAAGAGTTGTGGCACCAAATACTTGGTCATATCAACTACAACGACTTGTTGTTACTTTAGAAAAATGAAATGGTAAGAGATCTTCCTATTTTTAAACAAGTTTATAATGATTGTGATGCTTGTGCATTAGGAAATATGCATAGAGAAGAATTTCGTGTTCGAGTAGAAATGAAGAAGAGAGACATACTTGAATTAGTGCACACTGACCTTTGTGGACCCATGCAAACAAAGTCATTAGGAGGTGCACTGTTTTTTGATGACTGCAAGAAGTTTTCTTGGGTATATTTCATGAGTAAGAAGAGCCACACCTTTGAATACTTTAAGCAGTTCAGGTATATGATTGAAAAGCAAATGGGGAAGCACATAAAAATTCTCCACTCCGATCAAGGGGGAGAATACAGAAAGGAGGAACTTACCAAGTATTGTAAAGACCATGGTATATTACAGCAATTCATAGTACCCCATACTCCTCAGCAGAATGGAGTAGCAGAAAGAAATAACATAACATTGGTGGAATCTGCTCCGATCAAGGGGGAGAATACAGAAAGGAGGAACTTACCAAGTATTGTAAAGACCATGGGATATTACAGCAATTCATAGTACCCCATACTCCTCAGCAGAATGGAGTAGTAGAAAGAAAGAACAAAACATTGGTGGAGTGTGCTAGAATCATGTTGAAAGGTAAGGATCTTTTGAATGATTTTTGGGCTGAAGCATTGAATACTGCAGTGTATTTGAAAAATAGTAGTCCTACAAGAAGTCTCGAGTTTAAAACTCCTTTTGAAGGATTACATGGATTTAATCCTGCAGTAAAACATCTAAGAGTGTTTGGGTCTAAATCATTTGCTCACATTCCAAAGGAAGACAGAAGAAAACTAGATTAAAAAGCCATCAAATGTACCTTTGTAGGGTATTGTTCACAATTTAAAGCTTATAGATTATTTAATCCCTCTACTCACAAGATTTTTGTTAGTAGAGATGTCATATTCCATGAGCAGGTTTGTGATGAATCTAATAAGCACAATGAGGAATGGAATATTCTGTTTCTAGTGGAAGAAAGTGAAGAAACAGGTAACAGCTAGGATCATAAGAAAGAGGAAGAATCAGAGACTCCAGACATAGCAATCAAGACAAGTCCGTCAAATTAAAGTCAGAATAGGTTGGAAGCTACACCAACGCTCAGAAGATCAGGTAGGCAGATTCAATTTCCTGCTAGATACAGAGAAAATTCCCTTATAACTAGTATGATGAATGTTGTTGAGCCTTCTAGTTATAGAGAAGAAAATCAATGTAGTGAACGGAAAATAGCTATGGAACAGGAATATGAATCTATCCTCAAAAATAACACTTGGGAGCTGGTTGAACTTCTTGATGGGAAACAAACCATAGGGTGTAAATGGTTGTATAAACCCAAGATTAATGCAGATGGAACCATAGATAAATTAAAAGCTAGATTGGTAGCAAAGGGGTATTCACAAAAACAAGGTATTGACTATGAGGAAACATTCACCCCCGTAGCTAAACTAAAAACTATCAAAATGTTGATTGCTTTAGCTACTAAGAAACATTGGATGATTCACAAACTAGATGTAAAATCTGCATTTTTAAATGGGGAATTGAAAGAGGAGGTCTACTTAGATCAACCTAACGTGTTTTTTCAAAAAGGGAAAGAACATTTAGTCTGTAGATTAAAGAAAGCTCTACATGGACTAAAACAAGCACCCAAATCATGGTATGAAAGGATTGATTCATTTTTTATGCAGCATGGTTACAATAGAAGCAAGAATGATCCTAATTTGTATACCATGAAAGATGAAAAGGGGTGAATAGTGTTGATTTCTTTGTATGTAGATGATCTAATTATTATAGGTGATGATATTAATCTAATCAAATAAATCAAGCAGCAAATGTCACATATGTTCGAAATGAAAGACCTTGATGAATTAAGATATTGTTTGGGTCTCGAGATATGGAGAGATTCAGGATAACCCTTTCTGTCCCAGGGTAAGTATGTCAAAGGTCTACTGGAAAGATTCAGAATGGATCAGTGCAAGGCTACAACAATACCACTACAGCAAAACATTAAACTTCATAGTGAGGATGGCTCTAAAGAGGCATATGCGACACTTTATAGATAGTTGGTTGGGAGCCTAATCTACCTAACCACTAATAGACCATATTTGGCTTATGCAGTCAGTGTGCTAATTCAGTACATGTCCAAACCACTTAAGAGTCTTTGGAATGCAGCAAAATGTGTTTTAGGGTATCTACAAGGAACTGTAGATTATGGTATTATTTATATTGATTCTTCTGATGTTAGATTGACACGATTTTTAGATTATGACTGGGCAGGAAATGTCGAAAACTGAAGATCCATAACAGGCTATGCATTCATCATTGGATCCGAGGTGATTACATGGTGCAGTAAGAAACGAACACAGTTTCCTTGCCTTCAACGGAATCAGAGTATCAAGCCATGTGTGCAGCAACATGCGAGGCAGTTTGGTTGTGGAGACTTCTCCATGACGTCGGGGAAGAACAGAGAGATGCAACAACAATCATATGCAACAACCAGAGTTCAATAAAACTTGCTAATAATCCAGTGCTTCACAAGAACACTAAACACATTGATACACAATTCCACTTTGTCAGGGAGAAAGTTCAATCAAAAGAAATTCACCTTGTATATTGTAAAAATTGTGATAATTTTGCAGACATTTTCACTAATCCTCTTGGAAAAATTAAGTTTGTAATGTTTAGGGAGATTTTAGGCATATTTGTGAACTCCTTCTCCATTAAGGGGGAGTGTTGAAGATAATGGAGAATCTCCTATTCTAGTGAGTTGGTTCATGAGACCTTAGGATAGGAATTGGTTTTTATTTCTTAGGGTGTAGTTCTAACTCCCCTAGATCTTGTGTACTATATAATAGCTGAATTGTATGGAGATTGTAGAGCATTCTGTAGAAGCCAGACTCTCCTGGTTCAAACTCTCTTTTGTAGAGATGACCAGAGGTATTGTTGAATAATCCATTCAAACATCATTTTTTTAAGAACTGCATATACAAACAAAATCCCAAAAAGTTAAGATATTCATTTTGTATTGGAGAAAAACTTAAGATGGTGTATATTCCAGCAACTATTTTAGGTCAAGTACTAACATATGTACAAATAAGTTAATCTTTCAGCGATGATTATGATTATTTGTGTTTTGGGGCATGAATGAAATTCATTTCTAAACATAGTAGAAACACTGAAAACAAAATTCAGATATCAGGATGCACCTTTCTGAAAGAAAAATTCAAATATCATAATGCACCAACCAGTGATCGAACATAGAATCAGTACAAACCTCAATTGTTGCAAGGCCTTTTTTTTATGTAGATTGCAGATAAAATCTGTTTAACATGAATGATTTCATCAAATTTCATGAACTATTAATGTACATCGACCTTTGAATATTCAAAAATTTGTAATTTACTTAAACACAGATTCCACTGGAATTGAAAAAAAGATGCATAGTGTTCCCAACGAGTGCTTTGTGAGATTTCAAATGAGCACATTTCTGCAAGGAGCAGATTTGGCCCTTAAAGCCATTCATTATAGTCTCTTAACCCATATCCAGAATCCAGCCACTAAAGGCATCATCTAGTGCTTATGGAAGGTCCCTGAGATACAAAGTCACATACGTCTCAATTCCTATAGCTTTCTCTCTCAAGGGGTTGAGTTCGATTTACCAAATCATGCTTTGAGCCTCCTCATCTACAAATACTATTAATGAAAGTCCTAAGCATTCTCTAAAAAAAGCACATAGAATAACTCTATCATATTTAATAAAAAAGAAATGAATTAAAGTAAATAAATTAAGTTTTGATCTGTTGATGGATACCTTATCATAAATAAGGAAGGAAACTCGATATTCTCTTCGGTTCTGCCAAGAAATTAGCATTGCCAACATCCCTAGAACAACAACAACCTGCCCGCCAGTCAAGAATAACAGCACACCCTTGCATCACATTTTATTAGAAATCCCATTCCTGGCATATCAATATAATTTCGTCGTCAATTTAACCCAATTGAATCGTGCAGTTTAAATAGACCACGGAGGGAGGCAGGATCCACCATACAGCGACTACATTAAGAAGCATTTTCAACCGATAATCCATATCACCTAACCTCACTCCTTCCTGTAATAAAGAACTGAATATATAAACAAACTCCCAAAAAGTTAAGATAATCATTTTGTATTGGAGAACAACTTAAGATGATGTATATTCCAGCAACTAGTTCAGGTCAGGTACTAAAATATGTTAATCCAAGCATTAGCACTCGATGGGGTGTCTGTGGATCCGTGGCTCACTTCCTACTTAGATTTTCACAACGTTTACTTGGCAGGTGACAGTGCCAGTGCCAACATCTTGCACCAAGTCCGTTGTTTCTGGCTGTGATCATATAACCTAGCGAGGATGAAGTCCATTATTCCTAAAACTATTTTCTAACTGATTAATAATAACAATATTTAATCCTAAGGTACACACTATTTCAATCATCTAACATCAAAATAAATGGCTGATAATGGTAAACATAGCAGTTTGGGAGAGTTGTTTTCAAATAGGGACACTTTACATCGTAAATATAGAGTTTATGAGATCTGACTTATTCCTAATTTAGAAGGAGAGGTTGAGAGAATTTTTCAACCATCAACAACTCATAACCTAACATTACAGATATAGGATGTAAGCATTAACTCTAAGTTCCCCTCTTAATGTTTACATTACATAAACTTAATGAAAACATTGTAAACAACAAAATACACAATCATTCTTTAAATGGTTTACAACTTGCAAATCGACATAGGTTCCATCAAGTTGCCTCATGACCCTCGTAAAGGCACAGTCGACAAGTTGGATTCCTAAGATCCAATCCTGAAATCCTGAATCAAGGAACTCCTGAAGTCAATTACTGAACAACATCCCAAGTCATCGCATAACCTCATTAGAATACGACTCCCATGTAGTCAACAAATGAGGGAAGAAAGGGATGCTTCCCTAGATCCACAACTGCCATACTATTTGGACAACCATCTTTGTTGAATCTTTTCACCGAACTGTAGTTGTTCTAAAAGAGTTTGAGAGATTCAAATTATTCAACGAATTCATCAATAGAATTCAATGAATATTGATATGTAGCTATATTTTTTTATTTTTTACCTTTTAACAAATCATTGGCACGACTTCTATGCCCAATTTTTCTGCAATAGTATCATTCAAGTTCACTTTTATTTGCATTTTTCTTTCTTTATCATCTTTGTAAACAATGCATTTTCTATTTGATAGTTTTCTTTTGTATCCTTCGGTTTTAGTCTCTTTTCCTCTACCAAAAGTGTTGCAATTGTCTCATCCAATTTTTGTGAATACATTTGACTCAAAGTGAATAAAACATTACTATAACTTGAAGGAAGACTATTTTGTAATATTTCTTTAGCATCTTCATCCTCCACCTTGGCACCAACTTCAATTAATTGTATTAAAAGAGAAATTAAATTATTTACATGACTGGATATAGATGTCTCATCATTCATTTTAATTCTAAATAATTGCAACTTTATGGAAAATTTTGCATTCGTAGCTTTTACACCAAATAGTTGAGTCAAATGTTCCCATGTTTCCTTAGATGGTTTAGTGAGATCTACAAGATGAAATTGTGAATCTGAAAGAGAAATTATAATAATGGACTTAGCTTTGTCATCTCTATTTTTCCATTCAAGTAATTGTTTGGCATTTGTAGGTGCCACTTCTAAACCATTCACTATGCCACACACTTTTTTCCTCATTAATTGCATTTGAATTTTTCTTTCCATGAGGGGAATTTTATACCATTGGATTTTTCTAAAACCATGAACTCCATGATGAAAGAAGAAAACGAAATACCTTTTTAAACTTCAGCATCAATGTACCTTTCTACAATTAAAAAAATCCTTCCACTTCTTTGTGAAATCGCACACCTCGGATGGACTTTGAAATTCGAACAAAACAAAACCAAACAGTCTCACATAGGAATGCGTTGAAGAGATTTTTTTCTTTTATATTTCCGAACAGTGACCTTGTGAAAAAAACATTCAACTCGTGTATGCTCCACGACTTATTCTCTGTAGCTCATTCTCCTTCGATCTCATTTTTCTTCTCTCCACGACTTCTAGCATGAATGGTGACTGTTAAAAAACAACAAATCTTTAATTTCCTTCGGATGACTCCAAACAAATGCAGTGCTAATCCCTCTACGGGAAGTCCCAAAATTACAATGACTATTCAAAGAGCTCCATCACTCGAACACCATTAACACTAACCACCACACACGTTTCCTTAACCATCGTTGTCACAAACCCTATATGAGCCTTAAGCTCTGATACCAATTCAAGAATAGAAAGAACTCATATATTCTACACAAAGGTGTATGCATCAACAGACACACATGACATTCAATGATCACTCTATAATATAGAGTTTGTGAGATCTAACTTATTCCTAATTTAGAAGGAGAGGTTGAGAGAATTTCTCAACCATCACTAACAACTCATAACCTAAAATTACAGATATAGGATGTAAGCATTAAATCAAAGTGCCCCTCTTAATGTTTACATTACACAAACTTATTGAAAACACCATAAACAAAAAAATACACAATCATTCTTTAAATGGTTTATAACTTGCATATCAGCATAGGCTCCATCAAGTTGCCTCATGACCCTCGTAAAGGTGTAGTTAGAAAGTTGGGTTCCTGACTTAGAATCCTGAACTCCCAAATGAAGGACCTCCCGAATTCAATTACTAAATAGTGTCCCAAGTTGTCGCATAACCTCATTAGAATACCACTCCCACGTCTTAAAAAAATGAGGGATCCTTCCCTAGATCCACAAGTGCCATGTTATCTGGACAACCATCCATGTTGGGCCTTTTCACTGAACTGTAGTTTTTATAAAATAGTTTGAGAGATTCAAATTATTAATTGAATTCATCATCAAAATTCAAGTAATATTCATCTATAGCTATATTTTTTTATTCTTTCCCTTTTAATATATCACTGGCACAAATTCTATGCCCAATTTTCCTGTAATAGTAGCATTCAAGTTCACTTTTATTTGCATTTTTCTTTCTCATCCTCGTCTTTGTAAACAATGCATTTTCTATTTGAGATTTTTCTTCTGTATCCTCCAGTTTTAGTCTCTTTTCCTTTGCCAAAAGTGTTGCAATTGTCTCATCCAATTTTTGTGAATACATTTGACTCAAAATGAAGACAACATTACTATAACTTGAAGGAAGACTATTTGGTAATATTTCTTTAGCATCTTCGTCCTCCACCTTGGCACTAGCTTCAACTAATTTTCTTAAAATAAACATGTTAAATTATTTACATGACTGGACATAAATGTCTCCCCATTCATTTTAAGTCTAAATAATTTCAACTTTATAGAAAATTTTTCATTTGTAGCTATTACACCAAATAGTTGAGTCAAGTGTTCCCATATTTCCTTAGATAGTTTAGTGAGATCTACAAGATGTAATTGTGAATCTGAAAGAGCAAGTCCGATAATGAACTTAACTTTGTCATCTCTATTTTTCCATTCAAGTAATTGTTTGGCATCTGTAGGTACCACTTTTGAACCATTTACTATGCCCCACAATTGTTTCTTCATTAATTGCATTTGAATTTTTACTTTCCAGGAGGGGAAATCTAGACCACTGAATTTTTCTAAAACCATCAACTCCATGATGAAAGAAGAAAAAAAAATATTTTTTTAAACTTCAACATCGATGTAAATTTCTATAGTTAAAAAAAAATCTTCAACAACTTTTTGAAATCACACGCCTCGTATAGACCTCAAAATTCGAACATAAACAAAACCAAATAGTCTCACATAGGAATGCGTTGAAGAGGATTTTTTCTCTTCTATTTATGAACAATTGCCTCGTGAAAAAAGTAGTCAACTCATCTACGTTCCACGACTTATTCTTGTTCACTGTTCTACGATCCACGACTTATTCTCTACATCTCATTCTCCTCTGATCTCACTGTTCTGAGCTCCATGACTTCTGGCATGAATGCTGACTAATAAAAAATAACATATCTTTAATTTCTTGCAATGACTCCAAACACATGCAGTGCTAATCACTCCACTGGAAGACACATAATTACAATGACTAGTCAAAGAGCTCCATCACTCGAACACCATTAATGCTGACCACCACACACACTGCCTTACCCATCATTGTCACAAACCCTAGATGATACTTAGGCACTAATATCAAGTAAATAATAGAAATCACTCATATATTTCACACAAAGGTGTATGCGTCAACACACACATTACATTCAACAATTACTCTATAATATAGAGTTTGTGAGATCTAACTTATTCCTAATTTATAAGGAGAGGTTGAGATAATTTCTCAACCATCACTAACAACTGATAACCTAACATCACATATAAAGGATGTAAGCATTAACTCCAAGTTATATATATATATATATATATATATAAACCAAGTTGTATTAGATTGTTTTTATAAAATGAATGTTTATGATATTATAAAGGAATTTTTGGTAAAATTATATTTACAATATATTATAGGTGATTTACTAATAATGAGAAAATAACTTTATTATTGAAATAAGTTGTATAGGTTCCAAAACAAATGAAATTGATTCATATTGGATTATTATATTGTTTGTCATATATTTTAGTGCTTTTAAAGTGAAAAAATTGGATGAATCAGCTTGCAAGGAGATTCTTACTGATGTGTCTTAATTTGCAGAATTAGGGTTTGATACCTTACAAAACCATTTTCAGACATCAAATAACATTTTTTGGGTTAAAACTTCAAAAAAGTTAGAATTGGTCCCCAATACACTATTATACACTCAAATACCTTTCGAAAGATGCAATAATCATGTCAATTAGAGTTCATATGAATAATTTATGTCTCTAGCAAGTTGACTTATCGTGTTGACCACCATGGTATGAGTGGATGCCATGTGAGTCTTTGTTACTCATATATGCGGGGCTATTCATGTGTGGACTTTAAATAAGACTCTAGAATGTTCAATCATGTAACTCTAGTTGAGAATTTAGGGAATCAAACCTTATTCCTAGTTGGTTATCGAGTTATATCAAATATTGGACAACTAGAAGTATAGGTGTCATTTTGCGCTATTGTATTTTGTTCCATAGTTCAGTAGCAAAATTGGTAGTGAGAAGTTAGAGATAAAATGAGAGGGGGTTAGGATTCTATAGTAGTCATACATCCCACAAGACTCAACTCCATAGAGAGTACCCCATTCTTTGTACTTGCACATTTTCCATAGTAGAGAAAAGAGAGTAGAGCAACGTCATCTTCTAACTGGGTTTCCTCCCATAAGTGTTTCCCAAGGAAAATATTTGTGTTTATTGTGGATGGTGTGTGTATTTCTTTCTATTACTATTTCCCACATTTTAGCTCATTCAATTAATTTAGAAAAAAACCAACTAGCCAAAGAAAATCTAAAGAGAAATTAATATTAAATATTTAACTGATTTTATCATATTTGTTGTAATCAATTCTTCTAGTGGAATATCCAAAACAGTTTATAGATATTTAAAAATGCAACAAAAGAAGAAAATTTTAATATTTTTAGAAAATCACGAGATAATTATAGAATTCATGATGCCATTGACCTAAAATCAAACTATTTTCAGTAGTGAACTAAAACAAAATATTTTTAGAAAATCATGAGATAATTATAGAATTCATGATGTCATTGACCTACAATCAAACTAAAACTCTCATGGGTTTCTAGAGATTGTAATGGTACCTATTTTGCTAACTTTAATATTAGTGGCTAGGAAGGTGTGAACAAAAGTAATTAACTTGCATAACAAATTGAAAAGTACTATGTTTTGGGAAAATTTTGATGTAGTTAGGGAATCATGTAACTACAAACATGTATTCAAACAAAACTTTGATGGGCATTATAGATTCTTTTCATATTGCAAATTTACTTGAGAAATGACTTGTTAGAAGTAGAAATTTCGTTTTTCCGAGGATTCAAGCAAATTTAAAGACCATTGCAACTACAATTCTAGGAGGTTATGTATACTTTGTTTGCTAGAGTTTACAACAATGTAATAGACAATCAATTTTTTATTACATTTGAAAATCACAAGCCAAGTCCCACTAATTATAAACTACTGCAAGATATAAAATCAAATGAAATTAAACAAAATCACATATATAAGTTTGAAAAACGTTCTATACTCTAATTGTATTTGACAAATTTTCAAAGAGCCTCATTTCAAAAGCAAAAATACAAATACAATCCATGTATAAATTAGTTTGATTATGCTTTTAGAACCATTAAATAAGGTAGTGAGACATGGTTGAAACAATGTTTACTATGCTATTATGGAACTATGAAGAAATAAAATGAGTATAGATTCATCTTAACCCTGGATCTATCAAAAGCCAAGAGATGAAATTTATTTTCATAGTAAAAGAGGTTTGTATCTCAAGAGAATTGATCATTCTGAGTGCTTGATAGATCTCGGGTTAAGATGGATCTAGGCTAGTATTGATATTAGTCTTTTAATATTAATATTAAATATTTTTACATGGCAAGATAGCAAAATTAATGTTTTCACATAATACAACTTTGAAATGGAAATATTTGTCATTAAAATATTTAATGTATGCATAAGATATGGCTTTTCCTTTTAAAAAATCATTTTACAAATATTTAATTAAAATAAATATTAAAAGATTTTAAAGCAGGATTTTAGATTCTTACATTAAATTATTATTATTATTATTATTATTATTTTATTGGAGACGTCACATACTTACACATGGCCTACATATTGAACTGTAAAATGCAATAAGATATGACTTTTCATTTTAAAAATTCATTTTACAAATATTTAACTAAAATAAATATTAAAAAAATTTGGAAAAAAAATTCTTATTTTTATATTAATTCATTATTATTTATGTACAATAAAAAAAATTATTTGTAAAGCATTTTCATATTCAACCAGTATGCAAAAAGATCTGGGAATTGAGACATTGGCCTAAGGTAGAATACTTCTTATGGTTGGTGAGTCATCACAGGATTCTAACTTGGGAGAATCTTCAGAAACGAGGAATGATAGGGCCGTCGCGTTGCTCCTTCTATCTTGCAGAGATAGAAACGACAAAACACCTGCTTAACTCATGCCTCAAGGTGCAGCCACTGTGGGAGAACCTGGCTCAATTGTTCAGGCAGACGGATAAAACCAATGATAGTATAACGACAACCATTGGCAAATGGAGAAAAGGGAGGTTTCAGTGTCAAGTGATCAATAGAGCATGGAACCTTTCATTGGGTTTCCTTCTTTGGAACACATGGAAAGAAAGGAATCAACGAATTTTCCAGGAAGCTACACAACGAATGGCCCAAATTTGGCAGCGCAATATCGAAAATATTCGCGAAACTATCCTTGTTGAAAGTTGGACAGATGAAGATTGGCAGGAAGTGGGTTATGAATCTCATATATTAGAGCAATTAAACTTAAAACCGCAGATGTCGTATAAAGGGTTATGGAAATACCGACCCCCAAGCCAAACCATAGAGGAACAATGGCTACCCCCTCAACCAGGATTTCTTAAACTGAATTATGATGGGGCCTCAAAAGGGAATCCGGGGCAAGCAGGCTTAGGAGGGATTTTCCGTAACTCTCAGGGGGCAGTATGCCACTTCTATGCTTTCGACTCAGGCCATGCCACTAATAATGAAGTAGAACTTAGGGTTGTCAAACAAGGACTTCTGATAGCAATCAGGGAAAATTACCAGAGAATCATAGTTGAGGGAGACTCAGCAATGGTAACAGGCGTACTTCAAAAACTCCAACAAGGCACACCCTGGGAGAATATATCTAAAAGTTGGCGAACATCATCTTTGATAGAAGAAGTGAGTCAATTGGTGCAACAGATTCAATATATGATCCCGAGCCACATCAGACGAAAAGGTAATGATGTGGCAGATTACTTGGCTAATTGGGGATGCCAACATATAGAGTGCTTCATAGATAGTCGCCCTAATGAGGCCATATGGGATGTGGAACTTCAATCTCTCCAACTGATTGTGAGCAAAGATCTCCAACCCCCCGATCGGGGTGTACAAATGGCAGAGAGGCAATCCGAGCCATGGCAAGCTGGCGACAGATCGGCCTTCACGCATTTAAGACAATAATGAGGTATTGTCAGGCCACCTCATTGAAGTGTGCGATCACCTGGATTTTTATTATGCTGCAGTATGGACAGGTTGTTTTGTCAGAGTATCGGAGGAAATTTGCTGTTAAGGTAGGTGGTTTTCCTCCCGCACTTCATTCGTTTGTGCATTACTTTCTGCATGCAATCGTCTGGAGCCTGCAGTGGAGGAAGCCGAACGACAATCATTCTGTCAACTTAGCAATTTCGGTGGGGTACGTATCTATTCCCCTCTCTATTTTTACAGTGCTAACGGCCATGGTTGTGGTTAATTTCAAGTCTGTAATGGAAGTTTCCTTTACTAGTTCTGTTAACCCCAAACTACAATCGGTTCCCCCCTGCTTTAGAGATCCATGTGTAATGCTTGCCAACCCGGTTTATATTAATCGCCTCGCCTTCATAGAGAGAATCATCAAGGGCTCGTTTAGTTTGAAGGTTGTTAAAGATGTTTCGGGTGGGTTCATTCTCCCTTGATGTGTTAATCCTTTCCTGAATTTGATTCATCTATGATTTTGCAGCCCCTACATAATTTTGGCCCTTTTACTGTCAGTTGTTTTTGGTAATTGCTGTGAGAGACAGAGAGGGGGTTGCATTTGTTTATGCATGGTTCTGCGCTGTAGAGCTGCAGTTGTTCTTAGTAAATGATGGGATAGTCGGAGAAGGGGTTACAATTGTTTACGCATGATTCTGCTCTGTAGAGTTTCTAATTGGGTCAAGTTTCATAACGGTAAGGTGTCCCATGTCGCTCTGGTCAATGCATTCAGACCCTCAGTTCCTCGGGACTGTTTTAGGAAGAGGCAGATAGAGTTTCTTCTTCTCTGCATTTTAGTCATCCACGTTGTTTCCCAGCTCAACCTGCAAGGCGTCCATGCTCTGTCTGTTGTCAACTTGGAAATTGCATATTTAGAGTGCGCAGTCAGTCCCTCCTGTAGGAGATCAATTACGTTTACAGTTATCAGGGCCATCCTTTTTTCGGGTTGTTTCTTACACAGAGACAAGCGGTCCGTAGCCCTTTGTTATCTATATGGATTTCTTGGCTTTTTGCAAAGGCTACAGAACCGACTATGGAGGTTTAGTTTTCATTGCTTTTATGCTGCAATTGTTCTCTCAACTCAAAAGGGTTTGCACACAGACTGTCTTTATATGGTTCCTCATATCCTTGTCATCCCTGCCTGTCGGTTTGTGTTATTGAATAGGACTTGTTCAGCGATGGGGAAGAGACGTACCAGGTCCGAGTCTGCCAAAGGAAAACAACAAGTCCAGTACGAGCTTGTCCCAAAGAAGCGAGGTCGTAAAACTAATCAGGAGCATCTCTAGACCTTAGCTGCAAATTACGTGATGGGCAATTCTCCAATAGTTCGCCAAGAAATCCGTGGTTGGGAGAGAGAAATACGGACTGATCCAGAAGACAATAAAGCATAAGCAGAGATTTTAGCTTTCATTACTGACCCAGGGAACACCCGTGGCCGTCTTACCTTATTCAATCAGACAATTCACACTTATTGGATACTTAAATGTCTTATAGCCAAAACTATTCAAAGTCTCCCGCCTGTCCATATTAAGACAGACCCAGCAAAGAAGGAACCTAGCTTACAGAACCTGCTAGAGGACATGCAAAACCAGTTGTACCACATCAAGATAACACAGTACCAGACAACAGATCGAATCGGTCGATTGGATGATCGGGTGGGCAGAATGGAGAAGTTACTTCAACAGCTTCAGTAAGAAGACATGTCTGGGTCTACTGTCAAAGACCCAGCTCCAGTCTCCTCTTCAGATGGATAGCAGCTTTGCTTATAGTGTTTTTTGATGCACTTTTTAGTTTTATATGAATTGTCTTTATGTCATTAGTATGGTCAATCTGCAGTAGTAGGACAGCTAGCTAATGAGACTTACAGACGGATGAAACAATTTCAATTTTGGTATGCTTTTCATGCTTACACGTGGCCAATAGACCTGGTTTCCTGCGGGCAGGTTGAGGTCATAGCCTGAATTTTATCTTGTAGCCTGTCCTTCAAATATAAATAAAAAATAGTGTGATCCCTCATAATTTACAAAAAAAAGGTGAAAAATTTTCAAAAAATATAATAAATGTATACTTATTTAAATATGATATGATATTGAACACTATTAACCAGTAAAATAGAATAATCCATTTACACACTATTGAATCAACATCATTCTACTAAAATGAATTTATACTTTTTATTTTTTAAATAGTCTATCTATTAAAAAAAAATAGTATCATGCAATGGGTACAGAAAAATTTGCATATGAAGTTTCAAATACTAGAGTTTACAATCTAATAACATCAAAAAAAAATTATTGGAGTTAACAACTTTTTTTTCCTTTTTCAACTACAAGGAAAACACTATCTAGTTCTGGTTTTTATGAAGCTTTTAACAAAGATATAACAACGATTTATCCACCTTAGACACCTCGGTGTGTTCACATATAGTCACACAAGTGCATTCTTGATATTAATGCACCAATACTCATCACTATTATATTTTAATAAAATATCAATTTAAACCAATTCTAGACCAGCTCTAATTGTTGCACGTTTCCAGTCATGAATATATTAATCTATAGCTATATTAATGCACCAATACTCATCACTTTTATATTTTAATAAAATATGAATTTAAACCAATTCTAGACCAACTCTAATTGTTGCACGTTTCAAGTCTTGAATATATTAATCTATATCTATGCAAGATGCATCAATAGTATTTAAATATTTGGTTAAATATTAATTTTTATTTAAAAATAATACTAAAAAGGTATTGCTATACTTCTATATAAAAGGTGAGTGTGTTTTTGTTATCCATGCACCACCAACCATTATTATTATCCCTTCAACCATTATTATTATCCTTTAATAAAATATTAGTTTAAATAAATTTGAAACATGCCCTGCATCTTTAAACCTGTCTATGCAGTACTATATAAGACACATTGAAAATGGTTAAACTATTTTGTTGTACCCTATCGTATCGACTTTATTTTTCAAAAAATACGAATATTATGAATATGCTCCAATTTGGGATGCACTTTAGTGTGTTTCCATTCCAAAATTGACCTACAAACGGTTTATTCTTATTATACTTTCCGCTCAGGCATCTGGTGGCATTGACCGTGAAATAATTTATCTTTAACCAAATAGTTTTGAAACTAGTCAATAAATTTATTTTATAAGTAATTTATTATTATTATTACACCGAAAGGCATTCCCTTTGCTGGCTTTCGCTGAATGTCACTGTTCACTCCAGCCAATGAGAAGGCTTTCTCATCGCCCTTTCAACCAGTGAAAATCAGACATTTAGCAGCTCCTTCAACCAATCAAAATCTTCCATGTAGCCCTCTTACCAGCTGACAGTTTCAAAATTAGGTTTGAAATCTTAATGTTGCCCGCTTACCAATGTTCTCGGCTCTTCTGCCTGCAATCTGCATTCGCTGTCACATTTCTCTATTCCGGGAATTCACCTTGTAAATCCCACCAAACCTAGGTTTATCAGGCCTTATCTCTGTGCGGGGAAATGTATCCTTTTGTTTCCAGTTTGGGTTATTGCAGAGGTGGTGACTCGGAGTTTTGGGCTCTGCCATTACTGATATCCTCACAGAAGAATGGAAGGTTCTCGTGGGTGAAACGCCTACAGGCTTGACTGCATGATGTCTACGGGTTTTCCATTTGCCGAACGCCGAAACTTGCAGATGTATTGAAACCTCCGTTTTTCATGGCTTCCTTCGCCATTTTCGTTCTTATGGTCTCTCTACACTCTGTGTATATGGCCATTGCAGTCTAGGGGCTCTGTTTCTAGATCTAACTGAGCTTTTTTTTTTTGTTTCTGTGGCGCAGGCGGTGCTTGTGGGTATGGGAACCTGTACATCTAGGGATATGGAGTTCAATATGCAGCATTGAGCACTGCTCTGTTCAACACCAGGCTAAGCTGTGGAGCATGCTTTGAGATCAAATGTGTGAATGACCCAGAATGGTGTCATCCAGGTAACCCTTCGATTCTGGTCACAGCCACTAATTTCTGCCCTCCTAACTATGCTCTGCCTAACGACAATGGTGGCTGGTGCAATCCTCCTCGTCCCCATTTCTATCTCTCCATGCCAATTTTCCTCAAGATGGCAGAGTACCGTGCCGGAATTGTGCCCGTTCTCTTCAGAAGGTAAGCCATTCTTCAATAAAGGGGGCTTTAAGTGTTTTTCTAGTTTGAGTTTTTCAGATATGGACTGTGTAGAAGTTTGGATACTATTCTTCACTGAATAGTATCTGCCGCATCAACCGCAGCACCCTGTCTGTTTAAAAAGTTCTTTGATGGGCATATTAGAATCCATTTTTGTGTTATCTACCATCGGGGCATATTAGAACCCATCTGCACCAGACACTCTGTGTCTCCCATCTCGGCATATCAGAACCCATCTGCACCAGGCCCTGTGTCTCTGCTCCTCTTGCATAAACATATTTAACTCAGAACCAAGCAATTTCAATATTTTTCAAAAACTTGCAGAGGGTTACTGTACTAGAGCAGATACCATGAAGGCCTTAATCCTTGTGGGTGGTTTTGGAACAAGGCTACACCCGCTTACTCTGAGCCTTGCCAAGCCTCTGGTGGATTTTGCCAACAAACCCATGATCTTGCACCAGGTTATTGAAACGGGAGTTTATGCAGTTGGGTTATCGAATTTCATCATAATGTTTTTATTTCTGTTTGCAGATTGAAGCTCTCAAGGAGGCGAGGGTTGATGATGCTATATTGGCTGTCAATTATCAACCTGAGGTATGCTATTGCCGTTTATTGAGTATGCACTGCAGCCATGAGTCCAAACTGGATGTGATTTGAAATTTGTTTGATTGGATAATAGACTGTGTTTTTTCCATGTATGTTTGGTTTGCTTCAAAGTTTTAGGTGTGATTAATTGTCTGTAAGGAAATAACTCAGTCCTCTGTTAGGTATTCATGTTCCTTCAAATCCTAACCCAGACGATCTTTACCCAAACTATTTATCTGTTCAATTGGTTTGTAATCCTTAAGGAAATTGACTGGTCCAATGGTTACTCTTTTGTTATTATTAGTTGGTAGTTTGTAAGTTTGATCCTTGATGGGCTGATAAGAAGTGGAACTAGTTTGGACACTATACCATGTGCGCAGAAGAGTGTGTTTTGGGGTTTCATGTGAACTTTTGGTTCATTCACTTTCAGAATTTGCTATTAGTTTTTATTTAATTTTAAAGTTGAGAATTTTACATTTTTGGACTAGTCGTGGACATAAATTTCTCAATATTCAAACCGGTTGCAGTCTTCACTGATGTATTATATTTCCTTTCTTTTTCTTAAATTTCTCAGTGATGGTTGGCAGACATGACTCACTCTTTTGTGCATTTCCGTACTGGTTGGCAATTATTTCGTAAAGCATACACAAACTTATGGGCATTAGTGTGTTTCTATGTCTTGTTGGCAAAAACAATTCTCAGAAAGATCATGTAGACATGCATCAAATTTAAGGAAAAAACAAACTTTAAAGGTATATTTTTAAGAAACATAATTGGTAAGAGATGGTTAGGAAATGATGTGCATTCATAGGAGTCTCATTACTTGCAAATACGATAGGGATCCTAAGATTCGCTGTTGGCCCATAGAGGTACTCAGAAATTGAAAATCTGGTCATTTGTCTTTTTGGGGTACTAGATGTTAGCATGACTTTGTTTTCCTCTCTTGCGATCCTTTTGCCTGCACATGTAGTTTTGAATGTAAAAATAATGATTTGAATTGCAGAGTATGATGAAGTTTTTGTCGGAGTTTGAAGCCAAATTGGGTATCCGAATCCAGTGCTCGCGCGAATTTGAGCCTTTGGGCACTGCTGGTCCACTGGCTTTAGCCAATGACAAGCTTATTGATGGTTCGAGACAGCCAATTTTTGTATTGAGCAGTGATGTAATATGCGAGTTTCCATTGAAGGAGATGCTAGAGTTCCACAAATCATGTTGTGCAGAAGCCTCTGTAATGGTCACAAGGGTATGTGCTTTGAATTCTTTTCATTTCTGTTCTTACCTTTCAGTGGGAGAACATGTTCTTCCCTTTATGTTTCAATATGAGTTATGTTTCTAGATTCATGATGAAAATATTTAATATATTTTTCTAGAAACAAGAGGTTTCAGGGACCTTTCTTTAATTTTGTTTGCCCTAAAACAACCATGGGTGAATGAAGCTGAGAATAGCAACCTTTACCTCATATCGTCTTGAGGATATCAAAGTTACCATGGCTCCCATTATTCCCTTTGTATCTTATATATCTCAAGGACTTCAAACCCATTGTTTTGTGCAGGTGGATGAGCCATCTAAATATGGTGTAGTGGTGCTTGATGAGGAGACTAGAAGAGTGAAGAGATTTGTTGAGAAGCCCCAGATGTTTGTAGGGAACAATATCAATGCAGGGATCTACCTTTTAAACCCAAGTGTTCTTGACAGAATAGAACTGAAACCCACATCAATTGAAAAGGATATTTTCCCCAGGATTGTAGAGGAAAACCAGCTTTATGCAATGGTTTTGCCTGGTTTTTGGATGGACATTGGTCAACCCAGAGATTATCTCTCTGGTCTGCATCTGTATTTGGACTATCTTAGGACTAAGTCTGATATGCTTCCAAGTGGCTCTCAGTTTCAAGGCAATGTGCTCATTGATGAAAGTGTCCAAATTGGGGAAGGTTGTCTGATTGGTCCTGATGTTTCTATAGGTCTAGGCTGTATAATTGAAGCTGGGGTAAGACTCTCAGATTGTGCAATTATGAGGGGTGTTATAATCAAGAAGCATGCCTGTGTCTCATGGAGCATAGTTGGCTGGCATTCAACAGTTAGACAGTGGGCTAGGGTAGAGAACATGACTATTTTAGGTGAGGATGTGCATATAGGTGATGAGATATACAGTAATGGTGGTGTGAGTGTAGTAGTTTCCCTTGGAGGGCAAGTAGAGGAGTATCCCAACATGGAAAACTTGTACAGTAGCTATGGAAATCTCCACTTTCAAATTTGATAACTAATAATTGTATTTTTCTATATTTACAGAGTTCCCTGTGTCAAACAAGGGGGAGTGAGATTCACCATCAATGGCTTCAAATACTTCAACTTGGTTCTCATCGCAAATGTGGCTGGAGCAGGGGATTTGGTGAGAGTGAGCGTGAAGGGTAGCCAAACTGGGTGGATTCCATTGTCTAGAAACAGGGGCCAAAATTGGCAATGCAGCACAGTCTTGGTCGGGCAGAGCCTCTCCTTCAGAATAATTGGCAGTGACCGCAGGACCTCTACTTCCTGGAACATTGTGCCTCCAAATTGGGAGTTTGGCCAGACCTTTTCTGGAAAGCAGTTCAGAGCCTGATTACAAAAAATCCTTGAACAATCTACTGGTTCTCTTTATCTATATATCTATATTTGTATTTGTTAATGGAACAAAGGGATCCCTGCGCGGTTTCTTCCACTCAATAGCTTGTTGACACAACGATAAGTCGTTGTTGCTTTTGTTCTCTCTTTTCTTCCCCTTATATTTTGAGCTTAACCTTCTTCCCCAGTGCGGGCGCGGCTGAGATTGCGAAAGAAAAGCAACCCGGATTATGTATATAGTCCTAATTGCTACTAATAAGTCCTGTCCAGTCCAGTCCAGTCTAGTCATGTCCCACTTATGATATACCCATCTTATCATTCTGGTGTTTAATTGTCTGGTTCTAGCAAAACAAGAAATCAGAGCCAAGATTAGCTGTGTAATGTGTAGCTATTTTTGGGGAAGAAGCTGTTGGTAATGGTATTGGTAGTGGTTTAAGCAGGAGTGACTGTGGTGTGTGACAACTACAGCCCATTTTTCATGTACTGCCGTTGTGTTTATGAAGATTAAGAAAAAAAGTTTTATGTAACTATTTTATGTTGAAATTTTGTTTTGTCTGCTGTGTACTTTCAGTGTCTCTTTTCCATGTGAAATTTTGCTTTACCATTAAATGTGGAAATTTGGAAATTATAAAACTCGCCCACTTATGGTGCTCTGCTATGTTTTCTGTAATTTATAAGAAAACGCGTTACAGAGATCCCTGATCCCCACAGTCGAAAACGCGTTCAGAAAACCTGGCACACCCGCGTGCAGGGTACGATGCGAGGGCATGGTTCATTGACAGTGGTATATAACTAAAAACCGTCCGCGATAATATTTAATTTTAAGTTTTAGTTACATTTTTCGAAAAGCTTTTCTTTTTGTAATTTACTTGCGGGTTCATAAAGGCGCGCAGGAATAAAGACAATGTGTATAAACATTTGATGCTCTTGTGCCGTGCGATGTGATATGTGAGTGTGAGTTCACTCGTTGGGGTCTGTGATATGTGGTCAGCGTAAATTCTTTTTCCTATGGGCTTTTTTTTTCCTGTGAATGCTTACTTGCTTATTTCATATTTGTGAGAAACGATGAGCACATTTATTTCATATTTGTGAGAAACGATGAGCACATTTATTTCATATTTGTGAGAAATGATGAGCACATTTTGTATCTGTATTGGTTTTCCCCTTGTGAAATTGATTTCACCTTTCCATGTGAAAGAATTTTGAAGACCACGCCGAATCTATTGATTCAATGTTGCTTTGTTCACGTGGGTATTTCCATGGATCAGAGAGAGACATTTTATGATTTTAGTTTTCTATTTTATTCTCCTTTGGCATGCATATTTTAGGCTTGTGTAAATATTCTTCAAATTTTTTTTTCTGCTGATGGAGAGACCTATGTAGTTATGTGTTCTATATTTGGATTCCACAATGTTGGGGTTTTGTCATAGATTTTTGTCATTATTCATGTAAAAAGAAATGTGTTTGCCATCCTGTATTTTGGAAAATCTTGTATTTCAGACATGGCATTGTAGGAACTTGCAGTGGGTTTATCCACGCTTTTAGATTCATCAATTCGACTTCGTTTATAGAATCAACCTGTGTTTTATAGAGCAAAGGGGTTCTTTAAGATTTTTATCATGTCCTTGCCAATTTTCTTTCTTGTTTGATAAAAATCGTTGGTTTTTGCCGCAGATTGTGACCCTTTCGTACAGGGCTCCTGAAGTTCTCTTTGGGGCTACTCACTACTCATTTCCTGTTCACATATGCTCTGTTGGCTGTATATTTGGTAAGCAATTTTAGACAGTTTATTGATGTTTTCAATTTGTTTTATGAGTATTTCTTGAGTCATATATCTAGAAGGCCATCTAATCTATTGTTGCAAACAACCCAATTTTTTTGCAAAAAAATTCAGAAATCATGTTTCTTTTTTGGTTTAGCTCATGTTCGCAGACATTTAGTGGTATCTTAATTTTGTTGATTTTTGCAGACATTTAGTGGTATCTTAATTTTGCTGATGTTTACTAGTTTTTACCCTTCTATACGATTTCTAGTAAGATTTATTGGTTCTCTGTACCCTTGCTGATTTTATCCCAATGCCACAACATTGATCTGATCCACAATGTTACAGCTGAAATGTCTCCAACTTATGAACATTTTCAGGTTATGATTTCAACAAAAAAAAGAATATATTTGATTATGGGATTTTCTTCTCTGATGCACCGTAACTTATTCCAATCTTTCCATGCAACAGGTTTCTAGGAACTCCCAATGAAGAAGTGTGGCCAGGAGTGAATAAATTTAAGGACTATCATATCTACTCCGAATGGAAACCTCTTCTTTTAAAAGGGGGGATGAATCGCCCTTTGTGTTTGGAAGTTGTGCCTACAAAACAGAATGGACAGGCTACACAAGCTTTGGTTTATTATGGGTTGTGGATTTCTCTTGATCCATTGTAATTTCCTACTCTTTTATTCGAATTTTATTTGCAATCGTTGTGTCATTTCTAACCAATTCTGAGTGTATTTGGTATTTGCGTATTTGGATTCGTGACAAAAAAATGTGGAGAGTGCTCGCCCAAGTGCAATGTTTGTGTTTGGGGACTCCTATGTCGACACTGGAAATCTGAAAAAATCAAATGCCGTTGCCTGGAAACCTCCATATGGTATCAGCTTTCCTGGAAAACCATCTAGGCGACACTCAGATGGAAAAGTTCTCACGGACTTCATAGGTATAATTTCAAATTTTTACACAGTAAATTATTCGTTTCGTGTGTGGGTTTTACTTTGTCATTTTAATGTTGCAGCTTCACCTTTTAACATCCCTATACCAGTGCCACACAGTCAGCGGGATATCAACTCCAACATGCTTCGCTTTGGCATGAACTTTGCAACTGGCGGGACCGGTGTCTTTTCTGCATGGCCTCGACTGCCCAGTACTAACACCCAAATCGACCAACTGCAGAAATTGATCGGTAATGGAGTATACTCCGCAAAAAACCTCCTGTCTTCACTGGTTTTATTTTCTATTTCGGGAAATACTTTCAGTGCATTCATTATTCAACAAAAAGGCACAGTTGAGGTAATTCCATAATGAAAGATATATTCTTTCAAAAAAATTCCTTCAGTAAAATTGTAAATTTTATAAGGGAGGTGAACCACCCAATTATTGATTTATCATTAAAATTAAGATGGAGAGTTTCATAAACTCTTAGATCAGACTGTCCATTTTAGTTTTGGATTAGACTGTCTGTTTTTCTTTTGATGATGAATTATGTAGGGTGGTTTTAGATGGATAAACCTAATAATTTAGTTCTCATAATAACGGCTATGTTGCCTCGAATAATAAAATTTATTTTATTTTATTTTAAAAAGAGTAAACCAAATGATCAAAGTTTATAATTTGAATTTTAAATATTTATATTTATTTTAATAAAATATTAATTTTTAATTTAATATTATTAAATTGTAATTTATGTAATTTTATTTATTTATTAATTTTTATTTTATTTTTTTTCTATTTATTGATTGATTTATTTATTTTATTCTTTTTTTTAATTAAGATTTTTTTTTTTTTAATCTATTTTTTTTTTAATTTTACTTTTACTTTTATTTTATTTTATTTCTATTTATTTCTTCATATTTTATTTATTTATTTAATTAATTAATTATTATTATTATTATTTTTTAAATTTTTTCTTATCATAGCATGTAATTATTAAAAATAAAATAAATATATAAATTCAAACTTTAAATATTATTTAATTACTTTTAACATTTAATTTATTCGATAATAATAAAAACAAATGAATATCCTTTGAATAATGCACCGAGGCTATCTCCCTCTTTTATAAAGCGCTCGAATATTAATAGAAATCCTCCCCTTGTAAACTGTATTAAAAGGCAATATCCTCTCATTATATTTTGATGTTTGAACTTCTTAGACCATAACCCCAAGCAATAACAAGTATACGCCCTCCCGAAAGGCTCACGACGGACTTTAGTTTAATAAGCATTGACCAAACCTTAGAGTTAAAACCCCAAGTCTTATCATGTCATTAGATCATTAATATGGGATCACTACATACCTTAATTTTAATACCAACTTGGGGTGTCAAATTTGTATTTGTGTATTCTAACCAACCAGCTGCCATTTCTTAGTTTCTTGTTGATTCTTACTATGCATGCAATGGTCCCTACCCATCACTACCATTGAAATTTGAATTCTTTTACTGTACATTCCATTGCTATGTTACCAGAGACGGCATGATAGTGAATCTGGTTGATTTCAGTCCCTGGAGGCCATTTATTCTTCCTCCTCTGTTCTCCAGGGAGGAGTTGGAAAAGAATTAACTCAAAATCTACATGTTTTGCCCCCCTTACATCATTGGGAGGTCTCCTTTCGGCGTTCCCTTGCACCTCCCAGTGCAATTGCTAGTTTAATAATAACTAAATTTATTTCTTTTAAATACTTGCTTCGATTCTAAAATATCTTATTTTGTAATTGATTGCATAACGTTGTGCAGATGGACATACATTACGTGGAGATACGTCAAAATGTAAGTCTGGGCATCATTATCACAAGAAAAAAAGCAGGAGTGAGATATTATATAAACAAATATTAATTATTAGGATTGAGATATCATATAAACAAATATTAATCACTATTCAGTAAGTTTATGATTGGAATTTTTATTTAATGAATAATATTAATTATTATTTGTTAGGTTATTGAATGATTTTTATTTAATAAATAATTTATATAAACTAATAAGCCAATAATTAAATTATCATATAATATTCAATATCAATATTTATTTTACAACAAAAGCAAAATTTTAATTATTATAAAATTAATTATATAAATAATTGTGGAAAATTCCAACTATTATAGTTAATTGAAAAATAATTTCAATAATAAGTTAAAATCCATGTTCAATCACAAGAAAAGCAGAAATATCATAGTTATACAAACAAAATCTTTTCAGATCCCATTTTGTACTGTACTACATATTTTATTGTTCAAAATAAATTTATCACAAAGAGTCTGGAAAAGAAAAAATTAACTTTATTCTCCACATAGAAGAGCATTGAAGGGAGACAAAGTGATAAAATATGATGGATTGAATTCATTAATAAAAAATTGGTCATCTCTACAATAGAGAGACTGAACTAGGAAAGTCTGACTCTATAGAACGCTGTATATTCTCAATACCACTCAATCAATATATAACACTCATAGATGTTGGGAACTTAGAACCATAACCCAATAAATAGAAACTAATTCCTATCCTAAGGTTTTGTGAAACAAATCTCACAAATTAAGGATTCTCCATTATCTTTTAACAATCCCCCTTAATGGAGAAGGGGTTCACAAATATACCTAACATCTCCCTAAACATTTCAAATTTAATTTTTCCAAGAGGCTTAGTGAAAATGTCAGCAACATTATCACAAGTTTTACAATATACGACATGGATTTCCTTAGATTGAACTTTCTCCCTGACGAAGTGGAATTGTGTATCAATGAGCTTAGTATTCTTGTGGAACACCAGATTATTTTCTAGTGTGATTGAGCTCTGGTGATCACATCTGATAATTGTTGCCTCTTTTTGTTCTTCCCCGACATCTTGGAGAAGTCCCCGCAACCAAACTGCCTCACTTGTTGCTGCACACATTGTTTGATTCTCTGCTTCCGCTGAGGACAAGGAAACTGTGTTCTGCTTCTTAGTGCTCCATGCAATCACCCCAGATCCAATGTTGAATGCATAGCCTGTTATGGATGTTTGTTCGTCTACATTTCCAGCCCAGACAGAATCTGTAAACCCTGCCAATCTAAGATCAGAGGAATCCGTATAAATAATACCATAATCTATGGTTCCTTGTAGATACCTTAGAACACCTTTTGTTGCAATCAAGTGAATCTCAAGTGGCTTGGACATAAATTGACTTAGCACACTATTGCATAAGCCAAATCTGGTCTCGTAGTAGTTAAGTTGATTAAACTCCCAACAAACTGTCGATAGAGTACCACATCTGCCTCTTTAGATCCATCCTCACTTTGAAGTTTGATATTCTGCTATAATGGTACTAATCTAGCCTTACACTGATCCATCCTAAATATTTCAAGTAGACCCCTGACATACTTACCCTGGGATAGAAAATTTTGTCCTGAATCTCTCAATATCTCAAGTCCGAAGCAATATCTTAGTTCACCAAGGTCTTTCATTTCAAACGTTTGTGACATTTTCTCCTTCATTTCTTTAGATCAACAACATCTCCTGTAATAATTAGATCATCTACATACAAAGAAATCAACACAAACGCCCCTTTTCATCATTCACAATATACATATTAGGGTCGTTTTTACTTCTATTGTAACTGTGTTGCATAAAAAATGAATCTATCTTTTCATACCATGACTTGGGTGCTTGTTTTAGTCCATATAAAGATTTATTTAATCTGTAGGCTAAATGTTCATTCCCTTTTTAGACAAACCCCTCAGGTTTCTCTAAGTAAACCTCCTCTTTCAACTCCTCATTTTAAAACGCATACTTTACATCTATTTGGTAAACCATCCAGTGATTTCAGTAACTAAAGCAATCATCATTCTGATAGTATTTAGTTTGGCTATGGGGGCGAAGGTTTCCTCATAATCAATACCTTCTTTTTTTGAATACCCCTTTGCTAGCAATCTAGATTTTAATTTATCTATACTTCCGTCTGCATTAAACTTGGGTTTATATAAACATTTACAACCTATGGTTTGTTTCCATTTGGGTAGTTCAACTAGCTCCTGGCAAGTGTTGTTTTTTAGAATTGATTCATATTCATGTTCCATAGCTTCTTTCCATTCACTACATTGATTGGCTTCTCTATAACTAGAAGGTTCTACAACATTCATCATACTAGTTATAAAGGCATTTTCCCTACATCTAACAGGAAATTGAGTCTACCTACTTGATCTTCTGAGTGTTGGTGTGGCTTCCAACTTGTTCTGAATTTCCTTTGAAGGACTCGGGTCGATTGTTGTATCTGAACTTTCTGCTTCTGCCTTTTTCAGCTTGGCATGGTTGTCATATGCTTCTTCACTTCCTTCCACCAACAAAGGAATATCCCATTCCTCATTACTTTTATCAGATTCATCATAAACTTGCTCATGGAACATGACATCTCTACTGACAAAAATTTTGTGAGTAGAGGGATTAAACAATCTATAGGCTTTATATTCTCAACAATAGACTACAAAGGTGCATCTGATGGCTTTTGAATCTAATTTTATTCGATCTTCCTTTGGAATATGGGAAAAGGCTTTAGAGCCAAATACTCCCAAATGTTTTACTGCAGGTTTGAATCCAAACAATGCTTCAAAAGGATTTTTAAACTCGAGACTATTTGTAGGACTCCTATTTTTCATGTAAACTGCAGCATTCAACGCTTCATCCCAAAAACCATTTGAAAGATCCTTACCTTTCAACATGCTCCGAGCACACTCCACCAATGTTATGTTCTTACTTTCCGTTACTCTGTTCTGCTGAGGAGTATGGGGTACTGTGAATTGCTGCAATATTCTATGGTCTTTACAGTGCTTGGTGAATTCAGCCTTCCTGATTCTCCCCCTTGATTAGAGCGGAGAATATTTATATACTTCCATGTTTGATTTTCAATCATAGTTCTGAACTGCTTAAAATATTCAAATGTATGGATTTTCTTACTAAGAAAATATACCCAAGAAAACATTGTGCAGTCATCAACAAACAATAGAAAATATAGTGCATCTCCTAATGACCTTGTTTGCATAGGTCGACATAGGTCAGTATGCACTAATTCCAGTATATCTCTCTTTTTCTTTTCTACTTGAACATGGAATTCTTCTTTATGCATATTTCCTAATGCACAAGCTTCACAAACATTATGTACTTGTTTTAAAGTAGGAATACCTCTTACCATTCCCTTTTTTTGGAGTAATATCATATCGTTGAATTTGATGTGACCAAGTCTCTGGTGCCATAGCTCTTCTGTAGTTAAACTCAATGATGTCAAAGCTCGATGTGGTGCTCTCCTCACATTTAATTTGTATAGACGTCCTGTTCGAATTCCTAAAGCAATAGTATTCATACCATCCAACAAATCTTTAATATAACAATGAGATTTAAATAATTCTACCTTGAGGTTCTGATCTATAATCATGGATACAGAAATCAAATTCTTTGTAACTCTAGGTACATACATCACATTTTTAATGTGTTTGATATTACCATTAGGCAGCATAATAGGAATTTTCCCGTACCCTTTGATCTAATAACCTCTATCATCACCAAGGTAGATTTTCGCTCCGCTGTTGGTTTCTTTGAAATCTTCGAACCATTGTCTATTCCCTGTCATGTGCGTGGACGCTCCCAAATCCACATACCAGATGTCTGCTTCGACATTTTCATCAGTGTCAGCCATGAACAATCTAAAATACTGATCATGGTCATCATCTGTGAAATGACCTGCATCTCTTTTATGTCTCTATTGTCCTTTATAAAATTTATTCTTTCTGAAATGCTTAGCCATATGACCAATTTTACCACAATAGAAACATTTTAATACTGAATCGTTCCTATTCAAGTACATACCTTCAGATTGATTTGGTCTTTTCTGTGGGTTTCCTCTGTTTTGATGTGATGAATTTCCTTTTGCTCTGAAGGATTTCTTCTTTGCCATTAACGCAATATCTACACTCTAAGGTTTTAGAGTCAATCTTCTTTCTTCTTGTTGTATTAATATTCACGTCAATTCTTCAAACTTTGGGGCTTTCTCCCTTGCGTTTATCCCAACAATAAACATTTTGTAATCGTCAGTCATACCATTCATGGTAATCGTGACCAAATCTCTGTCTGCAACTATCTCTGATATCTACCAATATTTTCTTAAGATCCTTGATCCAAGATATGAAAGAAACAATTGTTTCATTCTCCTTCATCTTTATGGAGAGAATCTTGCTCTTCAAGAACATGAGACGATTTGTATTCCTGATCTCATACAGATCCTTCAACACTATCTAGATATCGCTTGCAGATTTTCATTCTCTGATATGAGGTATGATGCAGTCTTTTACTGACATCTTGAATTGTTGTTGTTGGACTGACTCCTATTGCTGGCTTTGGCTCATCCCCATTTTCAATCGTCCAGGCACCCTGTGATTCTAGCACAGTCTGCATCTTGAACTTCCAATTAGAGTAATTCGAACCATCAAGCTTGTTGCTCTTGTTCAAGTATGCTTCAATTATTTGACTGTTCATCTTGACGACTCTAAAAAAAACTTCAAGTAATTGACAAGGAAAAAAATGGATCTACCCCAGATCCTCACAAAAAGCAATATCACGATACATATCTACTTGATCTATGATCAATCTAGCAGGCTGCTCTGCACACTATGCCATAGGCTCTCAGCTTCTCTGCCATGGCCTCTTATGTTTCTCAAGATGAGCTCTCTGGCTCCACCACGGTGCTTTCTTCAGTATGGGCTCTTTGGATCCTCTGCACCAAGATTACACTGGCAACAGATCCGTTTCAGATCTCTTCCTTCATCGACAAACATTCACCGACAGTAGATCTATCTCAAATCTATTACTTCATCGAAAAAGTTTCATCGACAGTAGATCTGTCTTAGATCTATTCCTTCATCGACAAACTTTTACCGACAGTAGATATGTCCTAGATCTCTTCCCTTCATTAGTGGGCGAATACTGGCACAGATCTGTTTTCAGATCTCCTCTTCTCGCATTGACGTGCTTACATGACCAATTTCTGCGTTGATCGCATCGGGAACGTTACTGTATAAGGGTTTAGCCTATCGGCGCAAATCTCTTGCATAGATCTGTGCTTATTGGCGCGAATTTCCTCCACGAGTTCATGCTAATCGGCGCGATTCCTCCTCTGAAAAACGCATTGATCCGATCAATTCCTGAGAAAAAAGAATTACTCAGTCATCAGAGGCTTCTCCTCTGACACCTGAATACTCACAGGGATCACAACACGCTGGCTATCATTCGACTCTGGAGCTCTGATACCATGATAAAATATGATGGATTGAATTCCTTAATAAAAAACTAGTCAACTCTACAATGGAGAGACTGAACCAGGAGAATCTGACTCTGCAGAACGCTCTACATTCTCAATACAACTCAATCAATATATAGCACTCATAGATGTAGGGAAGTTAGAACCATACCCTAGGAAATAGAAACTAATTCCTATCCTAAGATTCTGTAAACCAACTCTCACAAATTAAGGATTCTCCATTATCTTTTAACACAAAATTATTCCACGAAAAAAGATGACTCCAGAGACAATGAAGAAGAAGGTTCACACTAACTCGACAGAACGTGAAGAGAAAAGTTGATCACATAAGCGAATGTAAATCCTTTTAACTTCTAACTTTTCTCACAATTAGCACAAATAATAATCTGTATTTGTAACTAATTCTTATATCCTCTTAACTTCTAACTTTTCTTAGAATCCGTATTAGTAATATGTGTTTGTAAATAATTCTTTGAATTTATTGGTAAATTTTTATTTTTAGAGTTCATTGTTATCTTCGAAGTTCTTGAAAAGTTCAGTTGTTAAGTTTTATGTTGATTAGTTAGATAAAAAGTTCTTTTAAATTTCTTACATGTATAAATAAGTATATATTTTATGAATACGGTATCATGAAGTTAATAATTATAAATTATATATATTTTATGAATAATGTATTGAGATTTTATTAAATGTCTATTTGTTTTTCCCTATTTTGTTATTGTACTTGCCTATTGCGTATGAAATAATCTATCTTGGACCAATCATTTTTGAAACTAGGTTTAGTTTATAAACCAATTATTATTATTATTTTATTTTTTTGAAACGATAAAGTTTCTACGTACCGAAGGTTGAGTAGGGATGGCCTGACTATTGATTAATCTTGATATAACATTTCAATTCAATGGCTCTGGCACATGGGTAGTCGGGATGCTACTTTGCCACTCACGCTTCATAAATGCAAATGATTTCACTTTCAACTACAAATGATATCAAGGTTGTTAGTTGCAAACTACATCTCACCACATTTAAGGTCATTAGTTGCAAACTACATCTCACCACATCCATAATCCAACGGTGGTTCCTTATCAAGTTCTTTGATGTATGGCATTGGAGCACGTAGCTTTATCAGATATTCCCTTACATAAATTTAGAGTTGTCCAAACTATTTTGTGTGTATGCTATAATGATATTATCATATATAATTTCCATTATATTATACAAAATATTTGATACTTAAAAATTAGTTTATCTCTCATTTAAAAAGTATAAAATACTTCATTCAAGTTATGTCAAAGTAGAGTAAACATTTGAAATTGTTTACTATTTTTTTTTTATTCATTAAAATAAAAGTAACTTCTTCAACTTCTATGTAATATAGCTTTGATGAAAAAAATATTATCATCTATCACCATAATCTATCTATATATATAATTTAAGGATCAATTTACAAAAAATATTTCTAATTTATAAAGCTAAGTACTTAATACAAGAGATCTCCATAGAAAAAATCATTATAATTAAAAATATGTGAAGAGAATTTATACACTTTTATGTTAAGGGTTTTTATTTATAAAATTATTTTCTAAATTTAGTAATTTAAATAATTACTTTTAAATTTAATCATTTTAATCATTTTAAATTAAATTTAAATATAAAATAATTATTCATATAATGTGATAGCTGCATTTAATGTTAACTAGTTGTTAACTAGTTAAATGAGATTTTATTATTTGTTTAAGAAAAAGACTAAGACAATTAATGTTTTGCTAGAAAAGTTATTTTCTTTATTGTTAATTGTGAATAATAAAATTAGTTATGGAAAGTGATTACATAAAAAGTAAAAAAAAAGTTGATGGTAAATAGTTTGCAAGAACTAAAAGGTGGTTGGACGGTTTGAACAATTACCTGCTCTTCTGGGGATAAGAGACTCATTTCACTGAGGAATAGGGGTTTTGTTCAGAAACTAAGGAGAGAGTGAAAATTTTTCCTAAGCTGGTAGAGACCAGTGGAAAAACACTCAGTTGTCCTGAAATATTTTGGTACTGACTGGACTTGGGGTCCTGAGGTCACAGCAGAATTATACTACCAATCTATACCTTTGAGTGGAAGCACAGGGGAAGAGCAAGATGTCATTGCCTCTCTTGAAGGTTGGGAGGAACATCATCAACAGTAATTATTTTCAGACAAGTATTGATTTTGTTCGGTATTTGAAGTTACAGAAATGGTACTATAAGATTTGTACACAGGCGTGTGTTAATTAATTATTTATTATAAGCTGTGATGTGAATGGTATATTGAATTGTTGGAAAGATTCAGAAAAACTAGTAGAGAATTCTATAAGTTAAATCCTGAGAATAGATAAACTATTTGTAGGAAGAAATATTGTTTTATTGCAGAAGGAAGTATTGTTTTATTTGCAGAAAGGAATATTGTTTATTGCAGAATAAATATTGAAATAATTTCAGAAAGAAAATATTGTTTTATTTGTAGGATGAAATGCTGATGCAATACAAGAAAGAACTATTGTTACTCAACCTAGAAACCAGCAGTGCAGTGTATTAATCTGTTGCATAAATATGTAGTTCTTTTATATAATTTGGAAGACAATATATATAAACAAGAATTTTAGCATGAGGAAAGAGGCTAAAAGAACCTTGGTTTTAAACTGTAATTACCTCCAATTCTTATTAACATCTAATTATAGAGGACGTAAACCATTATGGATTCGAACTAAGTCCTAGAGGAGCTAACTGTAAGATCTGAGTATGAGGAAATCCTAAACCCGGATTTAGTTGTTGCTCAAGCATAAATATAGATGGACGAGAACTTAGGTGGTCCGGTCACCCACACTTTAGCAAAGATTGAATTTCAGTATGGAAACCCTTGAAATAAAAAAGAGTAAACAATTGTGTAAATGAATCAAATAATTACATTTCTTTCCAAAAAAAAAAGCAAATCATGAAGGAAAAGATAGCATTTATCCGAGTGTTACACACTAGAAAAGTACACAAAGTAGAAAATATGCGGTTCGGCCGGAGGCTCGGACCCTATAATATTCAAGAAGACAGTACCTTACTTCATTGAAAAATAGAAAAATATTAAACTGTATAAACAAACCCTGATTTTTTTCCTGGGTGTAACCAAAGAAATGTACAAGGCCAAATCTGACAAGGATATGCTGAACAGTAAGACAAGCATAGACCTATTGACTCTGTTATATTTTTTAAAAGAGACTTCTCTGAGGAACCGAGAAGCCAGATATGATAAAAAACTGAAAATTCCAAAGAAAAACCAAACATTTATATACTGCTTAACTAAATAGTTCAAGTGCATGGGAAAGAAAAGCTCTAAATGAATAATGTTATAACAAAAGATTCTCTTTGCATTTTCCTTTACAGTCCAAAGGATTTCCAATTAAACCAAAACGAAAAAAGAGTTCAACCATATTATATTACAAGGTTCACCGTAAAACAATGTTCTCGGCTCTTAAGAGCTAATGAAACCCTAGCTTTAAACAGAGGAAATATTAAACAAAGAAAATGTGCTGAAGCTCATTCTTTTAGAGCAGAGTTGCTAAAATCCAGAAGTTGAGCTTGCAGGCCAACTAAGGTCGACAACTAAATACCTGGATATGCAATTGGGAAAACGATTAGCCAAGGACCCCATTAAGAGAACAACACAACCGACTCTAGCAAGAGGTTACCTGAAAGAAAAAACAAGCGTAAATGAGTTATTGAAGCAAAAAACAGACAGAAATTGGAAACGAAAACTTTGGAAGGGAAACTAGAATTCTAGGGACTCATTATACTTGTAAATAAGCATGTCTTCGACCAGAGATTCCAAAACGTGAAATTGTATACAAGCAACCCAAACAGTAGAGGAGAGGGTGATGCTTTTTACAAAGTTAAGGGCCAATAAGGGAAGCCTATAAAATAAGAGTTTAAAGAACGATTTCATACCTTTCCAAGAACTCTACGATTCTGCTGAAGAGATTAGTGGTCTTGCCACTGTCTCTGCATCGAGCATTTGGTAGCGATAAAACTAATTCTACAGGGATCCAAAGGTAACAAGACTTTCCAAGTTAAAATTCGAGCAGAATAGACATCAGGTCTGAGCAAGGATAGAGACAGAACCTCCTGTCCAAGACTGGCTACCATGGCTCGATGCAACATGCCTTCCCTAAGGCAAAGCCACACCTGGGCTGTGGCAGAGGAGAATGAGGTAAGTGAGCAGGTTTCCAGGGTTTAACCTAGGCCTTCCCACCTTAGTCACAATTGTTGATCGAAGGAAGATCAAACGGAGTACGTGAAGACAGATGGCCAACAAATCCCAAATTTGTACACGGATCGAAACTTAAAATCTAACAACTGGCAAGCCATTAAAGGGATCTGGCTATGTTTCCATCAGTAGTATGCAAACTTAAATCAAGTCGGTACAAAAATTAAATGCCAGGGATGGTGCTCTAAAATTACAATGCAGACAAAGTAAATAGATACAACCATATATTGGATAGTATAAGTTAATCTTTCCAACTTCGTAAATGAATATGCATCAAATGTTTAACTAAGGTTTATCATAGATGAAGGTGAATTTTTTTTTATTTTTTTTATGGTAATTTTTGTAATTGTGATGAGTATTACAAGTGGTATCAGAGAAGGGTTCATATGCTGGGACCCTAAGGGTCAACTAGCGATTAAGCTGTGTGTATACTGATGCACAGAAAAGAAGCATAACATGAAACATCATGAGAAGGGGATCAACGCAACAACCACCCCAGAACACCAGGGAACCCCAAACACAACCAGTAGTGAGCCCTGAGATGTGGGTTTAGCTAAGTGTGGATCAGCAGTAGCAAACAAGTAGACTGTTGGAGGAACAACAACATCAAACCAGCATACTGTTGAATACAGTACAAAAGCTACATGAAGAAATGGTGCAGGTTTGAAGTGATAACTAGAGCTTGATGCAAGAGCAAGAAAAGATACTCAAGAGCCTGTCAGACAAGCAAAATCAGGGAATGGAACACCCCAGTGCTGATAGGGACATGCAAGAAGGTGATGAGCGACAAACAAAGGACCACACCACTAACCGAGTGGAAATAAGCCCATCCCAGTGAAGTAATAAAAACAAAAACTATAATGAAGTAGAATCTAGCAATTTGTCGAATCAACAAGAAGTTAAGAAGAAAAAAGTGGAGCTTGAGGGGGAGTTTCGAAAAATAAAACCACCAACATTTGATGGTGAAGCTGAGGAAGTGGAAGAGGCTTGGTTGATAAACATGAACAAATATTTTCAGGTGTACGAGTACAACAGCAACCTGAAGGCCAGATTGGCCATATATCAGTTAAGAGATAAAGCCATTATGTGGTGGGAAGAAGTAAAGAATGTTCGCAACATTGAGGACCAAGATGTTACCTGGGAATCGTTCCAGCAATACTTTAAAGACAAGTATTTAACATAACGTTTCTACGATGAAAAATCTAAATAATTTCATGACTTAAAGCTGGGATAGATGACTATGGACGAGTATATCACCAAGTTCACCTCCCTGTTAAGATATGTCCCATACCTTCGAGATGAAAAGGCTAAGGTACAAAGATTTCTAAGTAGCTTGCCAACACATATGAAGGAGCGAATTGAATTTGTAAATCCCAGAACCATGGACGAAGTCATTCGTAAGGCACGAATGTGCTATCAGCAGTCCAAGGCAAAAGGGGAGGTTGGAAAAAGTTGGCAGCCAAGGAAAGGATAGAAAAGCAACTCAAACTTCAAAGGCGCCAAAAACAATAACTTCAAGAATTTTGCACGAAGTTATGTCAGTAAAAAATTTGGCAGAAATCATCAAAGAACCCAATGGCCAGTTGAAGAGAGGTCTACTGAGGCATCTAGCAAGCCTGAGCAAGGGCAAGTAACTAAACCACCCCTACAGTGTTGGGGGTGTGGTGAGGCACATTATTACAATAATTTCCCACATCGAGCAAGAAGTGAAATAGTTGCAAACTTGCAGGAGGCTTCTACAGTAGGTGATGTGGCGTGAAACATTCCTCGTATCAATGCAGCATTGGAGGATCGACAAGTAGATTATCATCCAACAATGACTGAGTTGGAAGGTAAATTACTGTCTCAACTTGTTTCTATTTTGGTAGATCCAGGTGCAAGTCTAAGTTATGTTAGTCCCAAAATAGTGGAAATTTGTAAATTAAAAGGGCAGAAATTCAAAAACCCTTGGCTGGTATAGCTTGCCACAGGAGCAAAAGGAAAGGTAACTACCAAAATTCCAAACTACATATTATAAATTACAGAACAACAATTAAATGTGGACCTGAACATATTGCCATTAGGGTCCTCTGATGTTTTTCTGGGTGTGGATTGGCTAGGAAAACATTGGACCTTAGTGGACTGCAAATAAAATATTATCTATTACAGAATGCAAGATGGTACACGTAAAGAGATCCAAGGAATCAAGAAACCCCTATAGCTACGTCCTATTACAACATCCCAAATGAATAAGTGTATGAGGAAGGGATGTTAGATTTATGCCATCCAAGTGGGATATGCCAATTCAAAGGAAAAATCACCTTTGATGGAAAATATACCAGTGGTACAAGATTTCATGGATCTATTTCCAGAAAATATCCCTAGATTACCACCAAGAAGAGATATCGATTTTACGTTTGAATTAATGCCAGGAGCATCACCTATGTCAAGGGCTCCTTACAGAATGAGTGTTCCAGAATTAACTGAATTAAAAATGCAGTTACACAAACTGCTAGACAAAGGATATATTCATCCAAGTGTGTCCCCTTGGGGAGCACCAGTGATGTTCGTTAATGATGCAGGGGCATCTGAGCGAATCTGAATTCAAATTCGAATCTGAAACTGAAGAGGCGGTTACGAGAATGGTCATGCGAATTTGGGACAAAAATTTGTTAAAAAATAATTAATTTTCTGTAACTGATGATCTGCCACGTGTGCTAGTAGAAGACTAAAAGTTTGTTGAGTGGTTCGAGAGAGATTTGTGGATCTTAAACGATTCACAACCTCTTGTAAATATATATATAACATCGAGTCTGTAATGCGTATGGAAGGCGAGAGTGAGCGGATGCAATGTAGTCATATGTGATTTTGGACTAAGGCTGAAATGCCTTAGATGTAATCTTGAATTGTATATAATAGAAATATGCGTGATTTCTATGTATCTGTGTGTTCGAGTATTTTTGTTTCTGGGTTTTGAGTCAAATTCTGTATTGTGGGTTGATTGATTGACCATCGATCACTATGAGGATCGATGTCGATCCAATGTTAATACAATATTCTCGGGTTGGTTGTATTTAATTTAGAACCTAAATGCATCGATGAATTGTTATGTGTGTGACAACGAATTATGCAGGTTTGAATGAGAATTCCGAATGCTGAGAAGCAGTCAGGCAGTGAGATGGTAGTCCAAATATAAACCCTGTGAATCGATTTAAAGAGAAAGGAAGATCTCTGTTTTCTTTAGTTAAGATTGGACAGTGTTTAATCGGTCGTTGTTTATTGAGTTAACAACGCGGAGAATGAAAAGTTCGAATGAAGTGGAATTAAATCCAAGAATGTAGTGAAAGGGCGTTATAGAATGAGTATTGTGTCGATTATGTGTTTGAAATTAACCTGTAGTTTAAACATGGCGGAATTGGGATACATAGCCACACAACATTGCTTTAGAGCCTGAGATTCGAAACTACACTCGAACATGGGCTGAAGCGCAGTGCAATTAGATGCAAAATCATTAGGGTAATTTTGAGGTCTAAAATGGGTCTCTTAAGGAAATAATAAAATAATAGCTAAACCAATAAAATAATATTTATGAATTTTCAATTCACTTTTTGCACCACAATCCATGTAACCATAGTTAAATTCAATTCAAAAGTTGTACCAAAATAAAATTAATAAAAAAATTGTATTGATGTGATTATAAATAAGAATGAACTTTTCAAAAAAAAGTCATTATCATTGAACAACTAATGCATGTCCTTTGTACTTAAATAAATTAAAATAAAATATAAATATAAATTTTTAAATTTTAATTATATTATATGCTATTAATTAAAATTTATATTATTAATTTTGTATAATAACATGTAATTAATATACTATATTAAAATAATATAATATAATGAATGTATAGAGATATGCATTGTTTCTTTCAAGAAATATGAAATGACAATATTATATTTTTATTCAAAAAGTGTGAAATGCCATTTATTATGAGTAATTTACTTTGACTTTAGAAGTACTTAGAGCACTACCATGGTTAACCATGAATTTTTGTCCACCATTGAGAATGTGACAAGTAAGTGCCCTTAACTCAAGCAATGCCACTTCAACCATTAGGGATGATGTCATCCCCTAAAATGTGATTGGTTCTCATAAAGTGAATTTTGATTATACATTTTCCTTAGGAGACCCATTTTAGATGTCAAAATTCCCCTAATGTCCAGTGAAGATCACAGTTATGGCTGAATGGATTTTGAGTTCTGGTTGAAAGCGCATGCAGGTGGGATCAGGTTTCGTTGGTTAAAGATTATGGGGTGTATTGATTTTTTAATCACCTCCAATATAAAATAATGTTAAGTGGGCCGCATGAATTAGTTAAAATATTGTTTGAAGCATGGGTTTTTCATTTGAAAAGTGCTTTCGATATATATATGTAGGCATTGCAGTAGCGTAGTGGGAACATAATGGGCCTATAACCCATAGGTCCTAGGATCGAGATTCGAATCCAAGGTTATGAATCTGCAGCTTGACACAAAATTTGAATTTTGCAGGTTCATATGTTTAACAGAAAGGTGAACCTGCCTTATAGTGGGTTCGCTTTTCATCAAGTGGTATCAGAGCGGGAAAATGATTTCTTGTGGAGAAGGAGTTCACGTACAGAGGAAGAAGAGGTACAATCTTGTGAAGTTTTGCTAAGCTTTTGATTTTTTATGTTTTGTGAAGGTAGCAGCAGAGGAAGGTGAGAAAATTGCAGTAGCCTAGAGCAGGAGTGCTCAAATGGTTCCACAAGAGCGAACCAGAGAGATGCTGAAAGACTGAGCTTAGGAGAGAAGCTTGGTGAGGTATCTGGTAGTAGGGAGGACTTGCTATTGCATAGGTTTTGTTGCAGCTCACAAAGGAAA
The DNA here is from genome assembly GCA_034641835.2 of Pinus albicaulis. Classification (NCBI taxonomy): domain Eukaryota; kingdom Viridiplantae; phylum Streptophyta; class Pinopsida; order Pinales; family Pinaceae; genus Pinus; species Pinus albicaulis. The sequence goes on from CM076581.1 coordinate 489,674,186, forward strand.
ATTCGACAAAGAATGTGGGTAGAATTGTTCAAGCATGTTGTTACAGGAAGATCAGAAGGAGAAGTTCCACAGATGACGTGGGTCGAATTGCTGACAGTTGTAGAAGACATGTGATCAGGAGGTCATAAAATTTTGTGCCTCGGGAGTCTGATGCAGGGGCATCTGAGCCAATCTGAATTCAAATTTGAATCCAAAACTGAAGAGGCGGTTATGAGAATGGTCATGTGAATTTGGGACAAAAATTTGTTAAAACATAATTAATTTTCTGTAACTGATGATCTTCCAGGTGTGTGAGTAGAAGACTAAGAGTTTGTTGAGCGGTTCGGGAGAGATTTGTGGACATTGACCAATTCACAACCTCTTGTAAAAATATATATAACTGCGAGTCTGTAATGTGTATGGAAGGCGAGAGTGAGCAGATGCAATGTAGTCATATGTGATTTTGGACTAAGGCTGAAATGCCTTAGATGTAATATTGAATTGTATATAATAGAAATATGTGTGATTTCTGTGTATCTGTGTGTTCGAGTTTTTTTTTTTTTTTTTTTTGGGTTTTGAGTCAAATTCCGTATTGTGGGTTGATTGATCAACCATCAATCACTATGAGGATCGATGGCGATCCAATGTTAATACAATATTCGTGGGTTGGTTGTATTTAATTTAGAACCTAAATGCATCGATGAATTGTTATGTGTGTGACAACGAATTATGCAAGTTTGAATGAGAATTCTGAATGCTGAGAAGCGGTCAGGAAGTGAGATGGTAGTCCAAATATAAACCCTGTGAATCGATTTAAAGAGAAAGGAAGATCTCTGTTTTCCTTAGTTAAGATTGCACAGTGTTTAATCGATTGTTGTTTATTGAGTTAACAGCGCGGAGAATGAAAAGTTAGAATGAAGCGGAATTAAATCCGAGAATGTAGTGAAAGGGAATTATAGAATGAGTATTGTGCTGATTATGTGTTTGAAATTAACCGGTAGTTTAAACATGGCGGAATTGGGATACATAGCCACACAGTAGTGCTTTAGAGCCTGAGATTTGAAATTACACTCGAACATGGGTTGAAGCACAACGCAATTAGATGCAAAATCCAGTGAAGATCACAGTTGTGGCTGAATGGATTTTGAATTTCGGTTGAAAGCGCGTGCAGGTTGGACTAGGTTTCGTTGGTTAAAGATTATGGGGTGTATTGGTTTGTTAATCACCTCCAATATAAAATAATGTTGAGTGGGCCGCATGAATTAGTTAAAAGATTGTTTGAAGCATGGGTTTTTCATTTGAAAAGTGCTTCTAATATATATGTAGGCATTGCAGTAGCGTAGTGGGAACATAATGGGCCTATAACCCATAGGTCCTAGGATCGAGATTTGAATCCAAGGTTATGAATCTGCAGCTTGACATAGAATTTGAAGTTTGCGGGTTCATATGTTTAACTGAAAGGTGAACCTGCCTTATAGTGGGTTCGCTTTTCATCAAGTGGTATCAGAGCGGGAAAATGATTTCCTGCAGAGAAGGAGTTCACGTACAGAGGAAGAAGAGGTACAGTCTTGTGAAGTTTTGTTAAGCTTGCGATTTTTTATGTTTTGTGAAGGTAACAACAGAGGAAAGTGAGAAAATTGCAGCAGCCCAGAGCAGGAGTGCTCAAATGGTTCCACAGGAGCGAACCAGAGAGATGCCGAAAGACTGAGCTTAGGAGAGAAGCTTGGTGAGGTATCTGGTAGCGGGGAGGACTTGCTATTGCAGAGGTTTTGTTGCAGCTCATAGAGGAAAATTCCACAAAGGATGTGGGTAGAATTGTTCAAGCATGTTGTTACAAGAAGATCACAAGGAGCAGTTCCACAGATGACGTGGGTCGAATTGCTGACAGTTGTAGAAGACATGTGACCAGGAGGTCGTAAAATTTTGTGCCTCGGGAGTCTGATGCAGGGGCATCTGAACCAATCTAAATTCAAATTCGAATCCAAAACTGAAGAGGCGGTTATGAGAACGGTCATGCGAATTTGGGACAAAATTTTGTTAAAACATAATTAATTTTCTATAACTGATGATTTGCCAGGTGTGCGAGTAGAAGACTAAGAGTTTGCTGAGTGGTTCGAGAGAGATTCGTGGATTTTAACCGATTCACAACCTCTTGTAAAAATATATATAACAGCGATTCTGTAATGCGTATGGAAGGCGAGAGTGAGCGGATGCAATGTAGTCATATGTGATTTTGGACTAAGGCTGAAATGCCTTAGATGTAATCTTGAATTGTATATAATAGAAATATGCGTGATTTCTGTGTATCTGTGTGTTCGAGTATTTTTGTTTCTGGGTTTTGAGTCAAATTCCATATTGTGGGTTGATTGATCAACCATCAATCACTATGAGGATCGATGGCGATCCAATGTTAACACAATATTCGCGGGTTGGTTGTATTTAATTTAGAACCTAAATGCATCGATGAATTGTTATGTGTGTGACAACGAATTATGCAGGTTTGAATGATAATGCCGAATGCTGCGAAGCGGTCAGGCAGTGAGATGGTAGTCCAAATATAAACCCTGTGAATCGATTTAAAGAGAAAGGAAGATCTCCATTTTCCTTAGTTAAGATTGGACAGTGTTTAATTGGTCGTTGTTTATTGAGTTAACAACACGGAGAATGAAAAGTTCGAATGAAGCGGAATTAAATCCGAGAATGTAGTGAAAGGGCGTTATAGAATGAGTATTGTGTCGATTATGTGTTTGAAATTAACCTGTAGTTTAAACATGGCGTAATTGGGATACATAGCCACACAGCAGTGCTTTAGAGCCTGAGATTTGAAACTACACTCGAACATGGGTCGAAGCGCAGTGCAATTAGATGTGAAATCCAGTGAAGATCACAGTTGTGGCTGAATGGATTTTGAGTTCCGGTTGAAAGCACGTGCAGGTGGGACCAGGTTTCATTGGTTAAAGATTATGGGGTGTATTGGTTTGTTAATCACCTCCAATATAAAATAATGTTAAGTGGGTCGCATGAATTAGTTAAAAGATTGTTTGAAGCATGGTTTTTTTGTTTGAAAAGTGCTTCCGATATATATAGGCATTGCAGTAGCGCAGTGGGAACATAATGGGCCTATGACCCATAGGTCCTAGGATCGACATTCGAATCCAAGATTATGAATCTGTAGCTTGATACAGAATTTGAAGTTTGCAGGTTCATATGTTTAACTGAAAGGTGAACCTGCCTTATAGTGGGTTCGATTTTCATCAGTTAAGAAGAAGGACGGAACCATGTGAATGTGTATGGACTATAGACAGCTCAACAAGTTAACAGTGAAAAAAATATATCCCTTACGAAGGATTGATGATCTGTTCGATCAAGTGAAGGGGACCACAGTATTCTCAAAGACAGATTTAAGATCTGGATATCACCAAATCCGAATCAAGGATGAAGACATTTGCAAGACTGCTTTCCGTACTAGGTACGGGCATTATGAATTTGTGGTTTTACCCTTTGGGCTAAAAAATGCACCAAAAACCAACCTTTATGAGGTTAATGCATGGTATATTACATCCTTTCCTGGATAAATGTTTACTTATATTCATAGATGACATTTTAATCTATTCTAAAAACTAGGAAGAACATAGATAACATTTAAGGATTGTGCTGGAAATGTTAAGAAAACACCAGTTGTACGCTAAGTTTAGAAAATGTGATTTCTTCAAAACAGAAGTACAGTACTTAGGACATGTTATCTCAGCAAAGGGAATTGTTGTTGATCCAGAGAAAATCAAGATAATCATGGAATGGAGAGTTCCCCAAAATGTGGCGAATATCCGATCCTTTATGGGATTGGCTGGTTATTATCGAAGATTTATTGAAGGATTCTCTAGAATTTCTTTTCCAATCACCTCATTGCAGAGAAAAGGAAAAGTATTTAAGTGGACTGTTGAGTTCTAGAACAGTTTTGAGAGGCTGAAGGAGTTATTGAATACTGCACCAATGTTGAGGGTAGCTGAACCCAACAAAGAATTTGAAGTTTGTACAGACACTACTAAAGAGGGCGTTGGGGTAGTTTTATCTCAAGAAGGAAAGGTAGTGGCTTATGAGTCAAGAAAGCTGAAGGAACATGAAAAAAGATATTTAGCCTATGATCTAGAGTTAATAATAGTAGTACATGCACTCCGGGTATGGTGACACTACTTGCTAGGTAAGAAATTTGTACTAAAAATAGATCATATTAGCCTAACCAGTTATTTCAAGCAAGTTGATTTAAACTCCCGACAGGCAAGATGGAATGCCTTCTTAAGTGAGTTTGATATGGACATCCAACACATGAAGGGTAAGAAAAACAGGGTGGTTGATGCTTTAAGTAGAAAGATGAATTATGTTTACGAGCTTTACTATAATCAGCTTGAATGTAAATTCTTAGATCAAGTAAAAGAGGAAGCACAAAAGGATCCTGAATATCAATTTCTATGGAAGCAAATGGAGGAGATCAGAAAGCAAGGAAATACTTCTGAATATGGAGTTAATAAAGAACGAATGCTAACCTTTAGAGGAAAGTTTTATATACCATACTGTGTGGACCTAAAGGAGCTAATCATGAATGAATACCATCAGAGTAATTATGCGGGACATACAGGATACCAAAAAATGCTAACTGCTATAAGAAAAATACATTTCTGGTCTGGTATGCATAAAAATATTGCTGATTATTTAAATAAGTGTTTGGAGTGTCAACAGGTTAAGGTGGAGCATCAAAATCTCGCGGGATTGTTGCAGCCCATACTAGTACCTGAATGGAAGTGGTAGGTCATATCCCTAGACTTCATTACAGGTTTACCGTGGTCAAAGAGGCACAATGACTCCATCATGGTGGTAATCGATAGATTTAGTAAATCTACACATTTTATACCTATGCAGTCTACTTATAAGACTGTACAGATAACAAATATTTTCATGAGAGAAATATTCAGACTACACGGCATTCCAAAAACTGTTATTTTGGACATAGATGTCGAGTTTACTTCTGCAATTTGGAAAACTCTATTTACAGGTCTGTGGACCCAAATAAACTTTTGCACTGCTTATCATCCCCAGACAGATGGTCAAATAGAGTGATTAAACCAAGTTCTGGAAGACATGTTGTGCATGTATGTGATGCAACAGCCAACCAAATGGGAAGACTACTTGCATCTGGTTGAATTTGCTTATAATAATGGTTATCAGGAGTCCCTTAAGATGAGTCCTTTCGAAGCTCTATATGGGAGGCAATGTTGTACACCCATAAATTGGAGCAGCCCTGAAACGAAACTAATGTTAGGACCAAAAATTCTAGCTGAAATGGAGTCAGAAGTAAAGAAGATCAGACAGAATTTTAAATCTGCACAAGATCGACAGAAGATCTTTGTAGATAAGAAGAGGACCTATTGGGAATTTGAAGTGGGTGATCATGTGTATGTGAGAATCAAACCTAAGAAAAGTACCTTGAGGTGGGCCTCTTGTGTCAAGTTGGCTCCCAGGTTCTGTGGACCCTTACAAATTTTGGAAAGGGTGGGACCTGTGGCTTAGCGACTGGTTTTACCTAGCCACATCCGAGTACACAATGTGTTTCATGTGTCCCTGTTAAAGAGATACGTGCATGATTCGAAGCACGTAATTCATTTTCAAAATATGCAGGTAGGATAGAATTAAAAAAATCCTAACCTGAAATATGATTTCTTTATGAAAATTTGACAAGGAACTTTTTTGTTTGCAGGTAGAGCCGGACGACGAGTTTCTGGTCGAGCCGCAACACATACTTGACCGAAGAAAAATCATGCTCTGGAAGTGAGTCATCACCTAGGTTAAAGTGCAGTGGAATAAATTCGGCCCAAATGAGGCTACTTGGGAGGATGAAGGGTTTGTGCGTGAGGCTTACCCAGAGCTATTTTCTAAGTTGGAGTGAAACACCATGGACGGTGCTACTTCTAGGGGGGAAGTTGTGACAGATGCATTTAATGTTAACTACTTGTTAACTAGTTAAATGCCATTTTATTATTTGTTTAAGGAAAATACTGAAACAATTAATGTTTTACTGGAAAATTTATTTTCTTTATTGCTAATTGTGAATAATAAAATTAGTTTTGGAAAGTGATTCCATAAAAAAGTAAAAAAAAGGATGATGGTAAATGTTTTCTAAGAACTGAAAGGTGGTTGGACAGTTTGAAAAGTTACCTGTTCCTCTGGGGATAAGAGACTCATCCCAGTGAGGAATGGGGGTTTTGTTCAGAAACTAAGGAGAGACTAAAAATTTTTCCTGAGCTGGTAGAGACCAGTGGAAAAACACTCAGTTATCCTGAAATATTCTGGTATTGAATGGACTTGGGGTCCTGAGGTCACAACAAAATTATACTGCCAACCTATACCTTTGAGTGGAAGCACGGGGGAAGAGCATGACGTCATTGCCTCCCTTGAAGGTTGGGAGGAACATCATCAAAAATAATTATTTTCAGATAAGTACTGATTCTATTAAGTATTTGAAGTTACAGAAATGCTACTATAAGATTTGTACACAAGCGTGTGTTAATTAATTAATTATTATAAGTTGTGATGTGAATGGTATATTTAATTGTTGGAAAGATTCGAAAAACTAGTTGAGAATTCTGTAAGTTAAATCCTGAGAATAGATAAATTATCTATAGAAAGAAATATTATTTTATTGCTAAAGGAAGTATTGTTTTATTTGCAGAAAGTAATACTATTTATTGCAAAAGAAATATTGAAATAATTTCAGAAAGAAAATAATGTTTTATTTGTAGGATGAAATGTTGACGCAATACAAGAAAGAACTATTGTTGCTCAACCTAGAAACAAACAGTGCAGTGTATTAATCTGTTGCATAAAGACATAGTGCTTTTATATAATATGGAACACAATATATATAAACAAGAATTTTAGCACGAGGAAAGAAGTTAAAATAACCTCGGTTTTAAATTGTAATTACCTCCAATTCTTATTAACATCTAATTACAGAGGACGTAAACCATTCTGGATTCTAACTAAGTCCTAGAGGAGCTAACTGTCAAATATGAGTACGAGGAAATCCTCAACCCGGATTTAGTTTTTGCTTAAGCATAAATATACATGGACGAGAAATTAGGTGGTCCGGTCACCCACAATTTAGCAAATATTGAATTTCTATATCGAAATCCTTGAAATAGAAAAGAGTAAATAACTGTGTAAATGAACCAAATAATTACATTTCTTTCCAAAACAAACAAGAAAATCATGAAGGAAAAGATAACATTTATCCGAGTGTTAGACACTGGAAAAGTACACAGAGTAGAAAATATGCGGGCCCGCCGGAGGCTCGGACCCTATAATATTCAAGAAGACAGTACCTTACTTCATTGAAAAATAGAAAATAATAAACTGTATAAACAAACCTTGAATTTTTTTCTTGGGTGTAACCAAAGAAATGTACAAGGCTGAATCCGACAAGGATGTGCTGAACAGTAAGACAAGCATAGAACTATTGAATCTGTTATATTTTTTAAAAGAGACTTCTCTGAGGAATCGAGAAGTCAAATATGATAAAAAACTGAAAATTCCAAAGAAAATCCAAACATTTATATTAAGCTTAACTAAATAGTTCAAGCGCATGGGAAAGAAAAGCTCTGAATGAATAATGTTATAGCAAAAGCGTCTCTTTGCATTTTCCTTTACAGTCCAAAGGATTTCCAATTAAACCAAAAATGAAAGAAGAGTTCAACCATATTATATTACAAGATTCACCATAAAACAATGTTCTCGACTCTTAAGAGCTAATGAAATCCCAGCTTTAAATAGAGGAAATATTAAACAAATAAAATATGCCGAAGCTCATTCTTTTAGAGCAGAGTTCCTAAAATCCAAAAGTTGAGCTTGTAGACCAACTAAGGTTGACAACGAAATAACTGGATATGCAATTGGGCAAATGATTAGCCAAGGACCTTGTTAATAGAATAACACAACTGGCTCTAGCAAGAGGTTACCTGGAAGAAAACACAAGCGTAAATGAGTTAATGAAGAAAAAAAAAACCAGACTGAAATTGGAAACGAAAACTTTGGAAGGGAAACTAGAATTCCAGGGACTCATTATACCTGTAAATAAGCATGTCTTCTACCAGAGCTACCAAAACGTGAAACTGTATACAAGCAACCCAAATAGTAGAGGAGAGGGTCACACTTTTTACAAAGTTAAGGGCTAATAAGGGAAGCCTGCAAAATAAGAGCTGGAAGAACAATTTCATACCTGTCCAAGATGTCTACGATTCTGCTGAAGAGATTAGTGGTCTTTCCACGGTCTCTGCGTTGAGCATTTCACAACGATAAAACCAATTCCATTGGTAGAAAAAGGTAACAAGACTTTCCAAGTTAAAATTCAAGCATAATCGACGTCAGGTCTAGGCAAGGCTAGAGACAGAACCTCTTGTCCAAGACTGGCCGCCATGGGTCGACATAGCATGCCTTCCCTAAGGCAAAGCCACACCTGGGCCACGACAGAGGAGAATGAGGTAAGTGAGTGGGTTTCTAGGGTTTAACCTAGGCCTTCCCACCTTAGTCACAATCGTTGATCGAAGGGAGATCGGACGGAGTACGTAAAGACATATGGCTAGCAAATCCCAAAGTTGTACGCATATCGAAATTCAAAATCTAACAACTGGCAAGCCATTAAAGGGATCCAGTTATGTCACCATGAGTAGTACACAGACTTAAATCAAGTCAGTGCAAAAATTAAATGCCAGGGATGGTGGTCTAAAATTACAGTGCAGACAAAGTAAATAGATACAACCATATATTCCATAGTATAAGTTCATCTTTCCAACTTCGTAAATGAATATGCATCAAATGTTTAACTAAGGGTTATCATAGATGAACGTGATTTTTTTTTTTTTTTTTTTTTAATGGTAAGTTTTGTAATTGTGATGAGTATTACATATAATATATTTTATAAAATTTAAAAATATATATATTTCATTTTACATTTATCTAATACATGTTTATAAATCCATAATCTATCTATCAAATTATAATGTTATTATATTTATCTTAAAGTGTAGGAATCAACTACTATGTAGTACTTGTTAATTTTCAAATTTATCTAATACATGTTTAGAAATCCATCATCTATCTATCAAATTAAAATTTTATTATATTTAACTTAAAGTGCGGGTATTAGCTACTATGTAGCACTTGTTAATTCCCAACCTATTTGACAAATTTTAATTTAATAGATATTTTACCATATTCATTTATCCACTTGAAAATGTTAAGAAAACCATAAATAGTTCTTGCATATATCATAAGCACAATGATAATAAAAATGAACCCATCTTTAGTTGGTTACAATTTCCTAGCTAGAGAGAAGTTCATGATTCCAAGGCTCGTGCTGGAAATGACCTTGATTTTGGGAATGGAAGGCATCTTTAGCAACACATGAGTGACTCTGGCTCGATGACCGCCTAATCTAGTTTCAAAGAAAGGTAATTCGCACTAGGTTTGTTTCTTTAGAATCTTATTTAACTCTGTTTTTTTTTTTTTTTTTTTTTTTTTTTTTTTTTTTTTTTTTTTTTTTATCTTGGTATTATGAGGTTCTCTTTCTCACTAGTTTGGAAGAACTCTCGCTTTGTCTAGAACTCCATTATATGCCCATACATATGTCTTGTTATTGGATTGATACCCTTGTGTGGGATTTCAATTTTTTTTTACACCTTCTAACGTTAGTTGCTTTATTCACATTGATAAACTTAAAGAACACTTGTATTTTGAGGAACCTTTGAACTAGAGATCCATCTTATCAACCTTTACCAGTAAGGGAAAAGGAGAAACCTTACATCTCAAAGTTAGCAATTCTCTCTATCCCATCCATCTTTTCAACCTTTACCGGTTAGGGAAAAGGAAAAACCTTACATCTCAAAGTTAGCAATTCTCTCTAGCCCATTAGTGACTATTTGAAAAGTCTAAATAACCACTCAAAACATAGAAAACATTAATATGTTAAAATTCAAGACAAACATGTTGAAACTATGGAGAGAATAAATCAATTGTAAGATGAAATCAATACCCAACAATTGAGATACAATCATCTTGTTTTAAGTCTTACTTCAAGCATGAAAATGCTTACCCATCAAAGAAATCTTATCCAAAAGACTAAAGATGAAATGGTAAATTTAAAGAAACAAATTGAAGAACTACAACATAAACTCTGTTGATAACTCAATGTTGAGGATGAATGATAATGAAGCTGAGCATTTTTTTAGACCTAGATCTCTCACTATCTCCAAAAGCAAAGGATCACGAGGAAATCTTGAACTTCACAAGTAATGTCTCTGTGTTTTGTAAATTTTGATTAATTTTGTTAGTTTTTGGGATGCATGCAAAGATAGTGAGGAAAGTGGAATATATATATATATATATATATATATATATATATATATATATATATATATATATATATATAGAAATTTTAAAGCAGATGCATAGGCAAAACCTATTTTAAAAGTCCTATTTTAATATATTCATTTAGTCATAGTGCAAATTTATTAATATAATGCAATATTCTAATTTCTATTTAAAAAATCTTAAAAATCCGAATATAATTAATTAATTAAAATTGTAATACTTTTACTATTTAAAATACTTTATCCACAACCACATCCAAACATGGACGTTCATTATTCATCCACTAATTCAATAAACCTCTTTTATGTCTTGGCATTTACCTCATCTTTTCTCTTTAATTCTTATATCTTTACCAATTAGCTTAAAACTTAATTCAATAAACCTTTTTTATGTCTTGGCATTTACTCCACCTTTTCTCTTTAATTCTTATATCTTTACCAATTAGCTTAAAACTTATCACATTTCATTGTTAGATGTTTTGGAATTTTTCTGTCTTTTCCCAATTCTTTGGAGAATTTTTAGAATGAGAAGTTTGAATTGTGTAATATGTAAAATCTAAATACCTTTGGAATTTTTCAAGACAATGAATTCATTTTTGCAATCAAAATGACATTTTAGAAAACAAAAAAAATCATAATCTCATCCAAAATTATATCTTGTAATTTAAAAGAAAAACAAAATATCTATTATTTTAATTGTATCATTAGATACCATAACTATCCTAAATTATTTAACTCTTATTATTTATATATTTTTAAGTAAAAATTACATAAATAAATACCATAACAATCCTAAAATATTTAATACTTACTATTTATATTTTTTAATTAAAAATTCTCTCATTTTCACAACTAATTCAAAATTTCTATCTTGATAACCAACCTACTAACAATTAAGTAACCTAAACCATCTTAAATTATTTAATATTTTAAATTTACAATTAACACCGTGACAATTGTCACTAAAATAACTCTCTTGCTAAAGAACATAGTTCTATTAAAACTAGTGGTTATCCACTTTCCTTCATTAATAACATCGATCTACATTTCTCAAATACCTTCAAAATAATTATACTTCATTTTTTACATTTCTAAACATGCATCTTAAATGCTAGTTGCACATGCTATACAAATCCAACTTCAATTTTTACATTTGTGAACCTGCATCTTAAACGCGGGTTAAACATGCTAATGTTGATGTAAACATCTAAAATGCTTTGAAAATATATCACAATAAAAAATAAATATTTTAATGAGAAAGACGTCTCATGGTTATATTGCCATCTACATTCCTTTTGCTACATAAATGTAGAGCGTTAAACACATGACATTGTAATAGTTTATTAAGTATTAGTGCTTTATATTTCAATTTATATCACTACTTTTACAGTTTAGTTTTAAAATGATTTATATATGAAATATTTAGAAATATTCTAATCGTTTATTATTTATATTACAAACTTATTCCTTAGTTTATTTTTAGATTTGTAGTGTTAGTTTTCAAACGTATACAATTCTATTATTTTTAAAAGAGTGAAAATGCTTTGTTCTATTTTTAAAAGAGTGAAATCTCTTAAAACTGTTTTGTTGAAAAAAAAGCTACAAACTTGGTTAAAAAAAAAAATTAAACGAAAGTTGCAAACTTTGTAAGGTCTTTTCAAGAGATGTGTATTAAATTTTTGGGACTATGATGAAACGTATTTCATGTAGACATTCGAAAATCATGGGAGTGAATGAACTAGGTTGATTGCAATTAAATGCTTCAACTTTCTTTGTAAACAAGGTTAATTGAATCATTTTGATTTTATTAATTGTTTAATTTATTATTATTATTTTATTGTCCAGTATGACTTTGATGTGTAAGTATGTCGGAAGCCAAAAAAATGTCGGTTTGAACAATAGCTTACATAAACATATAAGTGAACAATTAAAAATTTATCAAAAATAAATTTAAACGATATAAACTTAAAATATGAAGAGTTTACTAACACTCAAAAAAGAGATATGGTAAATAATTAAAAATATAAATAAACTATAGGTATGGTAAATAAATAAAACCTCTTTTTATATTACTCAGGAGGTATGGTAAATAAATAAAAATATAAATAAACTAGAGGTATGGTAAATAAATAAAACCAATTTTTATATTTACTCAATAAACCACTTTATATTTACAAAAACTCAAAAACAATTTTTATTTAGGTGAAGCCTATGGGAAAAATTACTATTAATACCATGGGCCAAATACCATGGGATAGATTATTAATAATACCATGGGCCAAATAATATATTTATAAAATAGGTATGGTAAATAAGTAAATATAAAAGAGGTAAGGTAAATAAATAAAAATATATCAAATACGATTAGAAATCAAGATCTAATTATATAGGAAGTATAAGGGTCAAATACCATGGACCAAATTATTATTAATACCATGCAAAAAAAACATTATTAGCACTAACATTAATATTAAAATACTAATATTATTAAATTTAATATGTTTAGATTAATAGAATGTTAAATTTATTATATTGTAATATATATTAATATATCATGATATATGATAGAGGTGGAGAAATAGGGGGGGTGACAAGGGAGATATGGACATAAATTGAAGGAGAAGGGAGAAGAGGAATGAGGAGAGAGAGAGTGAGAAGAGTGAGAGAGTTAGAGAAGGGTAAGAGAGGGAGATGGAGACATAAATATGGAGGTGGGAGAGAGATAAGGAGAGAGAGAGGGAGAAGGAGAGAGGATTGGAGGGTAGAGAGTGAGAGAGAGAGAGAAAGAAGGGGGAAGAGAGAGGGAGGTAGGAGAGAAAGGGAGAGAGAGAAAGGATGAGAGGTGGAGAAGAGAAGGAGGGATAGAGAGATGGAGCTAGAGGTGGAGCGAGGAAAGGAAGAAGAAATACATAGAGAGGGAGTGACAAGGGAGAGATGGAGAGAGAGTGTGTATGCTTATGGGTGGGATAAAGATACATAGGAGTGATGGAGACAAGGGGGAGAGAAGGAGAAAGGAGGAGTGATGGAGACAAAGGGGGAGAGAAGGATAAAGGGATAGAAATAGTAATATAGTTGGAGAGTGAGATAGAGTGATGGGGGAAGAGAGAGGATTGGGGGACAGAGAGAGAGAAAGAAAGAGAGCTGGGGGGTCAAATAGAAGGAGGTGAGAGAGGAATGATGAGAGAGAGGAAGAGAGTGACGGGGGAAGAGATGATTGTATGAGAGAGAGAGGGGAAGATAAAGGGAGGTAGGAGATAAAGGGAGAGAGAGGAAGGAAAAGGGAGGGGACTTGAAAGAGAGGAGGAGAGAGGGAGGGATAGAAATATGGATTTGGAGGGGGAAAGAGGGAGGGATTTAGAGATGGAGAGAGAGAGATGGGGGAAGAGAAAAGGAGGTAGGAGAGAAAGGGAGAGACAGAAAGGAAAGGAGAGGGGACTTGAAAGTGAGGAGGAGAGAGGGGAGGAGAGAGGGAGGGATAGAAATATGGATTTGGAGGAGGAGAGAGGGAGGGATTGAGAGATGGAGTTGGATGAGGAGAGAGGGAGGGAAGAATAAATACATAGAGAGTGAGTAGTGGAGAGAGAGGGGGAGTGACAAGGGAGAGATGAAGGTGTGTACATCTTGGGGTGAGATAAAGAGACAAATAAGGAGATATGGAGAGAAGGGGGGAGATAAGGAGAGAGAGAGGCATATGGTAACAAATTTGGAAGGTGAATAGAGAGAGAGGGGGGGGGGGGAGAGAAAGAAAGAGAGAGAGTGAAGAGAGGTAGGGAAAGAGATATGAAGATGGAGAGGGAGAGAGGGGAGGTAAGAATAAATACATAGAGGGTGAAAGGTGGAGAGAGAGAGAGAGGGAGTGATAAATAATATGGAGAGAGAGGGAGAAAGGGTAGCAGGAAGGAAGAGAGATAGAAGCGAGAGAGAGAGAGGAGGAGGAGGAGGAGGGAGTGATAGATAGATAGATAGACTGGGGAAAGAGAGTTTATGTTTTGGAGTTGATATAGAGAGAGATGGAGTGAGATATAGATATAGATGTCAGGTGAAGAGAAAAAAAGATAGATGGAGAGAAGGAGGGAGGGACAAGGAAATTGATAGATATGGAGTGAGAGAGAGTGTGTGTATGGTGAGGTGAGATAAATAGAAAAAGAAGGAGAGACGGATGGATATATAGATATATATGGGGGAGAGAGGGAAGAAGGTTTCCTGCAGTAGATGCATTGTTTTAAGTGTAGATGATGATTTATAATCCTATTTGATTTCTTGCACCAGATGAATTGATTTTGGTGTAGCTGTTGATTTCTAATGATATTTGATTACTTACACTATATGGATTGATTTTAATGTAGATGATTTCTAATCTTATTTGATTGCTTGCACTAAATGCATTAATTTCAGTGTAGATGATGATTTCTAATCCTATTTGATTGATTTCACTCGATGCATTAATTTTAATGTAGATTTTGATTTTTGGTTATATTTGATTTCTTTCACTAGATGAATTGATTTCAATGTTGATTATTTTTAAACCTATTTGATTGCTTGCACTGAATGGATTGATTTCAATGTAGATGGTGATTTCTAATCCTATTTAATTGCTTTCACTAAATGCCTTGATTTCAATGTAGATGGTGATTTCTAATCTTATTTGATTGCTTTCACTAGATGCAATAATTTCAATGTAGATGTTGATTTATAATTATATTTGATTGCTTGCACTAAATACATTGATTTAAATGTAGATAATTTAACTAGATGCATTGATTTAAATGTAGATGATTTTTAATCCTAGTTGATTCCTTGCACTAAATGCATTTATTTCAGTGTAGATGGTGATTTATAATCATATTTGATTGCATGCACTAGATGCATTGATTTCAGTGTAAATGTTGGCTTTAAATCCTATTTTCCTACTTTCACTAGACTCATTTATTTGAGTGTAGATGTTGATTTATAATCATATTTCATTACTTGCATTAGATGCATTGATTTTAGTGTAGATGTTGTTTTTTATTATTATTTGATTTTTGCATTGATTTCAATGTATATGTTGATTTCTAATTTTATGTAATTGGATGTATGATGGTACATTAATTTTAAATTCATTGGATTAATAGTGTGTGTGCAATGATTTCAGTGTAAGCAAAAAAAATTATTGACAATGTACGTTAATTTTTGTGTTATAGTAATTCAACCTATTAATATTGGAGAGCAAGAGAGACAAGGTATGATGTTTACTACAACAGCTCTAGCTAAATATTTAAATGGTTTACGATTCCAACTGTCCTTTTCAAATAATCAATATGAAAATATGAAAAAACTAACATGGGTGAAAATAAGAATAGTAGAAGAAAATAGTTTGAAATTGAAGACTATTCGTAATTGACTACATTCTTATTATTCACAGTTTATATCATTCAATATTATTACATTGTCACTTTGCATTCAAAATTTTATTTCATCATTAAAGTTATTTTACAATATTTATCATCTCAACAAACTGAGGTAACTAATCAAATTTAAAATTAAAATGACTCAATAAATCTCAGACATATTTAACATATTTAAAATGGTTATGTTAATATTAGATGTATTTACATATTATTGATAAAATTAAGCATATGTTCCTCATATTATTGATAGATTTTCCTTGGTTGGACACGACTGAAACCAGCCTAGATCCATCTTAACTCCGAATCTATCAAGCACCAAGAGGGATCAAATCTCTCGAGGTGAAAACCTTTCCTCAAGTTTTGCACTCAAAAAAGAGGCTTTCACCTCGAGAGATTTGATCCCTGGCGTTTGATAGATCCAGAGTTAAGATGGATCTAGGCTGGTTCTCAAGTTTCCACAAGTCTATATATCTAGATTGTTGCATGCAAATTAAAATTCCCAATAAAGTAACTTTAAATTAACAATAAATCAAATTTATATTTAGAGATGAACTTGTGACCATATATTTTTTTTATTATATTATTTTCTAGAAATTAATCTCTTCAGGAATTCCTCGTCCCTTCACCAAAAATTATCAAACGAAGACATCAAGCTTTACGCAGAGTCCGGGCAAATTATCAAACGAAGACATCAAGCTTTACGCAGAGTCCGGGCATTGTACAATAATAGTATTAAATCACACTTAAGTTTTCCAATATATTTGCCCACAATGGATGGATTCATTATAAACATATTTCATTGCGTTACAGTTCAGTGCATGATATGAAAAAGAGAAATGCATTTAAAATTGACAAAAATATTATAATATAATTTTATTAAAAAGAAGTTAATTTAAATAAAATTATATAATATAATATAAAAAGTTAAATTTTATCTAGTATAATATTATATTATATTATATAAATAATTTGTTTGTAATTGTTATTAATTTTTTTATTAAAGTAACTTAACTTATATTTTAATTATGATAATTTAATTTTTAATATATATATATATATATATATATATATAGAAAAATAAGAGAATTTGAACCAATTTACTGTTTTATTCAATTAAATTGGGTATTATGATTTGTTTTCCTGTTCAATTTAATATTTCACATTTTTGTTCACTTTAAAATGTAAATATTGACTTGAATGACATGGATTGGAATTAAGTCACTCATATTTATTTTGAGATCAAGTAGATTAGGTTTAAACTAAGTTAAGATATCACATTTGTTCTTCAACCCTTCACATTTCAATCATGAAATTTGGTTGGCCAAAATGGAATAATTCAATTGAAATGTTTTGAAATATTGAAGAATGCATTTTTTTACACTAAGATTATGATATGTGTGTGTGAATTTAATATTTTTAATATTTATACCCATAAAGTGTAAGAGACTTGGTTTGAGTGGGGTTTAGCCTCCATCATTTTTCATGTTCAAACTTCATGGGAGGTGTTGAGGATGGAAGTGACTTTGGGGAATTAGACTATTCTAAAGGGCGAAGCTTGCATAATCTTGATGTCTTCCATTTAATAGATCCCACAGGTTGAATTATATATATATATGGGTCATGAAAATTCCAAAGGGAAATAGATTTCCCACAATTGTAATTTGTATAAACTAGAAATAGTAGGTTTTTGATGTAATCACTTGTGTAATTTAGGACACTTGGGCTAGAAGTTTGTTTTGAGAAGTCTATGTTTTGGGACAA
The DNA here is from genome assembly GCA_034641835.2 of Pinus albicaulis. Taxonomy (NCBI): domain Eukaryota; kingdom Viridiplantae; phylum Streptophyta; class Pinopsida; order Pinales; family Pinaceae; genus Pinus; species Pinus albicaulis. The sequence continues at coordinate 489,691,731 of CM076581.1, forward strand.
CTAGGCCTTTGCAAATTTACCAAGTATCAGATTCAGGTGTTAGGTTGTTAGGATAAGTGTCAAAATTGTCTTTGTTTCTATTAATATATTTTCCAGCCAATAGAGCTATACATGTATGTACAACTAGGACTAAGTCAACTAGAGCTCTTAGGGATCAAAATTTAAAGATTGAAAAACAAAGCTCAAGTAAAGGGAGGTCAAGAGAGCTCAAGCAGTGAGCCTATTGTAACTTTTGTAATACTTTATTATGAATAAAATAGAATATGAGTTTTTTTTTGTATTTATCATGTTCAATATCTCTGTTAGATCATGTATGGATGCCCCGTGTAAAGTGGGTGAGCTTCTTTGTGCAAGATTTTAAAAGAATACCACACCCCAAGTAGATAAAATGCTACATTCTGGTATTTGGTATAATGAACCTGAGGGGGAGGAAGTTGAATATGGACCCTATGTGATGAGTCAATGTTGGTCACAAATTATTAAATCTTGTGTGAGTGTTAATTATGGACTTGAGTGTAACCAGGGGAATCACCTTAGTTGCAATTTGTGTTTGAAAACTTGTTGTGTGTATGATTAGACACCTAAGTGCACATATCCAAATCTCATGTACAAGAGTGAGTTGTCACACTAACAATTTCTCCACAATGAATCTAAAGTGTTGGAACTCAATTCGAGTAGAATCGAGACCACTAGGTGCATAGTGGGGACATTGTATATCTAGGAGTCCAAAGTTTGCAGTCGAAATGGACCAGAACAATACTAAGAGTGTGTAGCAATGCAAGGTTCGAAAGGTGAGAGGGAACCACTACCAAAGGCCATTGTAAATTTAAATCGTTGATTAAATCAATGGTGGAGGGTATATTTCAATATAAGAAATCAATTTTTTGAATAGTTATGTTAAAAAAAATATTTGAATATCAATTTCATATAGTTATTATAATTATATGAATATAACAACTAATATATATAGACAAGTATGAAGACATCCGTTGAAGGAAGTTAAACCATCATTTTAGATTATTCAAATTTGCAATATACATTTAAATGATTATTTTATGTCAATGTATAAACTTATTATCTTTATATTTATTTAGTTAGAATTTATTAAAATTATATCTAATTACCAAGTCGACAGGAGTGGGACGGGTCATCCTTTACCTTGACGACCAAAGAGTGGTACAATTTATATAAGGACTGGTTATTTCATCAAACAATTAGGCTAAGTTTTGGCTGTATGGAGAGGACTAGAATTAGCCTTGGCCAAAGGAATTAGGAAATTATTGGTTTTAAGTGATTCCATGCTTGCAATAAAGAAAATAAACAAGCTAAAGAGTGAGGGAGAAAATGTGGCAACCACAATACTTCAAGGACAACTTTGCAATTGAATAAATTTGAAGATATTGAATTACACCACATATATAGGCAATTAAATTCAAAGTAGACAAGCTAGCTAACAAAGGAGCAATCCTGAAACAAGGTGTTATGGAGTTGGATAATAAACAAATCACATTTTCCCATTTACCATAATGAATTCAAAAATATCCTTAGTTAAAAGAGGTGGCCATTTCGGTCATCAAATTGGGAGACTAAAAATTAAAGAAATCATTAGGTGTCCTCCAACATTCCTTTTTCTAGAGCTCCTTGAAGTGATTAGATTCCTGACAGGTATTGGTACTTAGTTGAGTATGGAGGGTATGTGTACAATAGTCACCTCGACAGCCGACTCAAAATCCAAAAGAGGTTCGGATTTTCCAGATGGCAGAGGAGAGGACAAACATGGAGATTGTATTAGTCTAACTAGCATTCTCCATTAATAGCATGGATCAGAGAAGAAAGGTATCACACACTAGGCTTAAATGCAATCAGAATAAGATTAGCTAGTGAAATTAATTCTTTGCTAAGAATGGATCACCATCACGATGAGATGATTGGGGAAGATTCAGTAATAAATTTAATTTATTGGCAACGTTGTCACTGGAGATAAGTGCCTGATTGTATAGTGTATGCACTTGTGAGCTCATTTCCAGTTTTATGGAATTGGAATAAAATAACTCATTACTAGTTTTCTGGAATTGGAATAGCATTCTTTTAGGGGTTTTAAGCCACAATTGGTTGGAAATAGAAAATATGGAGGAGCATTCAAGTGGGTAGGATCATGAGCATTTAAGTCGGTTGATAGACAACCTGACGAAGATAGTGGTTTCATTGATGAAGTTGAAAAATAGGAAAGTGAGATGACATAGAAAGAGAAGGAGACAATGTTGGAATTGATGGAGAAAAAATGTGATTGGTTGCAAAAGAAATTAGAGAAAACTGAGGTAGAGATTGTAATGTTGAAGCTCGGAGTGAATGGAATGGAGACACCTCTCAACAAGGGGATTGCGATCACGGAGGAGGATCTAGAATTTTGCAAGGACTAACCAAGGAAAGAAATTAGAGGACCACATGAGCAGGGAGAAAGGGTGCACAATGAGAGAGATGAAAAATTGGACACAACATCAGAGGATGCGACATCGGGAGCAAGTTAAACTTTCAGCTATGGATAACATTCTACAAATATGTTTTTTATCTAGCAGTTTTTTGTAAAGATTATGGTAGATATCGGTTTTGAATTGTAGTTAGAAGATCTCAAAGAGATAAAAAAATACTCTTATGGATGTACTGGAATAGTGAAGCCTTGAAAACACTGAAATATGTAAAAGGTTTTGGCCTTGTAACCATCCCCTCTTTAACATAATAAGATAAGATTTCATTTAAAAAATATATATCTAATTACTTAAATTTAATTCGACATTACTTAAAAAGTTATAATTGATTTAACTCATCAAAATAAAAAAGTTAAATAAATTCAACTTTTCAATTTAAAATATAAACCTATTTTTTAAATTTGATCCCTTATATTGTTACAAAAATTGAGAGATGATAAGAGAGCCATATTTTTCACAACACAAATTACACACTATAATTATTGATCACATAAAGAAATTACATATATAAGAATTAGATCACCGACTTCTAGATGATAAGATCCGAAAAATCTAGATCTATGACTCATAGACAAGTCACACACATAGGGAAATAACTATTTCTAGAATCACACCTAGGGAATCACAACGAGAACTCACGACAAAACCTAGACGAAGTACTTCCAATACCCTCCCTTAATGCATACATATAAACGCACATTACTATAATAAATGAATCTCTATCAAAATTTGTCTGATATGATCATCACAAACACTCATATCTACTCTAAAATCTCATAATTTCCTCTCTTTTCAACACCACACTTTCAAGCTTCCCACTTGATCCATTTAATACATAACCGCTTTAAGCCATCATTGACGTGCTTTGTAGAATTGATGTTCTCAACCTCTCGGAGCACAATGGGTCACTCTCGATACTGAACCATCATATAGAACTGTCACCATTTGTGAATCCACAACCCTCCGCAACCTTCATGAGTTATCTAGGATAACATTATGTGTATAGAATGTCTTCACCAAAATATTCTATAACTTGACCTTATAAAATAACTTGTAATGATGCTCTCGACACATCACAGGGCACACAAGCTTGACCTTATTAAGAACTACCTGAGACTAATTTTTTCATAGCACAATAAATCACATTAATCTATTAAATAATTGGTCTATTCTTTATGGTTTTGCATCATTTAAATTTCAAAATACACTTAAAAAACAATAACACTACAATATAATAAAACAACACCATACAAATTTCTACAAATAATTAATAATAATAATATAACAACACCACCATCTTTATAAAAATCTTCCCATATGAACAAAGCTGAATATGGAGCTCACCTGCGAAATCTCTACGACAGTGGAGCGACTTGATTTCAATGTGATATTAAAATCCACACACTGCAACTTTTCTTAAATCAACACTCCAATTTATTATACCCAAATCCTTCCACAAGCCAAAAATCATTGTATATATATTTAATATATTAAATTGTTTGACTTTAAGAAAGACGAAGACTTTCTCCACATGAAAATCAACTTCGAAAAAATAAACAAAAAATTTTCAAGTGAAGACTTCCAAAAAAATGAACAACTAAATTAATTTTGAGCAAGGATCACGTCCATATTCCTCTTAATTTTGAATAGCCATGGTTCACTGACTTGAATCCATTGCTGACGAACTTTTATAAATCAGCTGCTTTTGCTTTAAAGTACCCCATGTTTAGATCAGCTGCGTGCACCAAAATTGCCCAGAGATCATTTAACCAAAACATTACTTCAATAAATATAATATTTAAAGTATATAATATTTTATATTTATAATTTTTTTACATTTCAAAAAAATTAACCGCCTAAAGTAAAAAAAAAATCAATAAATAGCAATAAACCCTATTACACCGTAGGCGATCCAGTCAGAGCAATAGAGTCATTATCATAATTGTGAGGGTTGATAGAGGTTTTCATTTACTTTGACAAATACCATAGGCTAATTTTTGGCATGATAAGGTTGCAAATCAGAATCGTTTAACAACGTATATTTGCAGGCACTTACGTTGAAATGGGGTATGCTTTTCTTCCAAACTGTGGAAATTATGAATAGATTGTATAAATATCAGAAGTATAAATGTTTTATTATTTAGGTTTTATATTATTTTATTGATATTTAATAAAATAGAAATATAAAAAATATAATTTTTAGGGTTAAATTTAAATTTTAATTTTTTTAATTATACTTAAATTATAAATTTTTCTCATTATATTTAAATTTTAATAATTAAATTTATAATTAAAATATAAATTAAAAAGATAAAAAAATAATTAAAAAATATTTATGTTTAAACTATTTTTTTGTAAGCTTTGTAGTACCTTTCTATTTTCATATATTTAGAAGGCAACTTGTCATACAAAATATAGCAAGTACAGTGACCTCAACTTGCTCGGAGGAAACCAGGTCTGTTGGCCACCGTAATGAGTTAAACGCAGACCAAAACCGAAATTGTCTGATCCTTCTTCCTACAGCCTTAATTACTAAAGTCTGTCCATAAGATTTACAAATAAAACAAGTAGTAATACTAATAAATGCCAAAATCATAGAAAAAACTAAGCATCTAAGCAGAAATATCCTCAGAGGAATCTACAGGTGCTTGGTCTTTAGCAGTAGAACCCGACACATGTTTACTGCGTTGTGGATTTTACAACTCTTTCTCTATCTTTCCAATCCTATCATTCAGCTGAATCTGAGCTTTGAACATCTCATGCATGTTCAATTTCATTTGCTGCAATTCAAATAGAATTGAAGAACTGATACTCTTTTCCTCTTTGCATGTCAATGCCTTTGCAAGAAGGCATTTCATCTTCCAATATGTCTTCACTGACTGCTGAAAGAGGGATACCCTACCTCTAGTGCTTCCTGGATCTGTTATGAAGTCCATTTTGGAGATCTGTTCTTCCATATCCTCATCCTCGCTATCTATTTGTCACTCCCAGCCATGAATTTTAGTCTTGATTTGAACCAAGTTGCTAGTTTCATATACCTTTGCAATGTCCTGCAACACTTGCTCATTTGTCCTCCTACCTCGTTGGCTCTGTCCAGCCTCTCGGTTGGTTTGCTTACTTCAATTAGCCTTCATAGCTTGCCCTTTAACCATGATGATCAGTTAAGTGTATGTGTTCGTAAAACTTGATAAAAACCCTGTACGCAGAAGTAAATCAGTAGTCTGGTCCATTAAAATTGAGTAAGTCTCCTTTGCAGCCAACCCACTGCCTTTTTCCATTCTGTTTGTGGACAGGTTTACAGGACAGTGCAAATTGTAATTGAAATCAAGGACATAACAACCATCGCAAATAACACCAGTGTAGAGAATTAGACTCTGACAATTCCACCCCATGATTAAAGGAAAATGCGAACCAGAAAATTCAGGATATCCATGAACCTTCCTGAATACATCTACTAACCCAAACTCAAAACAGTGTTGAAATTAAGCTACATGAACCTTTTCCCAGAAAGGCAAGCGACTGAGGAAAAGAAAAGTGCAATGAAGAAAGAGAACTAACCCCAAAGCGCGTGTTTTCCCAAGATAGAGAGGGTATAGGTATAACCAGAAATAAAAACAGAGAAGAACCAACGTAAGAGGTACCTCCAGATGAGAAACTAACAACGTTAAAGAGACAGGAAATGCTCCTAATCCTGAAATTAACCAAACAGAAGTTGAAAATCAAATGGGACATGATGCAAATGACGACAGAGCCCTGAGGGCTAAACCATGACAAAAGAATCGAACAGGAACGAAAAAACAAAGGGCCGGAGAGACTTCTGAAATGCGGTTCAATGTCCAGCGAACCCAAATTCTCTTTTTTAAACCACCAAGAAGCGTTTTTACTGACAGAAATAACCCCAATTAAGATCCAGAGATACATAGACAGAGAGGTAACTATCATTCAACATAAACAGAGGCATAAACGGAAAGCGAATGTAGAGGATGAAAGGCAGAAATTCCATCACATACCAAAAACCTCTTCTACTCTGGCGCCTGCAAACCTGCTCCACTGCTGGATTGTTCTCCTGAAGAAATGAACCTCATTCGTAAACCTTGCCATGCGTGGGTGGTGGTTAAGAGGAAAGGGTCATAATGACCCAGCACACACAGCCAGCTGCCCTTCATTAACCTCACTAACATTGTCCGGATGAATTTGATAGGAAATTGCATGCAACTTAATTTAGAGAGTAGAGGACCGCCGCCGATTGTTACGAATAGGGGTGTTGTAAGGTCATCCACCATGTGGAGCCCCACGCCTCTGATTTTCAACCTGGCACCTCGATCGGGGGCGTGATCTATCGCTTTCTAAAATACACTGTAAAGGGTATAGTTCCACATTCCAAGCTTGGTGAGAATGGTGAATGTCAAGTTGCTGATTTGTGTTCTTACAAGCCCAGTTCGCCAAATAGTCCCCTGCCGCATTCCCTTCTCAGCGAACATGAGTAGAAATGACATAGCCTATCTGACAAAGGAGGTGGCCAATATCTTCGATAAGTTTGGCTATTCTCTAGCTTTTACTAATTTTCTACCAAGGAGTTCCTTGTTGGAGTTTTTTAAGTATACCATCTGCCATTGCTGAGTCCCCTTCAAGTGCTAATCTTCGGTAGCCTTCCCGGATTGCAATGACTAAACCTTGCTTTAATGCCATCAATTCTGCTCATTATTAGTAATAAATCCCAATGGGTAGGAATATACTCGGCAAGCTTTGCTAAGAGAGCTTCTGAATATTCCTCCAATCCGTGCCTATCCAAGATTACCTTTAGAAGCCCCATCAAAGTTTAATTTCAGAAAACCCTCTGGTGGTGGATTAAAAATTGATGGAATTGAATGCAAATTAGGTTTAGCCTTCCATAGTGATGTGTCCAACATTTGAGGTTTTAGATTTAAATTAGCTAAAATTCTTGCCTCCGTAGCTATTGTTGTCCAATCATCGTCCACCCAACGCTCAACCAATATTGTATACTAACATGAATGTTTCATATTTTCATTACAACTGCCTGTTATACATTTGAATAGATGTACATATCTTTTTCTTTTTTGAATTTATATTAAATATTCATTTAATTTTTTACTTTGATTTTGCAATTTTTTCTTTAATGAAATTTGTAGTTTTTTTTTTTTTTTAATTAATGGAAGAGTGTTTTGAGTTTTTCTATATTTTATTATAAAATGTTGATTTAAAATTGAAATGTTTATAATAAATTAAATTAATTGTACTAGTGACTTAACAACTAGAAGTTCCTTAACAAGGTACCCAATCATCATCTATCCAAAATTTCATGGATTGAGTGATTTTAATTGTCATTTGGCTCTTTCATTGCTTATTAATTGACTTCTCTTTTGTGTCCCAACCTCTCTCAAGTTATTGAGATAGCTTTTAGCAAGCCATATTGAGATAGCTTTTACCAAGCTAGACATATTACTATGATGTGGGACTCAAGATTTCATAAGTTTTCAATTCATTTTCAAGTAAAGCTTGTTAATATTGGAATAAATAGATATATATAAACTAGTTTTAGAATAGCATTTAATACTCTAAAGCAAAGGTCATCTTCAATCCTCTAACTAAATGAGTAAAAATTGAAAAAAATACTCATTTTCTTTTAAAAAAAAATTCTTAACAAATATTTACTATATAATAAGCATAAATCCAAAGTAAAACATTCACAATATGATAAACATAAATCCAAAATAAAAATTTTGTGCCAAAACATTAACTTGAATCTTAAATAGTATATAATTTGATTCTTTATATTATATTTAACTTTTTAACTAAGATTAATTATTAAAATATTACTATGTATTATCTTTACAAACCAATATAGGGATATATATCATGTAAAAACGTAAACATGTAAAAGTAAATGTAATGTTTAAAATTTAGCATTTTTGATATTTAAAAATAAACCTAATTATTATTATCTATAAACATAATATAAATTTAAAATATAAAGAGGTTTAGATATGATAAATAAATAAAGATATAAATAAACCATAGGTATGGTAATTAATTATAACATCTTTATATACTTACTCTAAAGGTAGGGTAAATAAATAAAATATATTTTTATATTTACTCCATAAACCTCTTTATATTTATAAAAACTCAAAAAAAATGTTTTATATAGGTGAATCCTATAGGCCAAATGCCATGGGACAAATTATTATTAATATCATGGGCTAAATACCATATTTATAGAAGAGGTATGGCAAATAAGTAAAACCTCTTTTTTTTATTTACTCCATAAACTTCTCTATGTTTACCAACACTCAAAAAAGAGGTTTTATTTAGGTGAAGCATATGGACCAAATACTATGGGCCAGATTATTATTATTATTATTATTTTTGAGTAATTCTAAATCTATTGATATGTAACATAATAATACAAAACTGGCACTGCCTCAGCTGAGAAAGCCTGAGAGTAGGACTTGATAGTCATGAAAACCAAGAGTTTGGACTGCCCACAAAGGGGAAACCAATCCCTGAGAGTTAAGTCTTGCCGCCATCATAGGGGAAACCAACATTTGAGACAAATAGTTTAACAAAAAAACAAGTAAAAAGACAGTCCACTCTTCCAGCAGAGGGAAATTAAGCATAAAAACAAAAACCAGCCTAGGAAACCTGGGTTGTAGGATCGAAATCTGCTGAAGGTCGTCCCGGCTACTGGTCATTGACTGGAGAGGGAGACTCCTCCACGATTTTGCATCTATACTCATCGTTGCTTCCTCCATCATCTGTATTGGGAACCGCGGTGTCTTTTTCTTTATCGTCCTTCACCTGAACCTGCATTATATCATCACGGGCGATTTTCAGCTATGCCAAGGAATCCTTGGCTTTTTCTGCAGGCGTGGGAGCGGGAGAAATAAAGGGGCCAGGGATAATGATCGAGGGACTAGGGACATCGGCTGAGGGGGGTGCAGGGCACGCTATCTCCTCTCAGATAGTAACTGTGATATAGGCAGTAATGATTGGTTTATCCAGCGAGAAATCGAAACGGAACTCTGCACGTTGGGAGGACTGACGAAGGGGAATGGAGGCTGATAGAGAGGGGGAAAGAGAGGCGACAGAGTGGAGAGCCAGAGGCATAGGAGGGTGCTCAAGGGGAGGCGCGGGAGAATGCACATGGGGAGGCGGAGAACTCAGGAAGGGGTGAGAATGATCATTAAAATGAAGTGTGCCCCTGTGGCTCCGCGTTTCAGGAATGTGGTCATAGGAGAAGTCCTCGGAGGAGGAATCCGAGCTGGGGGAGGACCGGGAAGGGATGTGCGGCCGTGACTGCTCCCGCATTGACTTCGCATTCTATGGTGCAGCCTAGGCATGGTGACAGGGAAGAGCTCCCAGCATCGCTTGTGGGACGGATGGAGGAGATGTGGCACAGAGGAGCTAGGAGAGACAAGCAGGGAATTCGAGCAACAAAAGGTGCTTTGAGAAAAATGGCACTCCGGGATAGTTTCCAAGCTATAGAGAAGCATGCAACACCTACCAGTATACGTTCAAGCGCTTGGCTCGGCACAGGCGGGCGGGCAAGAGCTTCTTCGCTGAATGATGGATCTGCGGACAGAGCGCTCGCCATACAGTATATCAAACTCAAAATCAAATTCCATAATGAACCAGGGGAGGTGCACATGGCAGCGACGGTTCGAGAGAAAAGTCTTAATGGAGCGCAGGGTGGTGGGATTAATGACAATATTAATGCCCCTGTGGGAGGCCACATGGCCACCCCATGCCATCGTCCTTGGGATGCGGCTTGGGGCGAGCGTCCCATCATGCTCGGGTGTCATCCACATCGCGAGTGGGCCAGATTATTATTAATACCATGCCAAAAAAATATTATCTGCCCTAATATTAATATTAAAAGGTTAATATTATTATTATTATTTTTAAATCTAATATTCATATTAATATTATTATATTTAATAACCTTGGATTAATACAATATTAAATTTGTTAGATTATAATATACATTAATATATCATGATATATATTAACTCTAGATATATGGTAGGGAAGAACAAATACATAGAGTAATAGATGTGGAGAGATAGGGGGAGTGAGAAGGGAGATATGGGGATAAACTTAAGGAGAGGGGAGAGGAGGAATGAAGAGAGAGGGGGGAGAGGAGTGAGAGAGGTAGAAGAGGGTAAGAGAGGAAGAGGAAGACATAAATATGGAGGGGGGGAATGAGGAGGAGATAGTGAGAGGATTGGAGGGTAGAGAGAGAGAGAGAGAGAGAGAGAGAGAGGAAGGACGAGAGAGGGAACTTGAGAGAGAGGAGGAAAGAGGAAGGGATAGAGAGATGGATTTGGAGGGGTGTAGAGGGAGGGAAGAAGAAATACATAGAGAGTGAGAAGTGGAGAGAAGGGGGAGGTAGAAGGAGAGCGAAGGAGAATGTTAGGGATATAGTAACATAGTTTGAGAGAGAGAGAGAGAGAGAGAGAGAGAGATGGGGGAAGAGAGAGGATTAGAGGGCAGAGAGAGAGAGGAAGAGAGTCATGGGGGAAGAGAGAGGATTGGAGGGAAAAGAGAGAGAGGGAGAGAGAGAGATATGGGGGAAGAGAGAGGGAGGTAGGAGAGGAAGGAAGAGAGAGAGGAGGAGAGAGGGAGGGATATAGAGATGGAGTTGGATGGTGAGAGAGGGAGGGATGAAGAAATACATAGAGACTGAGAATTGGAGAGAGAGGGGGAATGACAAGGGTGAAATAGAGAGAGTGTGTGTATGTTTGGGGGTGAGATAAAGATAAAAATAAGGAGAGATGGAGGGAATGGGGGGATAAGGAGAGAGCGAGGAATATAGTAATAGAGTTGGAGGGTGAAGAGAGGGAGAGAGAGGGAGAGAGAGAGAGATAGGTGTGGGAGAGAAAGGGAGAGAGGGGAAGGAAGAGAGAGAGGATGTGAGAGAGTGGAGAGAGGGAGGGAAAGAGAGATGGAGTTGGAGGGGGAGAGAGGGAAGATGATTTCTTGCACTAGATGCACTAATTTCAATGTGGAAGGTGATTTCTAATCCTATTTGATTTCTTGAACTATATGCATTGGTTTTAGTGTAGATCTTGAGAGAGAGAGAGAGAGGAAAAGATATACGAAGGTTGGAGAGAAAGGGAGAGAGGGGACTTGATAGAGAGGAAGAGAGTGATGGGGGGAGAGAGAAAATTGGAGGGTAAAGAGAAAGAGAGAGAGAAGGGAGGGAGGGAGATAGAAGGAGAGATGGAGGGATAGAGAGATGGATTTGGAGGGGGCGAGAGGGAGGGAAGAAGAAATACATAGAGAGTGAGAAGTGGGGAGAGGGATGAAGTGACGAGGGAGAGATAGAGAGAGACTGTGTATGTTTTGGGTGAGATAAAGAGACAAAGAAGGAGAGATGGAGAGAAAGGAGGAAAGAAGGAGAGAGGGAGTGATATAGTATTAGAGTTGGAGGGTGAAGATAGAGAGAGAGATAGATATGTGGGAGAGAAATGGAGAGATAGGAAGGAAGAGCGAGGATGTGAGAGAGTGGAGAGAGGGAGGGAAAGAGGGATGTAGTTCGAGGGGGGAGAGAGAGAAGAAGATTTCTTGCACTAGATGAACTGATTTCAGTGTAGATGGTGATTTCTAATCCATTTTGGCTTCTTGCACTAGATGCATTGATTTTAGAGTAGATGTTGATTTCTAATCATATTGAATTTCTTGCACTAGATGCATTGATTTCAATGTAGATGATTTCTAATCCTCTATGATTGCTCGCACTAAATGCATTTATTTCATTGTAGACAATGATTTCTTATCCTATTTGATTGCTTGCACTATATGCATTAATTTCAGTGTAGATGTTGATTTCTAATTATATTTGACTGCTTGCACTAGATGCATTTATTTCAATCTATATGATTTCTAATCCTACTTGATTCTTGCACTAAATGCATTGATTTTAGGGTATATGGTGATTCCTAATCTTATTTGATTTATTGCACTAGATGCATTGATTTTAGTGTAGTAGTTGGTTTCTAATATTATGTGCTTACTTGCACTAGATGTATTGATTTCAATATAGATGTTGATTTCTAATCCTATTTTATTACCTGCAGTACATGCATTGATTTCAGTGTAGATGTTGTTTTATAATATTATTTGATCGTTTGCATTATATGCATTGATTTTAGTGTAGACGTTGATTTCTGATTTGAAGTAATTGGATGTACATTGACAGTACATTAATTTTAAGTTGATTGGATTAACATTGTGCATTGATTTCACTGTAAGCAAACAAAATTATTGACAATGTACATTGATTTTTGTGTTATAGTAATTCAACCTATTAATATTGAAGAGGAAGAGAGACAATGTATGATGTTTAGTACAATAGTTCGAGCTAAATATTTAAATGGTTTATGATTTCAATTTTCATTTTCATATAATTGATATGAAAATATGAAAAAAATAACAAGGGTGACAATAAGAATAGTAGAATATAATAATTTGAGATTGATCACAATGAAGACTATTTGTAATTGACTGCATTCTTATTATTCACATTTTCTATCATCCAACACTATTACATTGTCACTTTGCATTCAAAATTTTTATTTCATCATTTCTCATCATTATAGTTATTAACAATATTTATCATCTCAACAAATTGCGGCAACTAAGAAAATTTTAAAATTAAAATGATGAGATAAATATCAAACATATTTAGCATATATAAAATGATTATATTTATATTAGATGTATTTACTTATTATTGATAAAATTAATCATATGTTCGATAGATTTTCCTTGGCTACACACGACTGAAACTAGCCTAGATCCATCTTAACTCCAGATCTATCAAGTGTTGAGAGGGATAACATCTCTTGAGGTGTAAACCTTTCCTCACACTTTGAAATAAAAAAAGAGATTTGCACCTCGAAATATTTGATCCCTCTCGGTGCTTGATAGATCTAGAGTTAACATGGATCTAGGCTGATCTACTTTGATAGTCCATATGAAAAATATATGTATACTGGACAATGTTTGATGTCTTGGGTAACTTCTGAAGCTAGAATTATATGAGTCAAATCTAATATTTGGATTGGTATGATGCAAACACTTCCACAATGCTCAGTTTCACCAGATGGGAGATTGGAGATGGGTCCAAGGTAATGATTGGGTTGGACGAAATGGTTGGTATGAGGGAAGGCTAAACTTTTCTAGTTCCATTACTGCAACACATCGATGACAAGGATATTCTTTATATGAAGCAGATTCATATTAAACAGGCTGGACCTTTGATTAGAAATATATGGAGTTTGGCTTTTGAACTTGACATTTCAGAACGGTTCAAGCCAAGAGGATAGCAATTCGAGTTAAGAATCTCTACAAGTTGGAGGTAGATGGTTGTGCTGCCATGATGGGCAATGCAGAAAAAGTGGCGAGCTAGGATGAGGGCGAATTATGGCACATGCGTTTGGGTCATCTTCATCATTGAGCCCTTAAATTCATGCAACAAATATCTACTAGACTTCCAATGGGAACACTTTCTCAGTTAGATTAGTGCAAGGGTTGCAGCATGGGGAAGTATGTAAAGCCCACCTTTCATGAGAAGGAGAACCGAGCTTCGGGGATCCTTGAGAGAGTTCACACAGACATGTGTGGGCCATTCTCAGTTGCTTCAACAGAAAAACATAAGTACTATAATATTTGTTTATGAATTTTATCGTAAATGTTGGATCTTCTTCATGCAGAAGAAAGATCAAACATTCTCAAAGTTATGTGAGTTTAAGCCATTGGTGGAGAAAGATTTGGAGAAGAAAGTGAAGGCTCTTAGGAGCGATAATGGTGGATAATACATCTCTAATGAATTCAAGAACTTCTGCAGCAAATAATAAATTCGAAGAGAACTCATAGCGCCTCATAACCCATAGAAAAATGGGGTCGGGGAGGAATAACAGAACGATCGTGGGTGTAGCACGAGCAATGTTGCATGATCAGGGCCTACCAATGCCTTTGTGGGTAGAAGCATGCAACACTACGGGCTATGTGTAGAACTATTGTCCTCATAGAGTACTTGGCATGAGTACACCTGAAGAGGATTTCATTGGTAAGAAACTTGATGTTTCACACTTTAAGATTTTTGGCTCATCTGTTTATGTGCATGTGACCAAGGATGCCAGGAAGAAGCTGGAACTGACTGTTGAAGTTGGGAATTTTGTGGGGTACATAGAAATGCCTCATTATTATCATGTGTATTTTCCAAACAGAATAATGACTGTTGTGCGATGGGATATAAAATTTGATGAAGGGAAAGCCATGCAGTTGTCCCTTGAGAGGGAGCTGGATTTGCATGCAGAGGAGGAACTGCTGGTTCCCAAAGATGAGTCTCAAGATGTGGATTAGTCACATGAGGAGTTTCATGGAGTGGAGGAAGCCACTCATGCATAGCCATCCATCATAGATGGTAGAAGGCTCACCACAGAAGTTGATAGGTTGAGACTTGATGCTTCATAGAATGTAGGAGCCCCTACTTCACAGTGTAGACAAAGACATTCTCCTAACCGATTTACTGGATACATAGCTCTCATGAGAAAATGTATTGTGACTAAACCATCTTACTTTCAGGAAGTAGTGCATTAACCTACTTGGGTTGATGTAATGGTGGAGGAGTATGACTCCATTTTTAAAAACATTGCATGGTAAATTGTCCCAAGACCGGTTGATAAATCAGTGGTGGGTTTGAGATGGATCTACAAGGTAAAGAAAGCTACTGATGGGAGTGTGGAGAAATATAAGACTAGATTTGTGGCCAGGGGCTTCTCACAGATCGAGGGGATAGATTATGATTAGACCTTTCACCTGTCGCAAGGTACTCTTCCAGAAGGACCATCCTTGCACTCTCAGCGCAGATGGGTTGGCGCATTCATCAGATGGATGTGAAAACAACGTTTCTCAATGGGATCATTGAGGAAGAGGTGTACATAGGGTAGCCAAAAGGTTTCGAGATCTTTAACAATGAGTTGCATGTGTGTAGGCTCAAAAGAGCGTTGTATGGGTTGAAGCAAGCACCCCGTGCTTGTTACACTTAGATAGATAGCTATTTGACAAGACTGGGCTTCACCAAAAGTGAAGCAGATGCAAACATGTACCATATCATTGTTGGGGGTAAGCTATTGATCATTTTTCTTTATGTTGATGATTTAATTTTTATTGGTGATGAGCAGATGATACACTCATGCAAGGAGGATCTTGCAAGGGAGTTTGAAATGAAGGATATGGGCCTCCTTCATTATTTCCTTGGACTGGAAACTTTTGTGTCTCAAGGTAAGTATGCCAAGGACATATTGGGTAAGTTTAACATGGAGAGCTACAAATCCATGGATAGTCCTCTTCCAGGAAACTGGAGGAAATGGGATGCTACTTCTGGAGAGGTAGTTGATGCTACTGTCTATTGACATTTAGTGGGTTCGCTAATGTATCTAGTGAAGAGGAGACTTGACATTTGCTATGCGATTAACCAGCTGAGCAAGCTATGGTTAAGCCTACCAAGCTCTTTTGGAAGGCGGGGAAGCATGTCCTGAGATACCTAAGGGACACATTAGAGTATGGTCTATGGTACAGACAAACGGATAGAGTGAAGTTGCATGGCTTCATAGATGCAGATTGGGTTAGCAGTCCATCGAATAGAAATAGCACATCAGGGGGGATATTTAGCATTGGATCTACATTTTTTTCTTGGTACATCAGGAAGAAGAGATCCATGGCACTCAGTTCAGCGAAAGCATAATACATGGCAGCAAGTCAAGCTGCATGTGAGGCTATCTGGATGAGAAAGATCTTGGTTGGTTTGTTTGGTTCTCAAATGGATCCGACAGTGATTCATTGTGATAATCAGAGTTGGATTAAACTCTCGATTAATCCTGTGTTCCATGATAGGTCCAAGAACATAGATATCCAGTACCATCATCTCATAGATTGTGCGCAGAGGAGAATCATGTTGCTTCAGTACATTCCCATGGAAGATCAAGATGCATATATTCTGACAAAGGCAATCACCAAAAGAAAATTCAAATACCATAGAGAAAGGATCGGGGTGAAGGATAATCCCTTTCTTGTTGAGAGGGAGTGTTGAGATTCAACAAGAATTTTTTTGGCACCCATGATCCTAGTGAAAATTAAGCACCTACACTAGGGTGGGGCCCACAGTCTATTTTTAGGTGCATGTATATTTTTATTATCCCTTAATTAGGATGGACATTAAACTATAATATATTCTCAATGTGGACTTGAGAATAGTTAGCTGAAGTGGAAAATTAGATAGCTAAGTGAATTTCGATTTAGAGTTTGGTTGGTGGGACATGCAGAGTAATTGTAGTTGTAACTTAGTGATTCTAGTTGTAATAGAGTTGGAAGTGCAGTGGTGCATGAGTTTGTGCAAGTTGTAAATAGTTTAACTTAGTTAAGTGAGTTAAACTCAGTTGTGCTAGTTGTAACTAAAGATACACTAGTGAGAGATCAAGTGAATTAACAATTAAATAATTCACATGTAGTGATCTCACATGCAACTAAAGATTTACTACTATTAACTACATGCATGCCAGATCCATTGGAGACCCAATTGAGTTCTAGGTGAAAGGGAAGATAACTATCAGTTGTGACATTATCCACTTGCACACATGCAAGCACACACACATTGAATGTGCCCATTATACTTACGCAGTGAAGGCAGGCTGTCTGGAGACAGTAAATTGGCTAAGGGATTTGCCAATTTTTGTATGCCAGTGAGACAATTAGCTGATGTACTGAGGGCTATTGTGAGAAGATTTTTGTATGTAATTTTTTCATGATCCATGATATAATATACAATAGAAGATAGACGTGCATTCTACAACCCAATATGACCATGATGTGTAAGTATGTCACGTCCTAAAAAAAAAAAAACAAATCACTGA
Organism: Pinus albicaulis; assembly: GCA_034641835.2. NCBI lineage: Eukaryota > Viridiplantae > Streptophyta > Pinopsida > Pinales > Pinaceae > Pinus > Pinus albicaulis. The sequence goes on from CM076581.1 coordinate 489,709,156, forward strand.
TGTCGGCCATTAACTTGAATCTTAAAACATATATAACTTGATTATTTATATTATATATAAATTTTTAACCTTATTAATAGGCTAAGATTAATTATTAAAATATAAATTGTATTATCTTTACAACCTAGTATGGGGGTAGATCTCATGTAAAAAAAAAAAACAAATCACTGATGTCGGCCATTAACTTGAATCTTAAAACATATATAACTTGATTATTTATATTATATATAAATTTTTAACCTTATTAATAGGCTAAGATTAATTATTAAAATATAAATTGTATTATCTTTACAACCTAGTATGGGGGTAGATCTCATGTAAAAACGTAAACATGTACAAGTAAATGTAATGTTTAAAATTTAACATTTTTGATCTAATGTCGGTATTTAAAAATAAACCTAATTATTATTATGTTTAAACATAATATAAAATCAAAATATAAATAGGTTTAGGTATGATAAATAAATAAAGATATAAATAAACCATAGGTATGTTAATTAATTAAAACATCTTTATATACTTACTCCAAAGGTATGGTAAATAAATAAAATATATTTTTATATTTACTCCATAAACCTCTTTATATTTATAAAAACTCAAAAAAGAGGTTTTATTTAGGTGGAGCCTATAGGCCAAATACCATGGGACAAATTATTATTAGTACCATGGGCTAAATACCATATTTATAGAAGAGGTATGGTAAATAAGTAAAATTTTTTTTTTTTATTTACTCCATAAACCTCTTTATATTTACGAACACTCAAAAAAGAGGATTTATTTAGGTGAAGCCTATGGACCAAATACTATGGCCCAAATTATTATTAATACCATGCCAAAAAAAAATATTGTTAGGCCTACTATTAATATTAAAAGGTTATTATTATTATTATTAAATCTAATATTCATATTAATATTATTATATTTAATAACTTTGGATTAATACAATATTAAATTTGTTATATTATAATATACATTAATATATCATGATATATATATATATATATATATATATATATATATATGGTAGGGAAGAACAAAGACATAGAGTGATAGAGGTGGAGAGATAGGGGGAGTGAGAAGGGAGATATGGGGATAAACTTTAGGAGAGGGGAGAAGAGGAATGAAGAGACAAGGGGGAGAGGAGTGAGAGAGGTAAAAGAGGGTAAGAGAGGAAGAGGGAGACATAAATATGGAGGGGGGAGAGAGGAGGGGATAGTGATGGAGATAGTGAGAGGATTGGAGGGAATAGAGAGAGAGAGAGAGAGAGGAAGGATGAGAGAGGGAACTTGAGAGAGAGGAGGAAAGAGGAAGGGATAAAGAGATGGAGTTGGTGGGGGATAGAGGGGGGGAAGAAGAAATACATAGAGAGTGTGAAGTGGAGAGAAGGGGGCGGGGGGGAGGAGAGAGAAGGAGAATGTTAGGGATATAGTAACATAGTTTTAGAGGGAGATAGAGAGCAATGGGGGAAGAGAGAGGATTAGAGGGCAAAGAGAGAGAGAGAGATCATTGGATGGAAAAGAATAGAGAGATAGAGAGAGAGAGAGAGAGAGAGAGAGGAAAACAGTCACGGGGAAGAGAGAGGATTGGAGGGAAAAGAGAGAGAGGGAGAGAAAGAGATATGGGGGAAGAGAGAGGTAGGTAGGAGAGTGTTATCATGGATTTATCGAATATTAATCCCTCTTGCGGACAAGAGCGATCTCCCTAGTATCTTAAGGATATCTAGCAACAAACAAACCAAATGCAAACCATTTTCTCTAGATCATTATGATTCAGAATTATTAATTAACTAAGTAAGAAGAGATGCTCCTACCTCAAGTCCAATGTTTGTTGTAATCTTCAATCCAGTTGCTCCAAAAGAGGTCAATTCAACATGTAAGACCTGCATCCAAAGACAGGAAAAAAGATTAAAATCACCTACAAGATATAATAATTCAGAAACATTAATCTATATCAGTGATCAAGGAATCCAAGAATTAAATTACTCAAATAGATACATGAACAACTTAATGAGAAAATATAATCCATTTGTATTAACTTGTATGATAAGAAGTAACCTTACAATCTTGTCGCCTTGATATCATACAGTTTCTTTTGGGGTCCTGAACAGCCGTTTTCCATTGGTTTGACAAGCCTTCCCCTCTCTGAACTAGCATAAAACTATGGATATGAGTATGTAATCGTTATCATACCATTGATGCCAAGTATAGAGAGTATAATTTCTTCAGCAACTCACCTCAAAACAACCAAGTTCTAAGTACCCTTGAGACTGAAACATGATCTCAATTTATAGCAAAAGGAAGGAGGTTTCAGTTCCAAATAAAGGGGGATAAAGTCCTCTCAAAAAGGGATTTTAGCTCCAAATACCAAGGGATAATCTCCATTAATGAAGGGATAGAAGTTCATGAATGAAGGGGTGAAGCTCGATCAGATTACACTTTTAGAAGCTTCCAACTGGGAGAATATTCAACCAGCTGGGCTTCTAGAACTTACTTTTTCTTTTATTTTACCTTTTACGGGTGTCCGCAGTTTTAGTAAGAAGAATGTGCGGGATGTGCATCAGGTTATAGAGCAAGAAACTGCGGTACCGCAGGCAATGACTAGGAAAAGTGCAGAGTTAGGCTTTTTAATGTTTTAATGAGCTTTTCTCCAATTCCAAGGCTTGGTTTAGGAACTTTATAATTTTGGACCTCCAAGGGAGCATAAAATAGGTAATGGTGAACCCATATAGACAACTAAATGTCATGATGACAATTTTTAGTGTAACAGAGTGGAAGGGAGAGAGAGGAAGGAAGAGAGAGAGGAGGAGAGAGGGAGGGATAGAGAGATGGAGTTGGACGGTGAGAGAGGGAGGGATGAAGAAATACATAGAGACTAAGAATTGGAGAGAGAGGGGGAATGACAAGGGTGATATAGAGAGAGTGTGTGTATGTTTGTGGGTGAGATAAATATAAAAATAAGGAGAGATGGAGGGAATGGGATGATAAGGAGAGAGCAAGGGATATAGTAATAGAGTTGGAGGGTGAAGGGAGAGAGAGAGATATACATGGGAGAGAAAGGGAGAGAGGAGAATGAAGAAAGAGAGGATGTGAGGGAGTGGAGAGAGGGAGGGAAATAGAGATGGAGTTGGAGGGGGAGAGAGGGAAGATGCTTTCTTGCACTAGATGCATTGATTTCAGTGTGGATGGTGATTTCTAATCCTATTTGATTTCTTGCACTATAAGCATCGATTTTAGTGTAGATATTGAGAGAGAGAGAGAGAGAGGTAGGAGAGAAAGGGAGAGAGAGGAAGAGAGTGATGGTGGGAGAGAGAAAATTGGAGGGAAAAGAGAGAGAGAGAGAGAGAGAGAGAGAGAGAGAGAGAGAGAGAGAGAGTATGGGAGAGAGGAGGAGAGAGGGAGGGAGATAGAAGGAGATATGGAGGGATAGAGAGATGGATTTGGAGGGGGTGAGAGGGAGGGAAGAAGAAATACATAGAGAGTGAGAAGTGGAGAGAGAGATGAAGTGACAAGGGAGAGATAGAGAGAGAATGTGCATGTTTTGGGGTGAGATAAAGAGACCAAGAAGGAGATATGGAGAGAAGGGAGGAGAGAAGGAAAGATGGAGGGATATAGTAACACAATTGGAGGGTGAAGATAAAGAGAGAGAGAGAGATATGTGGGAGAGAAATGGAGAGATAGGAAGGAAGAGGGAGGATGTGAGAGAGTGGAGAGAGGGAGGGAACGAGAGATGTAGTTCGAGGGGGGAGAGAGGGAAGAAGATTTCTTGCACTAGATGAATTGATTTCAGTGTAGATGGTGATTTCTAATCCATTTTGATTACTTGCACTAGATGCATTGATTTTAGTGTAGATGTTGATTTCTAATTATATTTAATTTCTTGCACTAGATGCATTGATTTAAATGTAGATGCTCATTTCTAATTATATTTGACTGCTTGCACTAGATGCATTGATTTCAATGTAGATGATTTCTAATCCTCTATGATTTCTCACACTAATTGCATTGATTTCAGTGTAGATGGTGATTTCTTATCCTATTTTATTGCTTTCATTATATGCATTAATTTCAATGTAGATGTTGATTTCTAATTATATTTGACTGTTTTCACTAGATGCATTTATTTCAATCTATATGATTTCTAATCCTATTTGATTGCTTGCACTAAATGCATTGATTTCAGGGTATATGGTGATTCCTAATCTTATTTGATTGCTTGCACTAGATGCATTGATTTTAGTGTAGATGTTGGTTTCTAATCTTATTTGCGTACTTGCACTAGATGCATTGATTTCAATGTAGATGTTGATTTCTAATCCTATTTTATTACCTGCATTACATGCATTTATTTCAGTGTAGATGTTGTTTTCTAATATTATTTGATCGTTTGAATTGACTTCAGTGTAGAAGTTGATTTATGATTTGAAGTAATTGGATGTACATTGATGGTACATTAATTTTAAGGTGATTAGATTAACATTGTGCATTGATTTCAGTGTAAGCACACAAAATTATTGACAATGTACATTGATTTTTGTGTTATAGTAATTCAAACTATTAATATTGAAGAGGAAGAGAGACAATGTATGTTGTTTAGTACAATAGTTTGAGCTAAATATTTAAATGGTTTATGATTTGAATTGTCATTTTAATATAATCGATATGAAAAGATGGCAAAACTAACAAGGGTGACAATAAGAATAGTAGAATAAAATAATTTGAGATTGATCACAATGAAGAATATTTGTAATTGACTGCATTCTTATTATTCACATTTTCTATCATTCGACACTATTACATCGTCACTTTGCATTCAAAATTTTTGTTTCATCATTTCTCATCACTATAGTTATCAACAATATTTATCATCTCAAAAAATTGCGGTAAGTAAGAAAATTTTAAAATTAAAATGACCAGATAAATATCAAACATATTTAGCATATATAAATTGCTTATATTTATATTAGATGTATTTACATATTATTGATAAAATTAATCATATGTTTGATAGATTTTCCTTGGCCGCACATGATTGAAACTAACTTAGATCCATCTTAACTCTGGATCTATCAAGCACCGAGAGGGATCAAATCTCTCGAGGTGCAAACCTTTCCTCACATTTTGTAATAAAAAAAGAGATATGCACCTCAATGTTTGATGTCTTGGGTAACTTCTGAAGCTAGAATTATATGAGTCAAATCTAATATTTGGAGTGGTATGATGCAAATACTTCCACATATGCTCATTTTCACCAGATGGGAGGTTGGAGATGGGTCCAAGGTAATGATTGGGTTGGACGCATTGTTTGGTATGAGGAAAGGCTAAACTTTTCCGGTTACATTGCTGCAACATATCCATGACAAGGATATTATTTATATGAAGCAGATTCATATTAAACAGTCTCAACTTTTGTTAGCAATTGATGGAGCTCGACTTTTGAACTTGACATTTCGGAAGGTCTCACACAGGAATGGGTACAATACAAAAAAAAAATAATCGAAGCGGCAATCAGTACAAAGGAACAACAAGATGTTGAGATTCAACAAGAAGTTTTTTGGCACCCATGATCCTAGTGAAAATTAAGCACCTACACTATGGTGGGGCCCACAGGCTATTTTTAGGTGCATGTCTATTTCTATTATCCCTTAATTTAGATGGACATATTCTCAATGTGGACTTGAAAATAGGTAATTGAAGTGGAAAATTAGTTAGCTAAGTGAATTTCCAGTTATAGGTTGGTTAGTGGGACATGTAGAGTAATTCTAGTTGCAACTGATTGATTCTAGTTGTAACGGAGTTGGAAGTGCAGTGGTGCACGAGTGTGTGCAAGTTGTAAATAGTTTAACTCAGTTAAGTGAGTTAAACTTATTTGTGCTAGTTGTAACTGAAGATACACTAGTGAGAGATCAAGTGAATTAAATATTAATTAATTCACATTTAGTGATCTCACATGCAATTGAAGATTCACTATTATTAACTGCATGCATGTCAGATCCAGTGGAGACCCAGTTGAGTTCTTGGTGAAAGGGAAGATAACTATCAATTGTGACATTATTCGCTTGCACACTTGCAAACACACACACATTGGATGTTCCCATGATAATTGCGTGGTCAAGGTAGGCAGGATTGCATCAATTCAGGGATTGCATTCAGCAGGGATTGTGTAGTGAAGGCAGGTTGTCTGGAGACAGTAAATTGGCTAAGGGATTTGCCAATTTTTGTATGGAAGTGTGAGACAATTAGCTGATGTACTGAGGGCTCTTGTGAGAAGATTTTTATATGTAATTTTTTCATGATCCATGATATAATATAAAATAGAAGATAGTGGGGTTTTTAGTTGTAAGCTTTCCCTGGGAAACTATTTGTGTTGTGTGTGATTGATTTTTCTTTATGCTTATGTGATTGGCAATTGTGTTTTTAATTCCGCAAAGATCTGTAGAAGCGATTCCGTATTTAACTTTAGCAATTTGTTAGATCGAGTGAATACAAGATATACACGCATATTGTATAATTTCTGTATGGTATCAGAGCATAGGAAATTGCAAAAGTGAAGCAGGAGCTGAGTTTGTGAATGGATAGAATTCAAATTTGTAGAAAGACTTTCTTGGTGCTACAACTGATTCAAGATTGAAATGGCTTTAAATGGCTTGAGGTTAGAGTATGCACTTGAGGGTAGCTCGAACTAAATTGCTTGGAAGGACAGGATGGAGGCAGTACTCAAAGGCAATGGCTGGAAGGAATTCATTGAAAAATATATTCCTAAGCTAGATGCTGCAGATGTTTCCAATCTTGATGCATGGCAAAAGAAAGTGGCAAAGGCGAGGAGGATCTTGTTGGAGGGAGTACGAGACCACATTGTCTCATGCCTCCATGGGAAAGCCACACCATATGCTATGTGGAAGGCTTTGACTGATCTATTCCAAAGCATCAACGACCATAGGAAATTGGCACTCAAAGATAAACTTAGGAAGATCAAGATGGAAAATGGCGACACCATTCCAAATTATCTCACAAAGTTTGTCTAATGTCAAGATGAACTTGTGAGTGTGGGAATAACAATCTTTGATGATGATTTGGTGAATTTGGCTCTCCTAGGACTTCCTAAGAGTTGGCACAGTTATGAAGACTCTGTCAACGGATGGGAAAAATTGCTAGATTGGGAACAACAGTGGTCGGATCTGGTGTAGGAGGAGTTCAGGCAAAACACTAGAGATGGATCTTTATCAAAGCATGTTGATGAAGAGGTTTGTGCTTTGGCTGCCAATGTGAAGAAGGGGAAGGGCAAGAAATTACATTCTAAATCCGATTCTAAAGGCAAGAAGCAGGACATGTCCAAGGTGAAGTGTTTTCATTGCCATGAACATGGGAATTTTGCTACTAACTGTACACAAAAGAAGAAGAACAAAAAGGATGTTGGATATGCATCTGGTGAGGTCGTTGCCTCGCAATTTGAGCTTGAATTCTCCTTGATTGCATGCATGGTGTCAAGTGCATTAGGATTGGTGTGTTATTTGGATAGTGGTGCTTCCTTTCACATGACGGGAGATAAGGAACTTTTTAGTGACTTGGAGGAGAAAGATCTCTAGATGCATATTGAAATGGGAAATGGCAAACGGTACAGTGCTACCGGGATTGGTACCATTACCTTTCAGAGGGATTTAGGTAAACCATTTCAATTAAAAGATGTAATGCATGTACCAGGTCTAAAGAAAAATTTGGTCTCAGTCGCAATGTTGGAGGACAGAGGCTATGACGTTGTTTTTAGTGATGGAAAAGATTTCATGCGACATAAAACAACAGGTCAAACCAAGAGGATAGGGATTCAAGTCAAGAATCTCTACAAGCTGGAAGTAGATCATTGTGTTGCCATGAAGGGCAAGGAAAAAAAAATGGTGAGTCGGGTTGAGGGTGAATTATGCCACATGCGATTAGGCCATCTTCATCATGGAGCCTTGAAATTCAAGAAGAAAATATCTACTGGAGTTCCAATGGGAACACTTGCTAAGTTAGATCAGTGCAAGGGTTGCACCATGGGGAAGTATGTAAAGTCCACATTTCATGAGAAGGAGAACCGAGCTTCGGGGATCCTTGAGAGAGTTCACACAGACGTGTGTGGGCCATTCTTGGTTGCTTCAACAACAAAACATAAGTACTATGTAATCTTTGTTGATGATTTTTCTTGTAAATATTGGATGTTGCATGAGCGATGTTGCATGATCAGAGCCTACCAATGCATTTGTGGGCGGAAGCATGCAACACTGCGGTTTATGTGTAGAACCATTGTCCTCATAGAGTACTTGGAATGAGTACACCTGAAGAGGATTTCACTGGTAAGAAACCTGATGTTTCACAGTTTAAGATTTTTCGCTCATATTTTTATGTGCATGTGACCAAGGACACCAGGAAGAAGCTCGAACTGACTGTTGATGTTGGGATTTTTGTGGGGTACACAGAAACACCCCATAATTATTGTGTGTATTTTCCAAACAAAAAAATTATTGTTGTGCGACGGGATATAAAATTTGATGAAGGGAAAGCCATGCGATTGTCCCTTGAGAGGGAGCTAGACTTTCATGCAGAGGAGAAACTACTGGTTCCCAAAGATTAGTCTCAAGATGTGGATCTGCCACATGAGGAGGCTCATGGAGTGGAGGAAGCCACTTGTGCAGAGACATCCATCAAAAATGGCAGAAGGCTCACCAAGGAAGCTGATAGGTTGAGACTTGATGCTGCACAGAATGTAGGAGCCCCTACTTCACAGCGTAGACAAAGACAATCTCCTGACCGATTTACTGGATACATGGCTCTCATGAGAAAATTTATTTTGACTGAACCATCTTCTTTTCAAGAAGTAGTGCAGCAGCCTTCTTAGGTTGATGCAATGGTGGAGGAGCATGACTCCATTTTCAAATACAATGCATGGGAAATTGTCCCAAGACCGGTTGATAAATCAGTGGTAAGTTCGAGATGGATCTACATGGTAAAGCAAGCTGCTAATGGGAGTGTGGAGAAATACAAGGCCATATTTTTGGCTCGGGGCTTCTCACAGATCGAGGGGATAGATTATGATGATACCTTTGCACTTGTCACAAGGTACTCTTCCAAAAGGACCATCCTTGCACTCTCAGTGCACATGGGTTGGCGCATTCATCAGATGGATGTGAAAACAACGTTTCTCAATGGGATCATTGAGGAAGAGGTGTACATAGAGTAGCCTGAATGTTTTGAGATCTTCAAAAATGAGTCATATGTGTGCAGGCTCGAAAAAGCGTAGTATGGGCTGCAACAAGCACCACGTGCTTGGTACACTCAAATAGACAATTATTTCACCGGACTGGGCTTCACCAAAAGTGAAGCAGGATATGTCCAAGGTGAAGTGTTTTCACTGCCACGAACATGGGAATTTTGCTACTAACTGTCCACAAAAGAAGAAGAACAAAAAGGATATTGGATCTGTAGCTGGTGAGGTCGTTGCCTCGCAATTTGAGCTTGAATTCTCCTTGATTTCATGCATGGTGTCAAGTGCATTGGGATTGGTGTGGTATTTGGATAGTGGTGCTTCCTTTCACATGACGGTAGATAAGGAAATTTTTAGTGACTTGGTGGAGAAAGATCTCTAGATGCATATTGAGATGGGTGACGACAGACGATACAGTGCTACCGGGATTGGTACCATTACCTTTCAGAGGGATTCAGGTAAACCATTTCAATTAAAAGATGTAATGCATGTACCAGGTCTAAAGAAAAATTTGGTCTCAGTTGGAATGTTGGAGGATAGAGGCTATGACGTTGTTTTTAGTGATGGAAAATCTTTCGCACGACATTAAACAACGGGTCAAGCCAAGAGGATAGGGATTCAAGTTAAGAATCTCTACAAGCTGGAGGTAGATGGTTGCACTGCCATGATGGGCAAGGCAGAAAAAGTGGTGAGTCGGGATGAGGACAAATTATGCCACATGCGATTGTGCCATCTTCATCATGGAGCCTTGAAATTCATGAAGCAAATATCTACTGGACTTCCAATGGGAACACTTGCTCAGTTAGATTAGTGCAAGGGTTGCACCATGGGGAAGTATGTAAAGTCCACCTTTCATGAGAAGGAGAACCGAGCTTCGAGGATCCTTGAGAGAGTTCACACAGACGTGTGTGGGCCATTCTTGGTTTCTTAAACAACAAAACATAAGTACTATGTAATATTTGTTGATGATTTTTCTTGTAAATGTTGGACCTTCTTCATGCAGAAGAAAGATAAAAAATTCTCAAAGTTTTGTGAGTTGAAGGCATTTGTGGAGAAAAATTCGGGGAAGAAAGTGAAGGCTCTTAGGAGCGATAATGGTGGTTAATACATCTCTAATGAATTCAAGAAATTTTGCAGCAAAGAAGGAATTCGAAGAGAACTCATAGCACCTCATAACCAATAGAAAAATGGGGTCGCAGAGAGGAAGAACAGAATGATCGTGGGTGCAGCATGAGTGATGTTGCACGATAAGATCCTACCAATGCATTTGTAAGAAAAAGCATGCAACACTGCGGTTTATGTGCAAAACAATTGTCCTCATAGAGTACTTGGCATGAGTACACCTAAAGAGGCTTTCACTGGTAAGAAACCTGATGTTTCACACTTTAAGATTTTTGGCTCATCTATTTATGTGCATGTGACCAAGGATGCCGGGAAGAAGCTAGAACTGACTGTTGAAGTTGGGATTTTGGTGGGGTACATAGAAACAAACCATAATTATCATGTGTATTTTCCAAACAACAAAATGACTGTTGTGCGACGGGATATAAAATTTGATGAAGGGAAAGCCATGCGATTGTCCCTTGAGAGGGAGTTGTACTTGCATGCAGAGGAGGAACTACTGGTTCCCAAAGATGAGTCTCAAGATGTGGATCAGCCACAGAGGAGGTTCATGGAGTGGAGGAAGCCACTTGTGCAGAGCCATCCATAAAAGATGGCAGAAGGCTCACCAAGGAAGCTGATAGGCTGAGACTTGATGCTGCACAGAATGTAGGAGCCCCTACTTCACAGCGCAGAAAAAGACAGTCTCCTGGCCGATTTACTGGATACATGGCTATCATGAGAAAATTTATTGTGACTAAACAATCTTCCTTTTAGGAAGCAGTGCATTTTTTGAAAGGCAGAGGATTCAATCACACAATAATGCAAAGATTTCACACATGAACAATGAGTTGCGGCTCTTCAATTAATCTCAAACTCTCTTACTCTCTTTCTCTCTTCAAACAATGAACCCGTGAAGGGTATTTAATCTAATTGACATGCACACACTGTCACTCATAACTGAACTTGATCAATTCACTTAACTCGCTGTCTAACTCGTTCACCAAATCTAACTGTAACTCAACTCAACTAACTCCACTTAACTATTTGTCTAACTTCTGCATGAGGAAGTAATTATATATTTTAACACTCCCCCTTAATTATGACCTCTAAACTAAAACATAACTCATGACAACTCAAACATGCCTTCTGGTCTATGTCTCAGCTAGGCTTACAACTCCCAAGTTTCTTTTGTGAAACTGAAACAAATCTATTGCTAATGGCTTTGTAAAGATATCAGCCAATTGATCACTCGTTCTGCAAGGCTTCAAGTGAACTTCTCCATTGCTCACAAGTTCTCGAATAAAATGATATCTAGTATCAATATGCTTGCTCTTTTGATGAAACACACTATTCTTGGATAGTGCAATCGCTGATGTGTTGTCACAATATATTGTTGTTGATCCTTACTGTTTCTGCTTCAGTCCATCCAATACTCTTCTTAACCATACTGCTTGACATGCTGTTGAAGTTGCTGCTACATATTCTGCTTCTGCTGATGATAGTGTAACAATAGGTTGTTTCTTAGATGCCCATGCTATCACTCCTGAACCGAGATGGAAAACATAACCGGATGTGCTTTTTCGATCATCCAAATTTCCTGCAAAGTCACTATCTGTATATCCAATCAATTCTTTCTTTTCTGTACTTGCATACATTATGCCATAATCTCTAGTTCCTGCTATGTATCTCAGAATTATTTTTCCAACACTCCAATGTGTGTCTTTTGGAGTCTCCATGAATCTGGAAATCAGACTTACTCCCTGCATAATATCTGGTCTTGTCGCTGTGAGATACATGAGGCTGCCAACCAATCTTTTGAATAGAGTTGGATTGACATCTACCCCTTCATCATCCTTACTCAACTTTGTACCTGTTGCAACTGGTGTAGGTACAGGTTTGGAATTATCCATCCTGAATCTTTTCAGCAAATCTGTAGCATACTTATTTTGACAAATAAAGATGCCTTTTTCAGATTGCTCAACTTCAATGCCAAGAAAATATTTCATGAGACCTTAGATCTGTCATCTCAAATTCTTTCATCATGGCTGCTTTAAATTCATCTATTTCAAGATCACCTGTAAAAATCATATCATCAACATATAAGCAAACTATCAAAATCTTTCCATGCTCATTTACCTTTGTGTATAAGGTAGGCTCAATGCTGCTTCTGCAAAATCCATTCTTGATCATATAAATGTCGATTCTGCTATACCATGCTCTAGGTGCTTGCTTCAGTCCATAGAGCGCTTTCTTCAATTTGTAAACTTTATCTTCTTGTCCTTCAACTTCATAACCTGGAGGTTGCTGCACATAAATCTCTTCTTCTAGAATTCCATTCAAGAAGGCTGTTTTGACATCCATCTGATACACTTTCCACTTGTTCTGAGCTGCTGTCGCTAGGACTGCTCTTACAGTATCCAATCTGGCGACCGGAGAAAAATTTTCTCCAAAGTCTATTCCCGGTTGCTGCGAGAATCCTTTTGCTACAAGTCTTGCTTTAAATATGTCAATCTCACCTTTCTCATTCAATTTGGTCTTGTATACCCACTTCACACCAATGAGATTTTTATCGTTTGGTAAATCAACCAAATCCCATGTATCATTCTTTTCAATGGAATTCATCTCTTCATCCATGACTTGCACCCAATTTTCATCTCTGATTGCTTCTTCAAACAAAGAAGGTTGGAATGCCAACAATGCAAAATTTGAACTAACATCCAAATCATCATAAATATCCTTCAAACTTCTCATCTTTTTCTTACCTGATTCGCTGCTTGGAGAATTCTGACCTGTGGATCTGCTTGAAGATCCATGCTGCTCTGAAAATCTGGGAGTCCTTGCTGGTGTGACTCTATTTGGTGTATGCTCTTTTGGTTCTTGCTGCTCCTCTTCTTCTACAAGATCATCCTCCATCAATGGTTTTTGAGCATCGGTTAGTGTGTCTATAGTCCCATTCCATGACTCTTGTTCTTTGAACACAACATCTCTGCTAATGATAGTCTTCTTTGTGACAGGGTTATACAATTTGTAAGCTTTTGACTGCTCACTATAACCAGTAAATCTACATTTTTCACTTTGATCATCTAATTTGCCTCTTATCTGCTTAGGCACATGTGCATAGGCGACACATCCAAAAACTCTGAAATGAGATACACTGCAAGACATACCTGACCATGCTTCTTCTGGAACTCTGTTCATCACGCTCTTTGTAGGATATTTGTTTATCACATAAACAGCACATGCAACTGCTTTTGCCCAATACTCGTTAGACAGGTGTCTCGCTTTCAACATGCTTCTTGTCATGTTCATGATTGTTCGGTTCTTCCTCTCTGCTACACCATTCTGCTGTGGTGTGTATCTGGTTGTAAACTGTCTTCTGATTCCATGTTGTTTGCAGTACTCATGGAATGCCTTCGAATCATATTCGCCACCACGATCAGATCTTAATACCTTGATCTGTCGATCACTTTGGGTCTCTACCAAAGCTTTGAACTCTTTGAACTTTGCAAAAGTTTCAGACTTCTGCTTCAAAAAGTAAACCCAAGTCTTCCTACTATAATCATCAATAAAGGTGAGGAAGTAACAATTTCCACCAATCGACTGTGTCCTCATAGGTCCACACAAGTCGGTATGCACCAATTCAAGTGGTTTCTTTGCTCTGTAAGAAACTCCTTTCGGAAAACTTTCACGGTGTTGCTTTCCCAAGATGCAACACTCACACGTGCTAGCAGGTTCTTTGATGGGAGGTAAACCTCTGACCATCTGTTTCTGCTGCAACAATCTTAAACCGGAAAAATGCAAGTGTCCAAACCGAAAGTGCCATAACCAGTATGTATCAGAACATGCAGTTGTAAAAGAACTAACCTGATCATTGTAGTTCATAATGAGAGGAAAGAGTCTGTTCCTCGTCATCTGCACCTTTGCAATTAGCTGCTTGCTTGGGGATTTGTCGTGAATAACACATTGTTGCCCCTGAAAGATAACTTTGTATCCTTTCTGCATCAGTTGACCAACACTAGTCAAATTGTGTTTGAGTCCAGGGACATAGTATACCTCTGATATGGTCTTTGGCTCCCCCTGCTTGGTCACAATGTTGACCACTCCTTTGCCATCTACAGCCACAGTCTTGTCAGTCCCCAACTTGACCTCTGTCTGCACTGTGACATCCAAATTAGCAACCAAATCCTTGTTGCCTGTCATGTGGTTACTGCAACCATTGTCTAATAGCCAGACCTTATCAGACGGTGCACGCATGGTGTTGCATTCTAGAAACATAGAGTCAGTATTTTCTGTACTAACATTAGCTCTCTGATTGCCTTGATTTGCAATTTTCTTCCTACAATCACGAGCATAATGACCAAATCTATTGCAGTAATAGCACTTTACCTTAGATTTGTCAGACCTTTGATTGTTATGAAAGCTTCTGCTGCTGCTGCTTCCATGTTGATGCTCATGATCGTCTCGGCCATCTCTGTGACCACCATAGTTGTTGCCTCGTCCTCTGCCTCTCGATCGACCTTTGCCTCGACCTCTGGAAATATAGAATTGACTTTGGAAGGCTGTTTCCAAAGTGGAATCCTTATTTCTGTCTATCCTTGCTTCATGCGATAGAAGGGATCCCATCAACTCATAAATTGTGAGTTTTTCCAAGTCCTTTGCTTCTTCTATGGCTGCTACCACAACATCAAATTTGGTAGACAGGGATCGGAGAACCTTCTTGATCATTGTTCGATCTTTAATATCTTCGCCATAGATTTTTAAATGATTAACGACAGACATGACCCTATTCATAAAGGAATCAATGTCCTCTGTCTCCTTCATCTGCAGAACTTCAAAATCTCTCCTAGTATTCTGCAATTTAACAATATTAACTTTGGCCATACCTTGATAGCTAGTCGCCAAGGTGTCCCATGCCTCTTTTGCTGATGAGGTTATCATGATCTTCTGGAACACGACTCGATCTACTCCCTGCTGGATTAGAAGCAATGCTTGCGCATTCTTCCGCTTATCTTTCTTCCATTGTTCCCTCTCTGCATTGCTGAGGGCTCGTTCTGCTGCCTCATCTTGAGGTTCTGCAAACCCATACTTGACATGATCCCAAACATCATGGGCTTTGAGCATAGTCTCCATCTTAATGGCCCACACATCATAATCCTTCCCTGTGAAAGAAGGAATTTGTGGCTGAAAGCTGCTTGTAGCCATCTTTCTTTAAACAAAAATTCACTGCTGAAACCCTAAAAAAAATTTTGATATACTTTGCAAAGCTCCACCTTTCTTAAAGCCTTTTTATAATCTCCTTATGGAACGTCCCTTTTTAAAAACTACTTTTAAAAATCCTCACGTGCTTTTAAAAACCCTTTTTTTTTATAAAGAATGCTTTATAAAAAAAATCTTTTCATATGACTTTTACGAATAGTATGTATTGAGAAATCGTTGACTTTCAAGTCGTTAACGCCGCTAGCGTGCTAACGCACCTCCGGCACCCTTGTGCTAGTGTGATAACGCACCTCCCGACACACTGTGATGCGTTAGTGCCTTAACGCACTGAACAGTACAGTATGCACGCGTGTTTCGAAATCGCCGCAACTTTTTCGTTTTTAACGCAGTTCTCTACTGTGGGAACCCGCGTTATAACGCTCTGTCAGTAATTAACAACTGCGTTATAGCGTAAAAACGCGGAAAAAAAAAAAAATTTCCTTCTCACCCACGGATGATTGCTAATCCATTTTTCTTTCGTAATATGTGACCTAGCTCCGATACCAATTTGTTGGAAAGGCAAAGGATTCAATCACACAATAACACAAAGATGTCACACATGAACAATGAGCTGCGGCTCTTCAATTAATCTCAAACTCTCTTACTCTCTTTCTCTCTTCAAACAATGAACCCGTGAAGGGTATTTAATCTAATTGACATGCACACACTGTCACTCATAACTGAACTTGATCAACTCACTTAACTCGCTGTCTAACTCGTTCACCAAATCTAACTGTAACTCAACTCAACTAACTCCACTTAACTATTTGTCTAACTTCTGCATGAGGAAGTAATTATATATTTTAACATGCATCAGCCTTCTTGGGTTGATGCAATGGTGGAGGAGTATGACTCCATTGTCAAATACAATGCATGGGAAATTGTCCCAAGACCGGTTGATAAATTAGTGGTAGGTTCGAGATGGATCTACATGGTAAAGAAAACTGCTAATGGGAGTGTGGAGAAATACAAGGCCATATTTTTTGCCTAGGGCCTCTCACAAATCGATCGGATACATTATGATGATACCTTTGCACCTGTCGGAAGGTACTCTTCCAAAAGGACCATCCTTGCACTCTCAATGCACATGGGCTGGCACATTCATCAGATGGATGTGAAAACAACGTTTCTCAATGGGATCATTGAGGAAGAAGTGTACATAGAGAAGCCTGAAGGTTTCGAGATCTTAAACAACGAGTCATATGTGTGCAGGCTCGAAAGAGCGTAGTATGGGCTGCAGCAAGCACCAAGTGATTGGTACACTCGGATAGACAATTATTTCACTGGACTAGGCTTCACCAAAAGTGAAACAGGACATGTCCAAGGTGAAGTGTTTTCACTGGCACGAACATGGGCATTTTGCTACTAACTGTCCACAAAAGAAGAACAACAAAAAGGATGTTGGATCTGCAACTGGTGAGGTCGTTGCCTCGCAATTTTAGCTTGATTTCTCCTTGATTGCATGCATGGTGTCAAGTGCATTGGGATTGGTGTGGTATTTGGATAGTGGTGCTTCCTTTCACATGACGAGAGATAAGAAACTTTTTAGTGACTTCGAGGAGAAAGATCTCCAGATGCATATTGAGATGGGCGACGATAGACGGTACAGTGCTACCGGGATTGCTACCATTACCTTTCAGAGGGATTCAGATAAACCATTTCAATTAAAAGATGTAATGCATATACCAGGTCTGAAGAAAAATTTGGTCTCAGTTGCAATGTTGGAGGACAGAGGCTATGACATTGTTTTTAGTGATGGAAAAGATTTCGTGCGACATAAAACAATGGGTCAAGCCAAGAGGATAGGGGTTCAAGTTAAGAATCTCTACAAGATGGAGGTAGATGTTTGCACTGCCATGATGGGCAAGGCAGAAAAAGTGGTGAGTCGAGATGAGGGCGAATTATGCCACATGTGATTAGGCCATCTTCATCATGGAGCCTTGAAAGTCATGAAGCAAATATCTACTAGACTTCCAATGGGAACACTTGCTCATTTAGATCAGTGCAAGGGTTGCACCATGGCGAAGTATGTAAAGTCCACCTTTCATGAGAAGGAGAACCGAGCTTCGGGGATCCTTGAGAGAGTTCACACAGACATGCGTGGGCCATTATTGGTTGCTTCAACAACAAAACATAAGTAATATGTAATATTTATTGATGATTTTTCTTGTAAATGTTGGATCTTCTTCATGCAGAAGAAAGATAAAACATTCTCATAGTTTTGTGAGTTTAAGGCATTGGTGGAGAAAAAGTTGGGGAAGAAAATGAAGGCTCTTAGGAGCGATAATGGTGGATAATACATCTCTAATGAATTCAAGAAATTTTTTAGCAAAGAAGGAATTCGAAGAGAACTCATAGCGCCTCATAACCCATAGCAAAATGGGGTCGCAGAGAGGAAGAACAGAACGATCGTGGGTGCAGCATGAGCGATGTTGCAGGATCAGAGCCTACCAATGCATTTATGGGCGGAAGCATGCAACACTACATTTTATGTGCAGAACCGTGGTCCTCATAGAGTACTTGGCATGAGTACACCTAAAGAGGCTTTCACTAGTAAGAAACCCGATGTTTCACACTTCAAGATTTTTGGCTCATTTGTTTATGTGTATGTGACCAAGGATGCCAGGAAGAAGCTGGAAATGATTGTTGAAGTTGGGATTTTTGTGGGGTACACAGAAACACCCGATAATTATTGTGTGTATTTTCCAAACAACAAAATGACTATTGTGCGATGGGATATAAAATTTGATTAAGGGAAAGCCATGCGATTATCCCTTGAGAGGGAGCTGGACTTGCATGCAGAGGAGGAACTACTAGTTTCCAAAGATGAGTCTCAAGATGTGGATCAGCCACATGAGGAGGTTCATGGAGTGGAGGAAGCCACTTGTGCAGAGCCATCCATCAAAAATGGTAGAAGGCTCACCAAGGAAGCTGATAGGCTGAGACTTGATGCTGCACAGAATGTAGGAGCCCCTACTTCACAGCGCAGACAAAGACAATCTTCTGACTGATTTTCTAGATACATGGCTCTCATGAGAAAATTTATTGTGACTGAACCATCTTCCTTTCAAGAATCAGTGCAAAAACCTTCTTGGGTTGATGCAATGGTGGAGGAGAAATTGTCCCAAGACCAGTTGGTAAATCAGTGGTAGGTTCGATATGGATCTACATGGTAAAGCAAGCTGCTAATGGGAGTGTGGAGAAATACAAGGCCATATTTTTGGCCCAGGGCTTCTCACAGATCGAGGGGATAGATTATGATGATACCTTTGCACTTGTCGCAAGGTACTCTTCCAAAAGGACCATCCTTGCACTCTTAGTGCACATGGGCTAGCACATTCATCAGATGGATGTGAAAACAACATTTCTCAATGTGATCATTAAGGAAGAGGTGTACATAGAGCAGCCTGAAGGTTTCAATATCTTCAATAGCAAGTCCTATGTGTGCAGGCTCAAAAGAGCATAGTATGGGCTGGAGCAAGCACCACGTGCTTGGTACACTCAGATAGACAATTATTTCACCAGACTAGGCTTCACCAAAAGTGAAGCATATGCAAACCTGTACTAGATCGTGGTTGATGGTAAGTTATTAATAATTTTTCCTTATGTTGATGATTTAATTTTGACTGGTGATGAGCAGTTGATAAACTCATGCAAGGAGGATCTTGCAAGGGAGTTCGAAATGAAGGATATGGACCTCCTTCATTATTTCCTTGGACTTGAACTTTTTGTGTCTCAAGGCAAGTATGCAAAGGAGATACTGGGTAAGTTTAACATGGAGAGCTGCAAATCCATGGATAGTCCTCTTCCAGGAAACTATAGGAAAGAGGATACTACTTCTGGAGAGGTAGTGGATGCTACTGTCTATCGACAGTTAGTGGGTTTGCTAATGTATCTGGTGAACACAAGACTAGAAATTTGCTATGTGGTTAACCAACTGAGTTAAGCTATGGCTAAGCTTACCAAGCTATTTTGGAAGGCGGAGAAGCATGTCCTGAGATACCTGAGCGGCACATACAAGTATGGTCTATGGTACAAACAGACAGATGGAGTGAAGTTTCATGGATTTAAGGATGCAGATTGGGTTGGCAATCCATCAGATAGAAATAGCACATCAGGGGGGATATTTAGCATTGGATCTACAACTGTTTCTTGGTACAACAGGAAGCAGAGATCCGTGGCACTCACTTCAGTGGAAGCGGAATACATGGCAACAAGTCAATCTGCATGTGAGGCTATCTGGATGAGAAATATCTTGGTTGGTTTGTTTGGTTCTAAGATGGATCCGACAGTGATACATTGTGATAATCAGAGTTGCATTAAACTCTTGATTATTCATGTGTTTCATGATAGGTCCAAGCATATAGATATACGGTACCATCATCTCACCAATTTTGTGCAGAGGAGAATCATGTTGCTTCATTACATTCCCACGGAAGATCAAGATTTAGATATTTTGATGAAGGCGCTCACAAGGAGAAAATTTGAATACCATATAGACAAGATCGGGGTGAAGGATAATTACTTTCTTGTTGAGAGGGAGTGTTGAGATTGAACAAGAATTTTTTTGGCACCCATAATCCTAGTGAAAATTAAGCACCTACACTAGGGTGGGGCCCATAGGATATTTTTAGGTGCATGTCTATTTATTATCCCTTAATTTAGATGGACAATAAACTATAATCTATTCTCAATGTGGACTTGAAAATAGTTAACTGAAGTGGAAAATCAGTTAGCTAAGTGAATTTCGAGTTAGAGGTTGGTTGGTGGGACATGCAGAGTAATTCTAGTTGTAACTGAGTGATTCTAGTTGTAACAGAGTTGGAAGTGCAGTGGTGCATGAGTTTGTGCAAGTTGTAAATAGTTTAACTTAGTTAAGTGAGTTAAACTCAGTTGTGCTAGATGTAACTGAAGATACACTAGTGATAGATCAAGTGAATTAAATATTAATTAATTCACATGTAGTGATCTCACATGAAACTGAAGATTTACTATTATTAACTGCATGCATGTCAGATCCAGTGGATACCCAGTTGATTTCTAGGTGAAAAGGGAGATAACTATCAGTTGTGACATTATCAGCTTGCACACATGCAAGCACACACACATTGGATGTGCCCATGATACTTGCGCAATCAAGGCAAGAAGGATTGCATCAATTCATGGATTGCATTCAGTAGGGATTATAGTGAAGGTAGGCTATCTGGAGACACTAAATTGGCTAAGGGATTTGCCAATTTTTATATTCCAGTGTGAGACAATTAGCTGATGTACTGAGGGCTCTTGTGAGAAGATTTTTGTATGTAATTGTTTCATAATCCGTGATATAATATACAATAGAAGATAGTGGGGTTTTTAGCTGTAATATTTCCCCGAGAAATTATCTATGTTGTGTGTGATTGATCTTTCTTCATGCTTATGTGATTGGAGATTGTGTTTTTAATTCCACAAAGATTTGTAGAAGCGATTCAATATTTAACTTTAACAAATTGTTAGATTGGGTGAATCCAAGATATACATGCATATTGTATAATTTCTACACAGGATAAACTGATTTGGTATGGTAAGACTAAGAAAGAAGATCCAATGGTAAAAGAGAGATGCAAGCATTTATATCTGAAACCGTTGGAATAAAATATAAATAAGTGGATTCAGGTCATCTGGAAGTGGGATATCCCACTCTAGATGAAATTTTTTCTGGTTCGCACTGAACAATTTTTTGTAACCTGGAATATCCTTCAACAAAGAGGTATGATTGGACCTGGTATATGCACTCCCAGTGTGAACGATTGGGAAACATCGGAGCACCTATTATACTAGTGTCAATATGCATCAGAGGTATGGTTTGGTACTCTACAATTATTAGGTATCAATGTGATACAACGATATGGTAATTTGTATAATTTTATTAAGAGGTGGTTTCTTACTAAGAAAAGACATAAGGCCCTCCCTTTCTTTATTATTTGGACCATATGAGGCCGCAGGAATGCGAAAATATTTGATCAAAATACGGGGAAGCCTCATAGATATATATATATATATATAAGATAGTCTCTACCTATGTGAAATTGAGGCTGAAACACAGATATAAAGGTAGGAGGAATACAAAGAATAAAGACATATGGGGCAGGTATTCAATAGGTTTTTTTGATGGTGTGTGTAAGGAGAGACATTGCGCTTGTGGGGAAATCACTACCATTAATCTTGATAAGCTTTTTCATTTCTGGTGGAAAGGTGATAAGCGCTCTAACAGCAAGGAAAAACTTATAGCACTCTGGGGAGTCCTTATAGCAGCGAAATGGATCAGGATAGGAAATATATAGATCTTCAGAGATACAAAGGGAATTATAGAATAGGTGTTGCAAAATAAAAATTACAATACATTGATTCTAAAAAATTGGATGAGATGGATTCGAGTGTTGACGATAATGTTCAAGAAGTACATTTTGAACACATATATATGGAACAAAACTGGATAGCATATATGTTATCAAAGAGAAGGATGAAGAAGCCAACAGGGATTTTTTTCATTTCTGCATTTGAACAGGGTTAGATGATCAATACATGAAGCATCAACTATGTTTAAATGCAAGGGAAGGATATGAATTCGACTCTCCCCAGAAGGATAGTCATAAAGAGGACAATGGAACTTTTTGTTTCTATGAGATGATTGTAATTAGCAACTTTGTTTTGTTTTCAGTTTTCAAAAGAAAGTGGATTATGTAATATTTATAGGTAACATAGATGATAAAGATCTAAAAAAGTGACTGAACAATTTTCTTTACCGAACAATTATTAGCATGGATGGATATCAAGTCTGTTTTTTTTGTAATTATTTCAAACAGGAGAATAAAGAGACTTGTGACAATGTACTACTTTTATCTTAATACAAAGAGGTGGCGTTTTTTCTACTGAAAAACAA
The DNA here is from genome assembly GCA_034641835.2 of Pinus albicaulis. Classification (NCBI taxonomy): domain Eukaryota; kingdom Viridiplantae; phylum Streptophyta; class Pinopsida; order Pinales; family Pinaceae; genus Pinus; species Pinus albicaulis. The sequence goes on from CM076581.1 coordinate 489,731,672, forward strand.
AAATAAAATCAACAATGAAATTGAGAGTGTGGATTGAGTTTATAAAAATGAACAGTGTGGTCGAAAATGCTTGTGACCAAATCCCAACACAAGAGCCTAGGCAACATCCTGGTTTAGAACATAAGCTCCAACTCCATCCCCAATTTTTCACATTGGTTTACAAGCTTGTAGGTTTATGATTATGATTTTCCCCATCATATTTTTTATATTCTTATAACCGATGAATGACTTCATTAATGCCAGAAAGTTACAAGGTCGAGTGGCTTTGATGATTGTTGGGTGGGACTCTGGTGTTAGTTGCTTGGAACCTACTTGTTCGCCTTAATGTTGCCATTCTGTATAAAGGACATACAAAAAAAAAGTATTATGATGACACTATAGATGAGGGTACACATGTGGCCATTGTGTATAAAGGAGAGACAAAATAAAAATAAGGATGACACTCCCATTGCTATGAATAAAACCCTAGAAAACTTGTATGGGATGAAAATCTCATCATGCAGATACCATGAATTTTGAGATGGTTTAAATGTTTTATATATATTTTAAATAAATGAAAGTAATGAATTAAATAATATTTTTATATAATTACAAATAAATATTTTATACTATTTTAATGTTAAACTTTAAAAACTTATTTATAATTTTATTAGATAATATAAAATCAAATAAATTATATCACTAATTACAAAGTTGTAGTTATGATAATTTTTATTCTAAGAGAAATTTTCACATTTCATTTAGAGGTGGTTTTTTTGTTTGAAAATTATATCCTATACATGTTTTAATGAGTATGAGTATTTTTATGAGTTTTTTAAAGTTTTATTAAAAGAAATTAAAGGTGTTGTTTATGTAAGTAATATTTTTGTTTAGAGTGTTATGTTTTATTAGAATTAGCTTTTTTCGTTTTTTTAAGAAATCTTACTTAGTGTTTGAATCATTTTTTAATAGTGGAAATGGATTTAGTGTCATCAAAACCCTGAGAACACCTTAAATTCTGAAACTTGAAAGTTGTATTCTAGATTGTGGAAATGGATTCAATATTGTCAAAATCCCGGAAACACCCAAAATCCTAAAGCTTGAAAGTTGTAACTTGTATTTCCAAAAATTTACACAAATTTTATCAAAATTATGTCGAAATTTCCATTATTTTCTAGGTGAAAAAGCTACATCCTTAGACTACAGAGAAATGAAATATTTTATTGAGCATAATTATCTTTGCCAACAAAATAATTTTTTATTAAAAGAAATCAAAGGCCTTGTCTAAGTAGGTAACAATTTTGCTTAGACTGGATCTGATTTTTTTTTTCAAAGAAATCCTTGTGAGTGTTTGATTTTTTTTTTTGAGTGGAAATGTATTATGCTTTATCAAAACCTTTGGGAACACCCAAAATCTTGAAATATCAAAATCATGCTAAAATTTCAATTATTTTCCAAGTGAAAATATGGCCTCCTTAAACTACAGATGAAATATGAAATTATTGTTTCTCAATTTCATGAGATTTAATATATTAAAAAAAACTGTTATTGATTTATTTAATAAACTAGATAGTTTTTTTCATTTTGGAGACATGGTTTTAATATCTAGAAATAGAATAAAATAGTTATCTAGTTAGGTGATTTTTTTGTCTTATAGTTTTAGGTAGATTTTTCTCAATTAGAAACTAGGAAAATTGTAATTTGAAGTTGTCAATATGCATAATCACATTACTAGGAAGTTTTCCATGGTGTTGAATATATTTCAACATTCAAAAATACAATTTAAAAAATGTCTAAATGTCATCTCCTTAACCTAATGGGAAAATAAATAATATAATCAAAATTGTTTTAAATTAAGTTGTTCTAAGATATAAGAAAAATGTTAAGGTTGTTCCAGTGAGGATGACTTAATCAAGTTACTGGTGGTTCAGGCTCCAAGTATATTAGCACCCATGATAAGTTTTCCCATAACATTTATCTATGATGTAGCCTAATCAAGTAACCCATATTTCAGACTAGGTATACTATCAGCCATGATAAGTTTACCCATAATATTTATTTATAATGTAATTTATTTATAAACAAAAAAAATCTTCATTCACATCTCTGAGACATTATTGTGATTTGAAATTAAGATCGAAATATACGTAAATACAATTGAAAGATTATTTGGAAGCTTTAGCAAATGATTGATTTGATGTGGGTTTTGTTAGCCGGCTCTCCACGTCATGTATTTAACGTCTCTTTCCTTCACCTGATCCTTTTCAATCAAATTGTGGCCTAACGCCAAGGATATATGTTCATGGACAAGTATTGTATATTATATTATGATTGAACATGACGCCGACACGTAGAATTGAACATGACGCAAGACTCAGTTATTCAGGAATTTTTCAAAAAACAAATTCTGTCACTATTTTCACTATTTTTTAAAATTGTAAATTTTTTTTAAAAGATAAAAATTTAAATGAGTATTAGAATTGCAAAAATTTAATAAATGTTTTAGATTTGAAAATTTAATAAATTAATTATTATTATTTTTAATAATGGTTTAGTTTAAAAAAAAATTATTTTTGAAATTTTAAGCTTCAAGATTTTGAGTGATATTTTAGAAATTTTTAATAATATTAAATTCATTTCTACTCTAAAAAAATTCAAATACTCTTACCATCAAATTAAAAAAAAAAAAAAATCTATAATCTCTCATTTCCGGGCCCATTTACTCCATAAATAAACAACTTCTTTAATATTTTCCAAGTCAAAATATTCTTTATCAGAATTCGTACTCGTTAGGAAGTATGGACGAGAAAGCTTCATGTCGTTATTACCTGCAGGAGGTGCAGGTGCACTGTTTAAGACGGAGACAAAGTCATTGTAATGGAAGTGGGGGCATGCTTGTAGAATTCTTCTCTTTGGGTTAATATAAACAAAGGTACAACTGTGATAAAAAAAAAAAAATATTAACAAGGAAAAACAACCATACAACTGTTACAAAAATATTAAGAAGGATGACAAACGAGTATTTTAAACTAGAATGCAACATATTTACAAAATATCTGGATTCTAAGTTTTTATTAACGTATTGGCAAGTAAAATGAGATATCGCATTATCTTTTTTATTAATATCATATAAAATTGAAATAAACAATTAATATTATATAAATTTGAAATTGAGATAAACAATTTACTTTTAATTTTAAAAAATTAATATTATATAAATTTGAAATTGAGATAAACAATTTACTTTTAATTTTGAAATTTAAATAAACAATTTACATATGATTCATTAATATCATATAAAATTTAAATATACTATTTATAAATAGTATATTAGTAAGATGGTGAATATATATATTTAAAGTTTTTAAAATCAAATTGTATTAGTTTTTTTTAATAAATGAATGTTTATGATATTATAAAAGAATTTTTGGTGATTATATTTACAATATATTATAGGTGATTTACTAATAATGAGAAAATGACTTTATTATTGAAAGAAATTGTATAGGCATCTAAAAAAAATTATATTGGATTATTATATTGTTTGTTGTTTATTTGGATGAATCATTTTGTAAGGAAATTTTTACTAATGGGGCTTAATTTGCAAAATTGGGGTTTGATATCTTATGGAACCATTTTAAGGAATTAAATAATATTTTTGGGGTCAAAACTTCATTAGTTTATCTTTGGTACCCAACACATTATTATACACTCAAATACCTTTCCAATGATGAAAGAATCATGTCAATTGGAGTTCAAATGAAGATTTTATGTCTCTCTCAAGTTTACCTATCTTGTTGACCACCATGGTATGAGTGGATGTGATGTGAGTCTTTGTTACCATATATATGGGGCTATTCATGTGTGGACTTTGAAGAAGACTCTAGAATGTTCAATCATGTAACTCTATTTGAGAATTTAGGGAATCAAACCTTATTCCTATTTGGTTATCAAGTTATATCAAACATTGGACAACTAGGAGTTTATGTGCCATTTTGTGATATTGTATTTTGTTCCACACTTGAGAAGTTCAATTAGTAATTAGAAGTTAGAGAGGAAAATCGAGGGGGTTAAGATTCTATAGTAGTCATACATGCCACAAGACTCAACTCCATAAAGAGTACCCCATTCTTTGCACTTGCTCATTTTCCATAGTAGAGAAATGAGGGGAGAGAAACATCACCTTCTAGTTGGGTTTTCTCCCATAAGGGCTTCCAAGGGAAAATATTTATGTCTATTGAGGATGGTGTGTGTATTTCTTTCTATTACTATTTCTCACAATTTAGCTAATTAATTTAATTTAGCAAAAACCCAACTAACCAAAGAAAAATTAAAGAAAAATTAATAGTAAATATTTCACTATTTTTATCATATTTGTTGTAATCAATTCTTGGAGTGGAATATCCACAATAGATTATAGGTATTTAAAAATGCAACAAATGAAGAAAAATTTAATATTTTTAGAAAATCATGAGATAATTATAGAATTCATGTTGACCCCAACATTAGAACTAGGTCCTTTAGATGCCATTGACCTACAATCAAACTATTTTCACTAGTGAACTAAAACTCTGATGGGTTTCTAGAGATTGTAATCGTACCTATTTTGCTAACTTTAATATTAGAAGGTGTGAACAAAAGTACTTAACTTGCATAACAAATTGCAAAGTACTATGTTTTGGGAAAATTTTGATTTAGTTAGGCAATCATGTAACCACAAACATGTATTCAAACAAAATTTTGTTGGGCATTGTAGATTCTTTTCATATTGCAAATTTTCTTGAGAAATCGCTTGTTAGAAGTAGAAATTTAGCTTTTCCTAGCGATTCAAGCAAATTTAAATACCATTGCCAATATAACTCTAGGAGGTTATGTACACTTTGTTTGCTATAGTTTTATGGAAGTACAAAGACCTTTGCAACTAGAATGTAATAGGAGATCAAGTTTTTATTACATCTCAGAATCACAAGCCAAGTCCCACTAATTATAAAATCAAGTGAACTTAAACAAACTTGCATATATAAGTTTAAAAATATTTCCATACTCTTATTGCATTCGATTTTTTTTCAAAGAACGTCATTTCAAAACAAAGAATACAAATACAATGCATGTATAAATTAGTTTCATTATGCTTTTGGAACCATTAAAGAAGGTACTGAGACATGCCTGATACAATTTTTACTATGCTATTATGGAAATATGAAGAAATAAAACACGCATAGATTCATCTTAACCTCGGATCTATCAAACGCGAAGAGGGATCAAATTTATTTTCATAGTAAAATAGGTTTGTATCTCAAGAGATTTGATCCCTCCGGGCGATTGATAGATCTGAAGTTAAGATGAATCTATGATAGTATTAATAATAATATTTTAATATTAATATTAGATGTTTTTTACACATGGCATGATAACAAAATTAATATTTTCAAATATATTTATGTTATTAAATATTTTAATATATTCATAAGATATGGCTTTTCCTTTTAAAGATTAATTTTACAAATATTTAATTAAAAAAAATATTAAAAGATATTGGAGAAGGATTTTTTATTCTTTATGTTAAATTGTTTTGTAGTTTTTTATCTATATGGTTATTTTGTAGGGCCAACATTAATTTATTTTTATTTTTATTATTGTTTTATTGGAGGCTTGACATACTTACACATCTCCTACATGCTGGCCTGTAAAATGTGTCTCTTGACACAATAAAATATATATTTTTTAAAGCATTTGCATAAATGTAATAAATGTATACTTGTTTGAGTATGGTTTCGGAAACAATTAACAAGTAAAATCCAATAATCCATTTACAAACTAGTGAACCAACATTATCCTATTAAAAATCACATTTTGAGGAAAAATAATTTTTTTATTTTTTATTTTTTAATTAGTGTTTTCATACGAGGTGGTGTTTTGTAATGAGTACAAAAAAATTTGCATAAATTTTCAATTTCTAGACTTTACAACCTAGTAACATAATTTTTTTTTATTGGAGTTACAACTTTTTCCTTTTTCATGGTACTTATAGTAGCACTACAAGGAAAACACTATGTAGCGAAGGTTTTTATGAATATTTTAACAAAGATTTATCCACTTATTTTTTAATAGTAAAAGCATGTTGTCGAATATGTTTTTCGTTGATGCCCTTACATTTCCTTAGACACTTTGGTGTGCTCACATATAGTCAGATATAGTCACACAAGTGCACTATTAATATTAATGCACCAATGATCATCCCTACTAATTTTTAAGAAAATATAAATTTAAACCAATTTTATACCAGCTCTAATTGTTGCAACTTTCAAATCATGAATATATTAATCCATCGCTATATAAAATGCATCAATAGTATTTAAATATTTGGTTAAATATTTATTTTTATTTAAAAATAATATTAAAAACTTATGGGCATGCTCGAGGTGTTAGTGTGTTTTTGTTATCCATCCACCACCAACCATTATTATTATCCTTATAAAATATTGGTTTAAATAAATTTTAAACATGGTTTAGTTGATACTATTTAAATCATAGATACACTATAAGGAAAAAATTCTCTAGCGAATGTTTTTGAGGAACCTCACAGAAAAATACCCCATACATCTGTTTCTAGTGGAGGTTACTAGAGGAGGTTAGTGGGCGGAGAGTTTTACGGATGTTCTTCGCTCGGTGTGCTTATCATTAAACATCGCCTCGGTGCTCTGGAATACCGAAAGCACTGGTGCGTATAAAAAAATTAGCACACCAGACACCGTGCACTCCGTACACACCCGCTCGATGTGTCGTATTATTCTATAGCACCGGTGCATCACAACTCTTTCGCACCGGTGCATTATAAAACACCGCGCCAAAACCGAAACCACTCGGTGCGGTAGAAAGAAACCACATCGATGCATCATAAAAAAACACGCCAAAACACAAACTGATCGGTGCGTTTGTAAGAAATAGAACCAGTGTGCCTATAAGCCATGCGCACTGGTAAAGGGTTAAATTAAAAAAAAGTTACGGCAAAAAACCCGGATTTTTCATTTTCCAGTGCTCTTGAGCTCTCAATTACCTGTCGGTGCTCTACCATAGAATGCACCAATGCGCACAAAACATTGGCACACCGGACAACATGCGTGATGTACACACCCACCCGGGGCATCTTATTACAGTCACGCACCAATGCTTCAGTACTCTTCCGTGATGGTGCATCATAAAACATCGCACCAAAATAGAAATGTGCCGGTGCGTTCTTATCCAAGAGCATCAGTGTGCCTATAAAACTCACGCACCGGAATAGCATTAAATAAAAAAAAATTAAGGCCAAAAAACCGGTGCTTTACAACTATTCTGCACTGGTGCTTTATGAATATTCCACCCTAGTGCATCATCAAAACATCACGCCAAAAATGAAACATCTTGGTGCGGTGTTAGGGAACTGCCCGAGTGCATTATAAACAACGCGCCAAATCTGACATCACCTGGTGCGGTTTTAAGCAAGCGTACCGGTGTGCCTATAAAACCTCGCGCACCGGAACAGGGTTAAATAAAAAAAATTACAGCCAAAAAACTGCATTTTACACTTTCCTCAGTGCTCCAGAGCTCTCAAGCACCAGTGCCATTTCCCCGTCTCTGAGATGCCCTGAGATTGGTTCTCTCATTGCACCCATTTCACACATTGCTGCTCTACATTGGCCACCAATCTCCAGCTTGCATTTTGAAAAATGGTGGAAAAATTTTCTTTTGCAAATTTTACAGCCAATATGCCTCCTCGATGGCGAAATGTATAGGTATTTTTCTAGTTTTTCCATAACTAAGCCTTTTAGCAGATTAGAATTTGAAATAACCTTAAAAATAACCATTAAAAAAGAAAAAAATTTGTCATGCGGTGCGCCTGAGCTGTTCGGCTTGCACTGGATAGCGGCCACCGGTGCTAACGGTATCCGCACTATTTCCGGGGCAGTACCGAAAGTCGCCCCGCATAGTTTTAAATTTAAAAAAATAAATGCGGTGTGGTCATTTAGCCAAGCGCACCATTGACCATGGGAATCCCAGTGCGGTGCGTTGATGGAATTATCCGCCCCGGTGTATGTCAGTGCACCACATTCTACATTCCGAGAGGGTCAACGGTGCGTCTGGGTAAAATACCGCACCGCCGACTATGTAATTGTCATGAAGTCAGTGCGCTAACAAAACTATACGCTCCAGGGCATATATTTCATTTAGCGCACCACTATTCTGAACTTAGATATAGTCAACGGTGTTTGAAAAATAGACAGATGCACCGAGACCGATGCATTATATTTCATTAAGGGCACCGGCACTGGTGCGCTACAAACTTAATCCGCACCGCCACCGGTGCATGAATGTTTTTGTGGCACACCAACTGAACTGTTTGTTTTTTTTTTTTTAAATATATATGTATATTCCTAAATACATTTCTGTTTTAATAAAAAAAAATATTTAATATGTCAATGATTCAGAGAGAAAAGGAGGAACAACAGTAACAATAGGCTGAACAATATGACATGATTTGCCAATGGGAGGCCCAAGAGAGGGAGAGAGATGCATACCCTTGCCATGTTACAGCAGATACCCAAGGGATCCTTAGGCAGGTAGGCCTCCTTAATTTCTATGAGGAGGCTACTTCCCTAAAGGCCCATACTGTGCTTTTGAGATATCTTATCCGCAGGTGGAATGCCCACTGACAGGCTTTCCAGGTTGGTCCTGACTAGTGGTACGCACCCACTGAGGAGGATATTTATTTTATTACATGAATATCGAGGAGAGGGGTGGATTTTCCCTCATTCCCAGATGTGCCAACTGGTTGTGTAGCAGGGATTCAATTAGATTACTCCCAGAGATACATTGGAGCACATGTATTGTCTCCTTCAAAGTTTCAGGTACCTGGAGGTCTATTACGTATAGGTGCATTTGGTAGGCAAGATGTGCAGTGCCTCTCACTTATCATTTCGACCATTTCGCACAACAGCAGTGACGCGCAACACATTAGTTGCTCGCTTTTATATTGTGTTGATTCTTTAGTACAACAACCACGACTTGTCAGGTGGTATGCCATTTTTTTGCTGCAGTTTTGTACGGCCTTAGAGAGATGTCATGCTCATGCATAGGGGAGGGTCAAATTTCATTTTTCTTCAGAGCTATTTTGTTTATTTTTTGAGAGGTTTCCAAAGATGAGACCTACTTTTGTTCGACAACCTCGTAGGTCGATGTTCGAGGCCCAGATGCACATGTGGGGGCAGATGATGCCCAAGAGGGGAGACACTATGTTTCCAGCCAGGATATCGCATGATTCACTGGACTTACTAACCAGTGTTGACGGGTTGCATCCCTTCATTATGGTCCCATGTCCTTATGCTGGATTAGATTGGTGAGGGTGTCCCAACATCCTCTTCACAGATGATGAGCCGCCAGACGATAGAGGTAATATTACTGTTTTATTTATATTTATTCTAACATGTTCTTTAACTTGTTTTTATTAAATTGTGTTATGAAATTGTCTAATTATCGCTGTGTACTTGTATATATTTTGCAGACATTGGCTCTTTTAATGGCGAGGAGACGCCGGATCCACCACATGATCTAGTTGTGGATCCTGATGACAATCAGGACATGGCCGATGTCGAGGATGATCATGATCAGGATGAGGTCGGTGCAGCGGAGAGACATGCTGCTGCTCATGGTGCACCAGTACCGCCTTTTTCTAGGCACGTTCGACCTGAGACTAGATCTAGGATGGAGTTGGGCAACCAAATCTGTGCATTGACTTTTGATGTAGGCATCAGGACCGCTCATTACAGAGACATACAGGCCAATGATAGGCTATTACGGATGTAGAGAGGCATGCCGCGTGACATGTACGACCTGATGCGGCATGTCATAGGAGCTACGACAACTGTTACGCGACTGAGGAGGACTCTCTGTATCTATAGGCGTAGTCGAGCCGCGACACGTGATGGATAGTCCGCAAGCAGTGACTCACATGCATCTCATGATCATTCACCTCGCGCCGCACCTAATGAGCATGAGGCTCCACTAGCAACATCTAGCAGTCGTCATGGAGATGATGCTGGACTATCGGCCACATCCAGTCAGCAGCCTGCAGCATCCATCATTACTAGTCATGATCATGAGCAGGAACCTGGACCATCGACCATCGAGGTTGCACTATTGATTGAGCAGGCCTCCACTACTACTGCTTACATTGATGTTGTACTAACACCAGCTGATGCATCCATCAGTACTAGTGATCATGATCATGAGCATGCTCGACCATCGACCATCGAGGCTGCACCCTTTACTGAGCAGGCCTCCACTTGTACTGTTATTGATGTTGTTATACTACCACCAGCTGATCCATGACATTTATATTACAGTTGTCTATTTTTAACATTATTCAGTTATATATATATATATATATATATATATATATATATATATATATATATATATATGGGGTCCATGTATTCTATGTTCATGTTGCAGTTGTACTTAATTTACATGTTGGTGATCATCATGATGTGGCGCATATTGTTAAGTCATGTTAGATATTTTCATTTAATGTTTAGCTTGTAGATAGATGTGTATATGTGATAGCATGAGTTATTTGACATGAGATGTATATTTGATGTTTGTGTTGTGATGATGTTAATATATAATGTTAATTTGATGTTTGAATGTGTTGTTCAGTCGAATATGATGTTTGTACGATGGTTATCATGATCGTGATGATGTTTATTAATTAATTTAATATTAAATGACCATGATATTTATTGAATATTATGTCGTAATTGTAATTTAAATTTAAATTTTAATTGTATGTAAAATTATAAAATTGTATTGTATTTGTACTAATTATAATTTTAACTGTAATTGTATGTAAAATATTTATTAATGTAAAATTTTAACTGTAATTGTAATATTTAATTTATTGTGAAATGATTGTAATTGTATATATGAAAAATTTTAAAATTGTAATTGTAATAAAGTTCTAAAATTGTAATTGTAATTTTAATTGAACTGTATGTAAAATATTTATAAAACTGTAATTGTAATTCTATGTAAAATTGTAAATGTAATTGTATGTAAAATTCTAAAATTGCAATTGTATTTGTAATTTTAATTTTAATTGAATTGTATGTAAAATATTTGTAAAATTGTAATTGTAATTGTAAATGTAATTCTTTGTAAAATTGTAAATGTAATTGTATGTAAAATTAAAATTGTAATTGTAATTCTAATCGTAATTCATGTATGTAAAATTAATGTAAAATTGTAATTGTAATTGTAATTGTAATTATAATTGTATGTAAAATATTTGTAAAATTTTAATTCTATTAATGTGAAAATTTTAATTGTATTAATGTGAAATGATTTTATTAAAATATTTAAATTTGTAAATTTGTAAATAAATGTAAATAACAAATCTAGAGTAATACGAATTTTGTAACATAATAAAGTTTAGAAAATAATGAAAATAAATTCATGTACTTTAGAATTATCATTATTTTATTATGACCTTACATAAAAAAAAATAACTTTATACAGTTTGGTGCGCTTATCATCATATCACGCATCAGTGCGTTGTATTATGAAGACGCACTGGTGCTTTACAACTCCTTCGCACCGGTAACGAATAAATGCAAATAAAAAAACACAACTCTATTTTCTTTAAGTGAAAAAAAAATGGCAATTTGAAAAATGGGCGGCAAAATATTTTCGAAAACCTAATTTCATAAAATATTTCTTTAAATACTAAACACTTTTCATTATTTCACTATTTTTGCTAAAATTTTCAACCAGATATTTGCAGGAGACAGACCTGGAGCAAGAGAGCATGAGGGCACTGCGCAAATACTGTGTAGTAAAAAGATTGAATTTTTTTTTCTAAATCCGTGCACCATATCTGAAAGAGCACCGGTGCTCCATTTAACGAGGATAGCACCGTACCGTGTATTACACCATTTTTGCGGTGTGTTTATAATACCCCACGCATTGTATGGTCTATTACACTGTTTTTGCGGTGCATTTATAATACCCAACGCACTGTACAGTCTATTATACTAGTTTGTGGTACGTTTTTAATATACACATGCACCACCTCATGAAAGGCGCACTGGTGTCTTGAGATTTATTTTCTACCTGAAATGTTGAGAATTTATTTGTAAATATATTAATGAATGATATGGTATAGGTTTCATATTGATAAAGAAATTACTGACAAGAGATCGAGTAACAAAAATACTGTTAACACATCAAGAAAATCAAAAAAAGAAAGTTCCTTGTAAATTCTTTATAAAAAAATATTATTTTTGAACTATATGTAAGTTTAACTAATATGTATTTTTTACTTTGTATCATGCAGAGCCATAAAATGACGAAGCTCGATATGATTATTTCTAATCTAGGACCAGAAGAGCGTAAAATTTTAATGGAAAAATTGTAAAAGGATGAATCAGGTGAACGAAAAAAATACTATCGATCCAATATGGGTTTATTTTTCTAAATATCATTAATAATATACTTAAAATTATTAGATAACATGTGTCAAACAATCTACTAATTCACATCTGTTTAAATTTCTACAGGGACCAACAACTCGGAAAATGAATGTTGTTCTAAGAAAAAAAAATAGAACATGCAATGAAAATGAATTTCTCCTTAGCTCATCTGGATTGGTGCTGGAAGTTAATGAAAGGGGGGAAAACTTTTACAAAGTTTGAGGGATCTAGTGGAATGAATGTGTAGATGTTATTTCCACTTACAATACAAAAATAAATCCAATGATTCCGAAAACCAAATTTTATCTAAACTACAGGAAGAGTTCCAGAGAATTAGTCAATGAGACATGTCATACTTTTAATAGAAAAAACGTACAAAAAAAAAAAAAGGAATGAAAAAGTAATATTCCTTTAAATGTTTGTCTAGAATTATTTATAAATATCACTTTTGTTATATTTACTTTTCATATATCAATATAAAAATTAAATATTTTATTGTCATGTTACATTTTTAGGAAGATTATGAAAATCTCAAAAGATGAACGAGCTGATATCAGAAATATGCCAGTAGGAATGTCCAAAAAGGTGTACAAGGAGATAGTCAAAGAAATGGACAAAATTGCATCGCAGGAGGATCCATCTCAATGACAACATGCTTCAAATGTAATATGTAGTCATTGAATTTTTTGATCATTAGGTACAATAAATAAACAATTTAGCATTAAATATTAATTTTCAAGAATTTTCTTGCAGAAAATAAAAGAATATGGAACCCATTCAACACATAAAACAGGACGACAAGGAAGAAAAGGGTTGATCTCTAAGTTTGTGAGTAATTGTTACTTCCTTATAACAACTTAACTAGATTTTATTTTTGTATTTTTTAAGTTGTTTTACAAAAATAATCATTAAATGTCTTCAAACAGGGGCTAACATACAAAAAAGAACCATCAGATGAATTGGTTGAAATTGGGTTAAATATGGGTTGTGAGTATATGTTGGCATATCAGAATTTAATTATGGAATTTGTAAGCATCTATCGATTTTGTTTTACTTAGCTCCATCTATAATTAATAGAACAAAAACATCTTTTATATTAAATATGTGATTTGTTATGGGGTATAAAACTTGCAGGAAACAAAGTATGGAACTGCACCAACAGATGAAATTTTGAAATATGGCATGGTAGATGGTTTTGAAAGAAAGTGTATAGTTTATGAGTCAATTGTTGCTATGGTACGTCATTTTACTTTTCAATTTACATTGATGTATATTATTTAATATTGCAATTTTCATTATTCTCACCAATGTATATACACTCATTTCAGTTTATTTTTATGTTTGTAGATGGAAGGTGAAGAAGAAGAAAACAATCAACGCCATGAACAAAACGTTCCTGAAAACATTCCTGAACAAGTCATGGAAGTAGCTCTAGCAGTGACAGCAGTTCAAGCGAAGAATGATGATCACTATGTTTGGATATCAAAGCAAGGCATTTTATTTTTTGAAATATGTCTGTGAAATCAGACATTTTGTTTAATGTAATGGACATAGTGTCCCAATTGAAAGACAAAGGGATACGAATAACTGTCCCATTTTGTATGATAAAGACTGTCTTATTCATATATATATATATATATATATATATATATATATATATATATATATATATATATATATATATATATATATATATAATCATAAAATATGTTTTAATTTATTCTATTGCGTTCTCCATTTTCATTCTCAAATGCATTAATAAAAATTTAACTCATATGAATATTGTTATAAGATATATATGTGTCGACTTTTGATGAATAATGAATTTTAAAAAACCACAATAATTCTGATATGATATAATAAATTAATCCAAACAGCACATTCAAATGCATTAATAAAAATGTAATTGATATGAATATTGTTATAAGATGTGTCGAATTTTGATGAATAATGAATTTTAAAAAATCACAATAATTGGACTGTCATAGGTCGATGTTTCTTAAAAAAAAAAATGAAAACCAGTGCGTGTAAGTAACTGCCGACCGATGTGTTAATTATGTGTCTAAATGCACCGATGTCGTTGTACGATCTATGGGCACCGCACAAATACTGATACCAGTTATAAATGTCGGTGCGTTTTTGTAATACTGTGTACCACGACGTTTATGTATTTATAAGCACTAGTGCATTTTTACGATCAATGGGCACCACACGAATACCGATACCAATTATAAATCTAGGTGCCTTTCTGTGATACGATGCACTGGTGCATCATAAATGTATACGCACTAGTGCGGTGATATAGCCTATGGGTACCGCACAAATCCCAAGACCAATTAGAATGGCCTCGTGCGTTGTATGACCAACACTACGCCCAGTGCAGTTTTACACCTAAACATCGTGGTGCGTTCGTTCGACTGAGACAACCCTGAGGCATCGTCTCCATGTACGCACCGGTGCGTTAACTCCAGAGTAGCACACCTATGAAAAAACATCCGTAATAACCTCCGGTCGCCCATTTTTTTTAGTTGTGTTGAATTTCCATTAAAAGCTCCGCCAAAACCTCCATAACCATAAACGAATGTTGTAGCAAATGTTTTTTTGACAATTTTGGCCAATTTTATAACACTAAAAACCTCCTTTATAACCTCCGCTAGAGGGTATTTTCCTTCCATGAGTATAAGACACATTGAAAATAGTTTAACTATTTTGTTGTGTAATATTCACTTTATTTTTCCAAAAATACTAATATTATGAATACCTTTTAATTTGGGATGCACTTAGTATGTTACCATTATTGACATACAAAAGGTAATTGATACTACTATGTGCATTTTTGTTCTTATAAATCCCCCAACTGACTTGTTGGTCCTTTAGGAAATGTATGCAAGTATTATTTGTGGTGCTTTTAGAGTGCTTTCATACATAAAAGGTACATTAAAAATTTTAATTTAACGGATATTTTACCATGGTGATATATGCACTTGGAAATGTAAAGAGGCACCATAAGTGGTTCTTGTATATATCAAAAGCATAATGCAGCTAATTTAAATGAAACCATCTTTAGCTGGTTACATTTTCCTAGCAGCAGAGAAGTTCATGATTCCAAGATTTGTGTTGAGGAAAGGCCTTTATTTTGGGAATGGAAGGCATCTTTAGAAAATTCTGAGTGACTCGGCTTGACAACTACCTAATCCAGTTTCAGAGAAAGGTAATTCGCACTAGTTTTGTTTCTTTAGAATCTTATTTAACTCTGTTTTTTATCTTGGAATTATCATGCTCTTATTTTCACTATCTTAGAACAACTCTCGTGTTGTCCATAACTCCATTATATTCCCATACATATGTCTTGTTATTGGGTCGATACCCTTATGTGGGATCTCAAATTTGTTTCACACCCTTGGATCCTTTCTGACGTTAGCCACTTTATTCACACTAATAAGCTTAAAGAACACTTATATTTTGAGGAACCCCTGAAGTAGAAACCCACCTTATCAACCCCTACCAGTAAGGGAAAAGGAAAAACCTTACATCTCAAAGTTAGTAATTTTCTCTACCCCATCAGTGACTATTTGAAAAGTATAAAAAAACCACTGAAAACAGAGAAAAAATAATATGTCAAGGAAGATTGAATACAAACATGTTGAAATTATGGAGAGAATAAATCAATTGTATGATGAAATCAATACCCAACAATTGAGATACAACCATATTGTTTCAAGGCTTATTTCAACCATGGAAATGCTTATTGATCAAAGAATATGCAAAGGATCGAGGATGAAATGATAAATTTAAGGAAACAAATTGAAGAATTGCAACATAAACTTTGTTGATCACTCAATGTATGAGCAATGATAATCAAGTTGAGCAGGTTTTTCAAGACCTAAATCTCTCACTATCTCCAAAATCAAAGGATGGCAAGGAAATATTGACCTTCCCAAATAATGTTTCTATGTTTTGTAATTTTTTTGTTAGTTTTTGGGTGCATGCAAAAAATTGGGTAATGAGAAATGCAGTATATATATATATATATATATATATATATATATATATATATATATATATATATATATATATATGCATGAGAAAAAACCCATTGTAAGTCGAATTTTGATGTTCTCATTTAGTCATGGCACAAATTTATTAATATAATAGAATATTTTCACTTCTATTAAAAAAATTCATAAAAGTACTAAATATAATTATTTAATTAACATTGTAATAATTTTAAGGTTCAAAACACTTTATCCACAATCTCATCCAAACATGGTAGTCCAATATTCATCATTCCATAATCCTCTTTTATGTTTTGTCATTTACCCCACCTCCCTTTGATTCTTATATCTTTACTAATTAGCTTAAAACTTATCCATATTATTTTCCCAATTCTTTAGAGAATTTTTAGAATCCAAAGTTTGAATTGTGTAATCAACAAAATATGAGTACTCTCAGTTTTTCAAGACATTCAATCCATTTTTACAATCAAAATGACATTTTCAAAAACAAAAAAATCATGATCTCATCCAAAATCGTATCTTCATTTCAAGAAAAAACCAAAATATCTATTAGTTAAATTTCATCATTATCATCATTAAATACTATAGTCATCCTAAATTATTTAATACTTTTTATTTTGATTATACTATTCTAATTTATTAACAAAACTTAGTGAAAATTTCAAAAAAATAACTCTCAAGGATAAACTATATTTGTAGTTCAATAACAAGCTATCCTAAATTATTTATATTTTTTAACCAAAAATTCTCATCTACGACACTTCATTTTCACAACTATTTCAAGATTCTAATGTTGAAGACTGTGGCCCACTTCATTTTCACAACTATTTCAAGATTCTAATGCTGAAGACTAACCTACCGTTACAATTGGAAATTAAGTAAAACATGCCATCTTAAATTATTAAATTATTTAATGTTTTGAATATACCGTTGACACATTGACAATTCACTGTATACAATTGACAATTCACTGAACAACAATTCACCATATACAGTTAATACATTGACAATTCACTATCTCGTGTCGTCGAAAATAGTTCTATTAAAGATATTGGTTATTATGCACATCTCTCAAATACCTTCAAGATAATTAAAGTACTATACCATACAAATCCAACTTCATTTTTTACATTTCTAAACATGCATCTTAGGTGTTGGTTGCACATGCTACAGTTGAGGTAAACATCTAAAATGCTTTGAAAGGATATCACAATGAAAATGTAAATATTTTAATAAGAAAGACCTCCCATGGTTATATTGTCATCTACATTCTTTTTGTTACATAAATGTTGGCATTATAATACATGATATTTGTTACATAAATGTTTGCCATTATAATACATGATATTGTAATAGTTTATTAGGTATTAGAGCATTATATCTCAATTTATATCACTAATTTTGTTTACAGTTTAGTTTTAATATTTAGTTTTAAAATGATTTATATATGAAATATTTAAAGATATTCCAGTCGTTTATCATTTATACCACAAACCTATTCCTTGGTTCATTTTTAGATTTGTAGTGTTATTTTTCAATAGTATACCATTCTATTTTTAAAAGAGTGAAAATGTTTTGTTGAAAAAAAAACTGCAAGCTTGGTAAAAAAATATTTTTTTTAAAAGAAAGATTGCAAACTTTGTAAGATATTTTCCAAAAAATTTTGATGATTTTTTGGGACTATGATAGAAACATCTAGAGATTCCAATAAAGTTGAAAGTTTAAAATAAATGGAGTGAACTAAGTTGATTGCTATTATATACTTCTACCCTCTTTGTAAACCAGGTTAATTGAATCAATCATTTTGACTTTGAAATTCTTAAAGGTAAGAAATATTTATATTTATTGATTGTTTTAATTGTTTAATTTAAATATGGCTTTTTCTTTTTTTTTAATTCCAAGTTTCCACAAACCTAACCTATATCTAGATTGTTGCATACAAATTAAAATTCGGAGCAAGTTTATGTTTTGGAGATGGAGCTTGTGACCATGTACTTTTTATTATATTATTTTCTGGAAATGAATCTCTCATCGGGAATTCAGGAGTAGTGCCCGGATGAACCTATGGCTGAGGAATTCTCATCCCTTCACCAAAAATGTATAAGAGCTCTCCCTAAAAAAAAATAATAGGATTCTGCAAATGCATTGCCTGTTATCTCTCCGGTAATCAATTAAGACACTGTTGTCCGTTACCTAACAGTGAATATTGCGGCGGAGATCATTATCTTAAATCATATCTTGCTTTTTCACTACTGTCTTACTGGAAAAGCGAGCAATGTGACCATTTCAGCTAAAGGGTTTTGTTGAATTTTATTATTATTATTATGGTCGGGTTAATTCATGAGAATAATGAACGCATTTGCTAGACTATATTCTGTTAATGTTAATGGATATATGTATTTTTGGACATAATCAGTTCATTAGTTATGAGTAGGTTTTGGATTAGGATTTGCTTGTAAACTATTTATTTAAGATGAATAATGATGAATGTGTGCGAGGTAGTCTCCAGGTAAAGCTCCTCACGAGTAAGTTACTGGGTTTAATGAATATATTTTCAGCCTCTCATTTTTAACATGGCGTGGTATCAGAGCTTAAAAATTGAATGAGTCAAAGCCAATATTCTTTGGAGATTGGGTGAGTGCTGAATCAGTGGAATTGTGGCCCTTAGTGGCAGGGATGTCCTTGGTGGCGGAGAATTCTAGAATTTTTTTTGGAGATTGGGTGAGTGCTGAAGCAGTGGAATTGTGGCCCTTAGTGGCAGGGATCTCCTTGGTGGCGGAGAATTCTAGAATTGTTTTTTTAAGTGAAGTAAGCCCATCTTGGTTTAAAATCTGTGCCTTTTTTTTTTTAAAGTGAAGTAAACTTGATCAGCGCCCATCTTGGTTTAAAATCTGTGACCGACCTTGGTCAGAAGTGGGATCAGCGCACCGATGATGCCAGTAACCGCGCCGATCTCTCTACTCTCGCAGTGCTTTTCAACATCACAGGCTCTTAGCGCTGATCTGCCCGTTGAAGTGGCGTTGCTTCAGTGGAGGTTAACAAGGCGAATTCCTTGATCTGTGCTACGGAATGAGCAGCAGTGCTGTGGATCTGCGTGCATTTGATCACAGTTATCCCTTCTCTGCGTCGAGGCAGAAATTTCCGCGTGAGGAGGGCCAAGAGGCTGAAATATTGCACAACATATCCACAGTTTTTTTTCTTACGCTGGCAGGAGGCAATTCGGGTCGTGGATCCCTCAGGCCCCGCTAGCGGCATCCTTGTGTTTGTCAGTGGCAACCTGCAGTTTCCAAGGGAAACACATTATGGTGTATGGTATTGTGGATCGACCCACATCTCGGATGCAACCAGAAGCTTGAAGGTTTGTTGTTCGCTTAAATCTGCGTGCCTCAAGCGATTTGACAGCTAGAGCGTTGAGGGTCTCTCAGTGCCATCGTGAGGAGAGCCTTCTTGTAGTTTTCATATTTGAATTTCGGTAAGATTTTAAGAATTATAAATCCATATTATAATTATCAAACTTTAATATTTTGGGTGTGATGATGCTGAATCCATTTCCATCATCAAAATCATGATTCAAACACTGTTATTGTAAGATTTCAATTTTTTTTGGCTTGGATTCCAGCAAATTTTGGCTGTCCAGACAATTCCTCCATCTTGTTAGACAACTCTGTTCTCATACCTCGTGAAACCTAAAACCGCTATTGCTTTTAAAACCGCAGTTTGTTTCCAGTTTTTGGAGATACATCATCCTTGAGAAGAGGGTATAGTTGAAACCATTGTTTTCCTTTGATTTTTTTTAAGGGTTATAATATTTTTTTAAATATTGGATGCATTTGAAAGGGGGTTATTTTTTAAAGAGGGTTTTTGAACTTTTAAAAACGATTTGTGCATTAAAGAATGTATTTTTTTTAAAGAAGTTTTTCTTTAGATCCCTCTTCTCGATCTGGGAATAGACAATTTTTTTTAAATTGTTGGAGGTCAAAAGTTTTTTTTGAGGTAGACCTATCATGATGAATAATCAGATGTAGAGGTGTACTTGAACGAGAGCAATAAGCTCGATGGATCCAATTATTCTAATTGGAAATTCAAGTTGTAGACATTGGTTGAGGGGCAAATTGTAAGGGCAATTGTAAATGGAGATGAATTGAAGCCGACAACAGCAGGAGGCAGAACAACTGCAATAATTCAGGATTGGGGGAGTAGGGAGAACAAGGCATAAGTGTTGTTGAAATTGTTGGTGGAAGATTGTATTATCCCTCACATCAGAGAGTGTAAATCAACAAATGAGATATGGACAACTCTTAAGGATTTATACGAGATTAAAAACACAAATCGCCTATTGTTCATGAAGAGCAATATTCTCTCCATTAAAATGGAGGAGAATGAATCAGTAGCTGCATTCATCTCTTGAATTAAGGAGCTCAGAGATAAGTTGGGCGACATAGGAGAGACAGTGTCGAACGCTGATCTTGTCACAATTACCATGAACGGTATGACTGATGACTATGATATGTTCATTACAGGCTTGAATGCGAGAGAAAAAGCCCCCAAATTTGAAGAATTTACAAGGATCCTGATGCAAGGGGAAGAAAGGTGGATGACTTTGAAACCTCAAAGTTCAAATCTTGCTTTAATGGTGAAGAACAAGCCCTTCAAAGGGAAGGCAGGTGCAAGACAGAAAGGCGGAGGTACACCACAGAGAAAGCCACCTCAATGTATGTCTTCGAACATAAATTATTCAGGGATAAAATGTTTTTACTGTGGTAAATTTGGTCACTTTGCTAGGAATTTCCATAAGAAGAAGCTTGATGAAAATCGACATAAACATAAGAAGCATGCAAGGCACTTTGTTGATGAAGATCAAAATCAGGAGTTTTTGGCTTGAAAGTTTTTTCTCATGTTCCAAAAGAGGATAGGAAGAAACTAGATTCAAAGGCCATTAAATGCATTTTGTTGGGTATTGTACAAATTTTAAAGCATATAAGTTGTTTAATCCTTCTACTTACAAAGTGTTTGCGAGTAGAGATGTAGTATTCCATGAGAAGGTTCATGATGGAAACTATGATAAAAGCAATGGAGAGTGGGACATTCCTTTGCTGATGGAAGAAGGGAGTGATGAAACACATAACATCCATGAGTAGCAGCAACAATAGAAAAAGTAAGAAGTGGATGGTATAGATGCAGTCAGCAAGCCAAGTCCACCAAGGGATGATCAAAATAGATTTGAAGCTAGTCCACCACTCAGGAGATTAGGTAGGAAAATTCAATTGCCAACAAGATATAGGGATCATGCTCTTATAACTAGTATGTTAAATGATGTTGAACCCTTTAATTATAAAGAAGAAAGTCAATATAGTGAATGGAGGGCAACCATGGAAGAGGAATATGAGTGAATACTTAAAAACAAAACCTGAGATCTAGTTGAACTACCTGACGGAAAATAACCCATAGGTTGCAAATGGTTATACAAGCCTAAATTTAAAGCAAATGGGAGTATTATAGACAAATATAAAGCTAGGTTGGTTGCAAAGGGGTACTCGCAGAATGAAGGCACAGACTATGAGGAAACCTTCGCCCCTATAACTAAATTAACAATTAGAATGTTAATTTCTTTAGCTACCAGACATTAGTAAATGATACACCAACTAGATGTGAAATATGCATTTTTAAATGAGGAATTAAAAGAAGAAGTGTATTTAATGCAACCTGAAGGGTTTGTTAAACAGGAGGGGGGGTTGGGGGGGAGGGGGAGCGAACATTTAGTCTGTAGATTGAGGAAAGCATTGTATGGGCTAAAACATGCACCCAGGTCGTGGTATGATAAAATTGAATCATTTTTCCTACAACATAGTTATAAAAGAAGCAAGAATGACCATAATCTGTATACTGTGTTTGATAAATAGGGGCAAATTGTTTTGAATTCTTTATATGTAGATGATCTTATCATTACAAGAAATACTGATGAACTCATTAAAGAAATAAAAGAGCATATGTCACAGGTTTTCGAGATGAAATACCTTGGAGAGTTACACTATTTTTTGGGTCTTGAAGTCTGGAGGGATTCTGGCTAGACTTTTATGTCTCAGGGAAAGTATGTCAGGAGCTTATTGAAAAAGTTCAGAATGGGTCAGTGCAAAGCTGCCTCAATTCCTTTACAGTAGAATGTCAAACTTCATAATGATGATGGTTTCAAGGAGGTAGATGCAATATTGTATAGACAATTGGTTGGGATTCTAATTTACTTGACTACAACTAGGTCAGGTTGGGATTTTGCAGTCAATGTATTGAGCCAATTAATGTCAAAGCCTCTTGATAATCATTGGGTTGCATCGAAAGATGTCTTAAGGTATCTTCAAGGAACCTTAGACTTTGGTATTAAATATACTGATTCGTTTGATGTTAGATTGACATGGTTTTCAGACTCGGATTGGGCCAGAAATCTGGATGACAGATGGTCCATTATAGGCTATGCATTCAGCATTGGGTCTGGGGTCATTGCATGGAGCAACAAGAAGCATAACATTGTATCCTTGTCTTCAGCAGAAGCCGAGTATCAAGCAATGTGTGCAACAACATGTGATGCAGTTTGGTTAAGAAGACTTCTCCAGGATGTCGAAGAAGAACAAAAAGATGCAATATTTATCAAATGTGACAACCAAAGCTCAATCAAGATTTCAAACAATCCAATGTTTCACAAAAATGCAAAGCATATTGATACACAGTTTCACTTTGTTAAGGAAAAGGTTCGGTCAAAGGAAATCCATATTGAATATTGTAATACTTGTGACAATGTTGCATATATTTTTACTAAGCCCCTTGGAAGAATGAAATTTGACTTATTTAGGGAGATGTTAGGAGTACTAGTGAATCCTTTCTCAATTAAGGGGGAGTTTTGAAGTTAATGGAAAATTGCATTCTTGGAAAGAAGCGGTTCATTAGTTATGCATGAGCCTTAGATTAGGATTTAGTTCGTACATTTTAGGATATTGTTCTAGCTTCCCTATTTGCTTGTAAACTATTTATTCATGATGACTAATGATGAATGTGTAGAGAATTCAGCAAGAGGTAGTCTCAAGGTGAAGCTCCTCACTGTTGAGCTGCTCAGTTTAATGAATATATTTTCAGTCTTCCATTTTTAACATATTCAATCAATCAAAACATTCATGGTCCAACTTTAGGTAGAATATGGGCATTGTTCAATAATGATATTAAATCACACTAAAATATCCCAACATATTTACACACAATGGATGGGAATCATGCAATCAAACCTATTTCAATCCCTTAGTTCATTTACTAATGTAATAAATGATATGAAAAGATACAAGTGAATTTAAATTTAACAAAATTTTAAAATGTGATTTTAATAATAAAGTAATAATAAAAATAATTTAAATAAAAATTTATAATATAATTAAAAAAATTAGATATATATATATATATATATATATATATATATATATATATATATATATATATATATATATATATAATTGTTATTAATTGTTTTTATTCAAATATATATTTTTTTAAATTATTATATTAGCTATATTTTAGTTATGCCAATTTAACTTTCGTTATATATATTAATATTCATTTTTAATGATAAATGGGTAGCATTGAGCCAACTTACCTCTATTTCTCTCCAATTGAGCTGAGTGTTATATTTTTTTTCATTTCATTCCAACTTTTTACATTTCTTTCATTGTAAATACTTATTTTCACCTTTAATTTAAATGTTGCCCTAAATGGTATGCATTAGAATTATGTAATAACCTTTAAGAAATATATAATGCCACTACTGTAATAATAGTAAAAAGATAACAAAGTAATATGCTTATTATAAAAAACTCTTCATATAACCCATACACATAATACTCCATCACACATAATTAAGTGCCAATCACCATATTTAAACAAGCCCTAAGGAAATCCACTAGATATCATTTATTAAGGAATTTAGATCTTGTAATACAAGCAGTTTTACCATCAACGTAGATGGATCAATTACATCATAATGCCAATTAATAACCCTTGACTTAGCGTTGTGGTTGTGCTGCAATAGCTTGCTGCAATAGATCTGTGGCCATAGTCATGAGATTTGGATATTTACGTTACAGGCTAGGCACAGGTTGGTAGCTTTGTGGCTCAAGTCTCTAGCAATTATGTTTCCCCTCCTTGGTGTGATGATCCTAGAACAATTTTTATTAACTTGTACAGACTCACGTCCAGGTGATTCAGGAAGACCATGACCCACGACCTATGGCTTTTTAGACAGCGTGAACAGCTGCTTGATCTTTCAATTTGAAACAAGAAATGTTGAGACAGAGGGCAACAGTCAATGATATATCTGTGCTCATTTCTCTTCAAAGGCCAGGACGCTTGCTGAGGCTGATGTGTCCTCTTGCAAGCTTGACCTCTTAGTGATTCGTTGGTGCTGTTTACAATAATCTGTGCTTTCTTCCTTCCTTTGCCAACCTAGAAATGCAAATAATTATAATGAAACCGGCAAGGTAGATCTCATGTAAGATTCCAAAAAATTTTGATAGATATAAAACATCTTAGTGTTCTCATTTAATACAATCTTTCATCAAGAACCAGAACACAAGAAATGCAGCCATTTTATTTATATTATTCACTGAAAGTAAAATACATGCCCAGACCATAAAATCCCGTGAATGGTATGCACAGCTGCTTGACAATGACAAATATAAGAAACTGAAGCCCACTTGTGAATCCTGGATAGATCCACCACATAAACATCACCGCGGGTTTTTCGTCCCGAGATCAATGATAGAACTGTTTAGGCCAGGTTCTCAACCCAAACATAATAAGATAGATAATATTAGAATGCTTCCAAATGCCTAGCTTCTCTCCCCTTTTATAGGCTTCATGGACTTTCTAGAGACCTTATTTTATTATTTTTCTCGGAAACCAACAACAAATACCATGGGTCAATACCATGAGAAAATACCATGGTAGGTACCATGGATCGATTCTATCCACTTTGACTAGATCAAGAAAGGGAATATTACAAATCCTCTTGCCCAAAGATTTCTTTTCCTCAAGCGATCCACTTCTATCCACAATAGAAGCATTTGTACATTGATACCAGGATCCCATACAATCCGATGTGCCCTCCATGTTGAATGGTCCTGAATGGATCCTTCGATACCTGGATCCCAAACAATCCTTTGACCAATCCTTTCCTCAATGGATTCTCTTGGATCCCAATACCACCTAAATCCCGGGACCTGTGGGTTATGGTACCATTTCAACTCTCCATCGCTGTCTGCACCAAGTGGTTCAAGCTGTAATTTTCCCTTGGCTATGGGTATCCTCCAAATAATCAACCCATCAATAGAATACCAACTCATAATCTCTCGCCAATCCATACTTGGGAAAGAATGAATATTTGCAAATCTACTATGTTGATGTTGTTTGATGCTCGATTCATGCTGCTCTACTTGGTTACCCAACATGATGTATTTGGAGAACTCTGCCCTGCTCTTCCCAATGTATAAAGGTGGGTTGTTGGTGTTGCAAGCTTTATCTATGTATTCCTGTAGAGGGATGCTCTGGAACTCCCAATCGTACTCCTCTTACTGCCTTATGAGGGATTTGAGTCGTTCCTCGACACTAGACAACTTGGTCTTTGATTCAGCACATACCCCTATGAGTTCCTCAATTTTTCTGTTCTCCTGTAAGGTAGTGTCTCAGACTGTCTAGACTTTCTGCTTCAACAACATAAGATTTGTCTTGAAATGCTTGATCCTTTCTCGAAAGCCTTCTACTGGAAATTCTAGTGCCGTGTTGACTATCTCTGTATCTGTTTGCACCCGATTCCCAATGACCACATCTTCAACTTGAGCCTTTGACCAATTTTCTACAAATGGTCTATTTTGCACATTATGTTTGTCATGTTGCTCCTCGTGATCATACTCATCATACTATATTTGTCCTGCTGCCCTGCATGATCATGCTTATCATATCGATTTATTACGGCTGGCTCCTCCTTTGATTATCCTCGGGTGTATTCATCTTGGACCTCTTCACATGTGAGGATCAGTTGTCCATCCTGTTTGGTTGTCAAACATGGATGTATTGGTGGAATTTTGTCTATATCCGATTTCCCGTACTCTTTATGGCTGTCCTTCGTTGTATTTATAGATTCAACTACCACATCATGAAGAGGAATTTCATCTTTCCTTTCGTCATGTACTTTGTCAAGCTGATTGCTCAGCTTGTCCTGCAAGTTTATCTGAAGAGCATGTTGTTGATGCTCACCATTTGTACTTGACTGCTCAGATCCTTCATAGGTCCTCTCCTGAAAACCAGCAAACCCATCTATGGATGAATCCCCATGATCTGAAGGAGTCCCTAATTTTTCTATCCTTGTCGCCTCCTTATTATCTGGAAATGAATGGTCAAGTTCCCAAACTTCCTTGTATACAAAGCATAAGTCTTTCCTCCTTAGTTCATTCTTGTTGTCTCCACAAATATTTGTTAGTTCCTCCTTGGTTAACTTATTTCTAAGTAGTTTGATGCTCTGTTTGATCAACCCCTCAGCTAGTTCATAAGCAGTAGGTGATGCAATTAGCTCCTTCCTCCAAATGGCCAACAATTTGGATCTCAATTGTTCGCAGATGGCCCTATATTCTCCTAAGATCAGAGACATGATCTTTTGCATGGCTGTTTTGATGAAGTTTGGATGAGACATTGTAATTCCATTGCAGAATTATTGGAGCATCTGAAGGATTAAATCATCACACTCTAGATCCAGCATAAGCATACCAAATCTGAATTTCTCCATGCGTTCCAAAATTGTGCGCTTCTAGAAAAAAGTAAGAAAGGTGGTGTTGTCCAACCCTTGGAGTGCTTCTACCATTACCCGAAAAGTCCTCCTCATGATGTCATCATTGTAGGGCAATAGCGGTGCTATTAACGCTATGATTTTACTAAGACAAGAGGCGACCGTGAGTCTAACCTTTTCACAAGAATGCTCTAAGAACCTAGGTTGTATCAAAGCAAGCATGGATGGCTTCAAGGCCCAACTTGACCCTTCCCATTATGATTTCTCTATCAAGCTCACAGCCATATTTAATGTGTCTAGTTGTAGGAGAACATCTTTTGACTTTGTACCCTGCAATTTGGATCCAAGATCAAAGAGACACTTACTTTTTATATCTTCCTTCCGGGTATCTTTTGACTGCTGAAGGATAACATGGACCTTTCGAGAGAAGGGTCTATTGTTCTGCTCTTGTTTCTAATTTGTATGTTGTTTCCATCTTTGATCCACAGAAGTATTGTAGCCCAGAGAACCGACTGGTATATCATTATGTTGATTCTTGTGGCATTTCCAAAAATAAAATGACGAAATTAGCATCAATGGATCTCAATACTTAGCTAATGAGAAACCTGGGAATGATCCCTGTCTAGCAATAACTTTCCAGCCTTTCAACAATGACCATATTTGCAAGAAAGATATGAATATTCCATACACATGAATAAATATCATGGGTACATTTATTCATAAGAGGCTATATACAAGCTATAAATGATTTTGTCAATCATGCCTTCAAATATTTTCACAAATTTAACCCACAGACTTATAAATGATTTTCCATTCACTTATATCTCCCAATAAAATAATTTATTGAAAAATAAAAATCCAACTAGGGTGATAAATATCACCGAAGTGAGAAATGATGGCTAGGGTGAAAAATAAATTTCACCGAAGTTCCTTGCATAAAACTCTTAGGCTAGTAGGATGCACAGCTCTGATACCACTGTAAGATTCCAAATAATAAAAATTTTGATAGATCTAAAACATCTTAGTGTTCTCATTTAATACAATCTTTCATCAAGAACCATAACATAAGAAATGCAGCCATTTTATTTATATTATTCACTGAAAGTAAAATACATGCCCAGACCATAAAATTTCGCGAATGGCATGCACAGCTGCTTGAAAATGACAAATATAAGAAATTGAAGCCCACTTGTGAATCCTGGATAGATCCACCATATAAAAATCACCACGGGATTTTCGTCCCGAGATCAATGATAGAACTGGCCAGGCCAAGTTCTCAACCCAAACATAATAAGATAGATAATACCAGAATGCTTCCAAATGACTAGCTTCTCTCCCCTTTTATAGGCTTCATGGACTTTCTAGAGACCTTATTTTATTATTTTTCTCGGAAACCAACAACAAATACCATGGGTCAATACCATGAGAAAATACCACGGTAAGTACCATGGATCGATTCTATCCACTTTGACTGAATCAAGAAAGAGAATATTACATCTCAGATCCACACTCATAAAGTCTAAAGTAAAAATAGATGAAACCCCTTTCAAAAAAAATATGGAATAAATGCGACCAGCTAGGGTGATCGTAGAAACCACCGAAGTTGGGTTTTCTTACTAGGGTGAGATCGAATCTCACCGAAGAAAGCTTGAGGATCTCACTTTAAAATTCTCACTTGAAAACTCGCTTGAGCTCTCATAATATCAGTGAAGAAAAGATCAAACTCCATGAGTTGCTCTCGATCCTCCTCCTTTTATAGTCGAGTTTCTTGGAAGAAACCCTGGGCAAATACTTGGGGTCAAAACAACCCTAAAGGAAAAGCCAGGGGCTAATGCTACTTTATTTATTAATTTATTTATTAGTCTACTACTATTCTGATTTGTTCCAACCGGTTAAACGGTTGGGAATATTACAGTTCCCCTTGCCCAAAATTTCTTGCCCTCAAGCAATTTCAAGGTTGAATGTTGCAATATGTGTTCTCCTTCCTAAGTGGAATCCTTGACAAGCAGATCTTTCCATTGGACCAAATATTCGTGGATGATTCTGCTTCAAAACTTTCTTTCTGAAACCTCCAACACCTCCTCAGGAACCAGTTGAAGATGGCCCTCTTCATCTACTGGCGGTAATTCTGGCAATGATTTTATGTTTGGTCCTAATTCTTTCTTCAAACAGGAGATATGAAAGATATGAATTCTTCTCTTTGCAGGAAGCTCTAGCTCATATGCCACTTCTCTTATTTTCCGGATAACTTGATAGGGCCCGTAAAATCCATTAGGGGAATTTTGAGGTCTAAAATGGGCCTCCTAAGGAAAATGTACAATCAAAATTCACTTTATGAGATCCAATCACATTTTAGGTGATGACATCATCCCTAATGGTTGAGGTGGCATTGCTTGAGTTAAAGGTACTTACTTGTCACATTCTCAATGGTGGATAAAAACTCACGGTTAACCAGGGTAGTGCTCTAAGTACTTTTAAGGTCAAAGTAAAATACTCATAATAAATTTCATTTCACACTTTTTGAATAAAAATATATTATTGTCATTTCATATTTCTTGAAAGAAACAATGCATATCCCTATACATTTATTATATTATATTATATTATTTTTATATAGTATATTAATTACATGTTATTATACAATTAAAATAATATATTAATAATTTATAAATTTATATTTATATTTTATTTTAAGTTATTTAAGTACAAAGGACAAATGCATTAGTTGTTGAATGATAATGACTTTTTCTTGAAAAGATCATTCTTATTTATAGTCACATCAACACAATTTTTTTATTAATTTTATTTTTGTACAACTTTTGAATTGAATTTAACTATGGTTACATGGATTGTGGTGCAAAAAGTGAATTGGAAATTCATAAATATTATTTTATTTCTTTAGCTATTATTTTATTATTTCCTTAGGGGGCCCATTTTAGACCTCAAATATCCTCTAATGAATCATGGCTTTAATTTTTCCGCCCCCTTCTGCTTCAAGATAGACTGCTTGTACGACTGAAGCCAAAGATAAACCACATCTCCCACTTTGAAACTCCTCTCTATCCTTCAAAGATCTGCATATAACTTCTGTCAATGATGTGCCGTCTACATATTGTCTTTAAGGGCTCTCAAAATATCCTGACACCCCTGAATCCAATCCTTTTCCAATGGTGCTCTACTATCTCCAAATGGTGTATCTGCAAAAGATAGTGCCTCATATCCATATAAGGCTCGGAAAGGTGACATCTTTATGAACATGTGATAAGCGGTGTTATAGCAGTATTCTCCTAAGTACAACCACTTGGTCCATGCTCGTTGTTGTCCTGTGACATAATCTCGTTAGTAACCTTCCACCCATTTATTCACTGCTTCTGTATATCCATCATTCTTCGGGTGATAATTGGTGCTAGGGGTGAGTTATGTTCCAGCCAACCTAAATAACTCTTGCCAGAATGCTCTCGTGAATCTGCTGTCACGGTCACTCACAATGGTTTTGGGAAAACCATCTAAATGGAATACCCCCTGGAAGAATAATTTTGTTATTTGAGATGCAGAAATTTTGGAGGGGATTTCAAAGAAGTGAGCGTACTTGGTGAGACAATCCACCACCACAAAAATACAATATTTGCCTTGTGAGGAGGGTAGCCCTATAATGAAGTCCATGGAGATAATTTCCCATTTTTTTTTTTCCGGAATGGGTAGTGATTGTAATAAACCTGCTGGGTGTGTATGTTCAACCTTATTACTTTGATAGGCACCACATTCCTTAACATATTTGATAATGTCCTTCTTGAGTCCCTTCCAAGTGAACCTTTCCCTGATGGTCCTATAAGTCTTTAGAAACCCTGGATGTCTGGCTAAAGGGGAGTCATGGGCTACTTACAGAATCTTCATCTTAAGTTGAGACTCGGGTACTAGATAGATTCGATCCTTATAATAGATAATATCATTGAAAACTCTATAACAGATGTCTGATGACTGTCCATCAAGGATCTCAAAAGCTGATTGATTTTTTGAGTATCCCACCAAAATATGGGACTTCTAGTCATCCATAATATCTATGAGAGAGAAGGTAGTTGGTCTCCTTGACAAGGCATTTTTTTTACCTATGAAATATTCAATCTCAAAATCATAGGCTTGGATCTTACTGACCCATTTTTGTTGCCTTTCATTTAATCCATTATGATCTAGGAAGTATCTGACACTATTGTGATCAGTTTTTACTTTGAACCAGTTCCCCACTAGATATGGTCGAAACTTGGTCAATGCATGTATAATAGCCAACATTTCTTTGTCATAAATGGAGTAAGAGCGTCCATAACCTTGCATAGTTATACTCTTAAAAGCAATGGGATGATGGTTCTGTGTTAGGACAACCTTGATTCCTTCCCCAGAATCATCACACTCCAATACAAAGGGTTGAGAGAAGTCTGGCAAGGCTAGAACTAGACACGAACTCATGACCTCCTTCATCTGCTCAAAAGTCTCTTGGGTTATTTCCGTCCATAAAAAGGCTCCTCTTTTTGTCAAGTCAGTAAGAGGGGTTACTAGTTGTGAATACCCCCTTACAAATCTTCTGTAATAAGTACAAATACCGAAGAATATCCTTAACTCTGTTACATTTTGGGAGTTGGACAATTGAGAATGGATTCAATCTTCTCTTGGTAGAACTTAATGCCCTGGCCCCCGATGATGTGACCCAGATATAGCATTTTTGTCATCCCAAACTCACATTTAGAGATTTTGGCATAAAATTGTTGTGCCTCCAATATTCCGAAGACTTCGTCCAGGTGTTACAGATGCTCTTTCCATGTTTCACTGAAGATCAAGATGTCGTCGAAGAATACCAAAAAAAATTTACGCAGTTGCTTATTGAATACATGGTTCATGCATGACTGGAATGTCGTAGAGGCGTTGGTCAACCCAAAAGGCATTACTAGGAACTCATAATGTCCATAGTGGCATCTAAAAGTTGTTTTTGGAATTTCTTGATCACGAACCCTGATCTGGTGATACACTGAACGAATTTCAATATTTGAGAAGTACTTGGCTCCCTTTAACTCATCCATAAATTTGTCGATCCCGGGGATAGGATATCGATTTTTGGTGGTCTTCTTATTCAGTGCTCGATAATCTATACACATCCTTAAGGACCCATCCTTTTTCTTGACCAAGACTACAGATGAAGAAAAAGGGCTCGAGCTTGGCCAAATGTTTCTTAATGACAAAAATTCCTACATTGCATTTTCTATCTAATCCTTGTATGTTTTGGGGTGCTGGTAAGGGGTAGTGATCACAGCTTGGACCCCTTCCTCTAGTTCAATGATGTGCTCAAATCCCCTATCAGGTGGTCGTCCTAGGGGTATCTCCAAAAACCTTCTAGTATTTTTGCAATAGTGCCATAATATTAAGGGAGTACTCATTGTGTTGTTCTACTAGTTTCTTCTCCATTATTCGGCACTCTACTTCCCATACAATATCCCCATGTCGAAGGTCTGCCTCCATCCGATTGGATGTCACAACCTTGGGAGGATATGCATGCATTCTTCTCAACTTCACCTTTTTAACATCTGGTCCTATGAATGCGAGCTCCAAGTCTTGGTAGTTTACTGTATGAATTCTGATAGAATATAGTCATTGTACCCCCAATACTACATGAGAGTCTGGGAATTCTATGACAAAGAAGTTATCTGTAACTGTGTAGTTTCCCATTGCTAGGCTCATGTTAGGAACTACCTTAGTGCATTGCATGCAGTTGTGCTCTTTCTTTCAAGGAATCAAAATTGTAAAGCCTTCAAATTCTTCAGTAGCTAGTCCCCTTCTGGCTACGAATTCTGCATCAATGAATTTGTGGGAGGCCCCAACATCAAGTAGCACAGTAACCTTATGCCCTTGTATGGTGCCCCTAACCCGGAGGGTGTGATATCCTGGGACCCCTGTAAGAGAAGCAATGACTCCTTCCTAGATTTCTTCCAGTATTTCTCCCATGCCTTGTGATTCCCCTTGATCCAGCTCTGGATTCTCTTCCTCATCTTTGCTTTCAAAAAATACTTCAATATAGTGGGCCTTCCCTTTAGTGTAATGATGTCCTAGTGCCTAAGGTTCTTGACAAGAGAAGCATAGCCTTCTCCTTCTGAGATCTTTCGGGGTCTCATCATCCAACTTCCCCTTACCAAATGGCTCTCGTTGTTGCTGCTTGACTTCCTTCCCTTCTTTAGGAATAGAAAATTTGGGTAGGAATCTATTCTTGGGTACTGCATCCTACATATCCCTTGCACGGTTAATTGTGTCTTGCAAGGTGGAAGTTTGGTAGGCCCTAACCCAACCTCGTAGGGGTTCTGACAACCATTCTATAAATAACATGACCAACCGGGTCATGGAGAGGTTGGTGACCATTACTGCAAGCCTCTGGAATTCTGCAACATAATATTCAAGGCTCCCTATCTGTCAGAGCTAGGTTAGCTCCCGGAAGTACATCTCGGGATCCTTCATATCAAATCTTTCTATTAGCCTCTGCGTGAATTTTGTATAAGAGATGATGTTGGCATGTCCCAGAGTGGTCATGCCATGTTGCCACCATTCATGTGCTTCTTCGTCAAGATGAAGTGTGGCATATTTGATGGCATCCTTCTCCTGCATAAGATTGAGCTAGAAATATGTATCTAGTTTCTGTACCCATGACCATGCAGAACACTTCGACGATCCATCAAAATAAGGAAGAGTTACCTTTCCCACAGCCTTCTGCAAATCAACGTTTGACTGATGGCCCCCATATGTGGTTGCCTTCCTTTTTTTTTTGCTCCTCGTGTAGTAAAATTCATTAAGGCTCAGGGTCGCTTTCACGTTGGGAGGCAACGTATCATACTCTTTCATCCATGCGGTAACCGTTTCTGCAATTGGTGAAGGGCAGTCTTATTCCCTGGAGGAGTCATCCAAAAATGGAGGCATGGTTGGTTGGCTAAAAGGGTTGCTCCGAGCGTTGACATGTTCGTGTGATGGACCGCTGCTACGAACATTGATATACTCCTACGGCGGACCATCTCCACCTGAATGAGAACCTCCTTCCCCATTATTTCTTTGCACATTAGGTTGCCCAATCTGTACTTTAAGTTGTTCCATGATTGTGTTTTGAGTGTCGACGATCTTTTGTAAGGCATCTTCAAGTTTTGTATTTTCATCATCACCCATTGGTCTTTCTTCCCCTTAGTTTTTCCCTTGACTCCTAGCCTTTTTTCCTTCCCAATTGACAGTAATACCCTTTTGTTTCTCCTTCCTTGGCATCCCACAACTGGCCAAGATGAAGCTCTGATACAACTGTAATAACCTTTAAGAAATATATAATACCAATACTGTAATAATAGTAAAATGATAACAGCAAAGTAATATGCTTATTATAAAAAACCCTCCTAATAACATATACACATAATACTCCATCACGCATAATTAAGTGCCAATCACGATATTTAAAGAAGCCTTAAGGAAATCCATCAAATATCATTTATTAAGGAATTTAGCCCTTGTAATACAAGCAGTTTGACCATCAATGTAGATAGGTCAATTACATCATAATGCTAATTAATAACCCTTGACTTAGCACTATGGTGGTGCTACAACAGCTTGTTGTAATAGATTTGTGGCCACAGTGATGAGATTTGGAGATCTATGTTACAAGCTAGGCACAGACTAACAACTTTGTGGCTCAAGTCTCCAGGAATTACATTTCCCCTCCTTGGCATGATGATCCCAGAACAATTCTTATTAACTTGTACAGACTCACATCCAGGTGCTTCAGGAAGATCATGACCCACGACCTATGGCTTTTTAGACAGCGTGAACAACTACTCGATCTTTCAATTTGAAATAGGAAATGCTAAGACATAGTACAATAGTCAATGATCTATCCATGCTCATTTCTCTTCAAAGGCCAGGACGCTTGCTGAGGTTGATGCGTCCTCTTGCAAGCTTGACCTCTTCGTGCTTTGTTGGCGGTGTTTCAAACAATATGTGCTTTCTTCCTTCCTTTGCCAACCTGGAAATGCAAATAATTATAATGAAACTGGCAGGGCAGATCTCAGATCCACACTCATAAAGTGTAAAGTAAAAATAGACGAAACCCCTTTCAAACAAATTTGGAATAAATGCGACCAACTAGGGTGATCATAGAAACCACCGAAGTTGGGTTTGCTTACTAGGGTGAGATCGAATCTCACTGAAGAAAGCTTGAGGATCTCACCTGAAATTCCTCACTTGAAAACTCGCTTGAGCTCTCAGAATAGAAATGAAGAAAAGATCAAATTCCATGAGTTTCTCTCGATCCTCCTCCTCCTTTTATAGTCAAGCTGCTTGGAAGAAACCGTGGGCAAATAGCTAGGGTCAAAACAACCCAAAAGGAAAAAACAGGGGCCAATGCCACTTTATTTATTAGTCTACTACTATTATGATTTGGTCCAACCAGTTGAACGGTTGGGAATATTACAAATTACGCTAGTCACCTTTATTTTGAACCCAATTAGGTTAAGTTTAAATTAAATTAAGATATCATATTTCTTCTTCAACCCTTCACATTTCAATAATTCTAATTTGGTTTGACAAAATGGAATAATTGAGTTGAAATGTTTTAAGAGTATTATTGAAGTATGTATTTTTCTACATTAAGATTTTGAGATCTGAAAATATGTGTGGTTTCAATATTTTTAATATCTATATCTATGAATTAATATTTATATCTATGAAGTGTACGCTACTTGCTTTGAGTAGGGTTTAGTTTCTATTATTTTTTAGGTTCAAACCTTATGGGAGGGGTTGAGGATGAAAACTACTTTGAGGGAATTAATTTATTCTAAAGGGTGAAGCTCGCATAATTTTGGTGTCTTCCATCCTATAGAAATGACACACACACACACACACACACACACACACACACACACATATAGACACACACACACACATATAAAGAGAGAGCCACTTTAAGGGAATTAAACTATTTCAAGGGCTCGAGCTTGCATAATTTTGATGTCTTCCATACAATATACAAGAGAAGTTGACCTATGTGTGTGTGTGTGTGTTGCACTGGTTGTGGGGACGAAGGATGGGGGGTATGATGGGACGGCTAGAATGCACCACCAAATTTTCAAGGGACAACAAGTTGGGGATGACAAGTGCAGTAATTAATTTTTATATTTATTAAAAAATTAAAATTAAAATAAAACTTATTATTTCAGCATAAACATGAATGATAAATTAAAATATAAAAAATTAGAACTATTACTAATTTTGAAATTCATATTACAAAATAAAATACTAAATTCTAATACTATATAGTCATCATTGTGCATCACAAAAACAAATCTCGTCATCATTGACCATTGTCAAGAATTTAAGAAGTGCTATTAGTCTGCTACAACTTACAGTCTATTATTGTGTACATAATCATTTTATGATGCTTGATGAATCATTTCAAAATTTAAATAGCATCTAAACTTTAAATACTAAAAGTAAAATTTATATTCATAGAGCAAAAAGAATAATACCATCTCATCTATTTTCCTTATAACATTAAGTGTTACATATGAGTTAGCTATTGTAATGTTTATTTCAAGAGTAATAAATATTATGTACAAAAATAATAATGTCATAAAGTGAAATAAATTATATACAATAAATTATTTTTATGTTAATGTAATGAGGAATTAGTTGATTGGTTCCTAAAATTTATAATTGAACTTGCTAAGTATATAGACAACACCACTAGTAATTAGGTAGCACATTGATATGCCATCTTATCTCTCATCTAGTCTCTCGTGCTGGTCTCTTGCATATATTTAATATGGTATTAAAGTCATGGTGATTGTGACATAGGGAACTTTCAAAGATTCATGGCAAGAAAATGTTTGTCACGGACATAGAAAAAGAGACAATTTCAAATTAAAGAAAAATTAATTCATGGAGTATAGTGATTGTAAACTGTACACATGAATAAGTCATTAAAATTTAATTATAAATCTCAAATTAACTTGGAAGATAATTCAAGGTAATTCTTCCATGGTGAGTTTAGAATTGGTTTCATATTTATAAGTGGATGTTGAGAGAATATCTCAACTTCCATATTTATATATAGAATTAGTTAGATCTCAATACAACTATATA
Organism: Pinus albicaulis; assembly: GCA_034641835.2. Taxonomy (NCBI): domain Eukaryota; kingdom Viridiplantae; phylum Streptophyta; class Pinopsida; order Pinales; family Pinaceae; genus Pinus; species Pinus albicaulis. Next base: position 489,769,129 of record CM076581.1, read on the forward strand.
TTTGTATAATATTTATAAATAATATAATGTGAAAAATAGTTTTTGATGTGCAATCTGATTTTCTAATTAATAGCAAAGCCCGTATAAGCCCTGGAACTTGGCCACAGGGAAATAAAGAGCAAGATGAGTGTTTGTGTTTTTTTTTTCTCTGGTTTGTTTGTGCATCCTTTTTTTTGTTTCTCTGGTTTGTTTGTGCATCCTTTTTTGCTACTATAAGCATGCGCATCCCGTGTGGAGAAGATTGTCCCGCCTGAACAACGTACAGGAAAGCCATTGTTTTGTGAAATTATAAGGATGACTCACCAGTTCAATCGATGACAGCGGTGTCGGTAAAAGTTGTGTCCGGTTGTGTTTTATTGATGTCTCCTTTACCACAAGTTTCATACCTACCATAGGGATTGACTTCAAAATTAAGACCATTGAATAAAATGGAAAGCGGATCAAATTGCATATTTGGGACACCACTGGTCAAGAACGGATTATCGAGGTGCAATTGGAATTCTTCTGATATATGATGTCACCGATGAGTCATCATTCAATAACCTTCACAATTGGATCAGGAATATTGAGAAACATGTTGCTGACAATGTGAATAAAATATTGGTTGGCCTATCTTCGGCCTGAACAGTGAGATGACAGGAGTTCTCTCTACCTTCCAACACTTATTTTATCATAAAATATTCTGGCGAAATTTTACGAGTTGGCAGCACGCATGGTTTTGTTCTGTCGTCGGGTCCTTTGGGGTGTGTTCCTATGGAGAGCGCATTGAGGTCCACAAATGGTGAATGTGTGCCAGTTCTAAAGGAAGCCACGCAGTTTTTTAATGATCGACTAAGACCCGCAATCGATCGACTCAACAGACGATTTTATGCTCCGATATATACAATACATGGAGTGTTTCCAGTTGTCGTGGATTGACAGAGAATAAAGCCTTCTGTAATTTTTGCACTTCAATGATTTCCATGGAATATCAATTCAACAACAAATGGAAATAAATAATATTGATCACTTGTTTTCCGGGAGCGTTGTACTCAACGAGAATGGGTCGGGCCGTGCAGAGATTGGGATGTGGGGGCAACTCAATCTTCACTCATCGTCAGTGGTAGGTCATTGTTAAAAGCTAATTTCTGATATTCATGATGAAAAATGGAGCACACTCCTCGGGATTATTGGTGCTTGCTCTTATAGTAATTATAGGTGTGACTTTTGTAACCGTGGCCAGTTTTAGACCAATGTTTTTCAGCAAAACGCCATATAACGGGTCAAAATGTGATGTGGAGATCGTGGGAGGCCATATAACTTTGGTTTTTTTACAAATATTAGTGGTGATGATATGAATATATTGTGTGTTATATTGTAAACAAAACCAATTAATGAATAGATTAACATAATTTTGTGGTTTTTAAAGTTTTATGATGCTGAGAAAATGTATAGCTAATTTGATTGTGTGAGTTTGTTATAATCTGATGGGTGATTGGTGCATAGGATGGTTTATTACTTGACAACTTTTATAGCGAAAGCTCGGACGAGCCGAGATGCCAATATTGTTGATTTCGCAAATTTCATCATTAATGGTTAGAAGCGGGTGTACTTTAAATCATTAAATCAGTAGAGAGGTAAGCTCGAAGATGTGGAGAAAGAAAGAGTGGAGTCCAAAACACTGTAGAGTGGGTAGAGTTGTTGATGAAGACTAGTGAGATAGAGATCAATTTTATCGCTATTATAATATGTATTGTAATTGTGCATGTAAGAATTAAGGGAGAGACTCGGAAGATAATTCTTCCATGTTCTTCCATGCTCAGTTTGTAGGGGGATGTTGAGAGAATATCTCAACTCCCATATTCATATTTAGAATTAGTTGGATCTCAATCCAGTTATATATTTGTATAATATTTGCGAATAATCTAGTGTGAAAAATATTTTCTGGTGTGCAATCTGATTTTCTAGTAATTAAGAGTCTCAAACTGCACCATGTCGCTCAACTCTTACCTCACCTTCAACCTTCGCTCGAGTTCTCTCAACTCTGTTTACCTTTGTCGCCGTGAATGAAGTTCTTTGTTTGACATTTACATGTTCCTGTCATCTCGGACTTCACTGGACTCTTACCTACAACCCTCACAGCTTATGTTTACCTACAACCTTCGCAAATTGTGTTTACCTTCGTCGTTGTGTCTCTATACCAGTGTTTACGTTCGTCGTCGACGTGTAGTATAGTGTGTAGTATGTGATAAGTTTAGTTTAGTGTGTATGTGATAGGTTTAGTTTAGTCAATGTGTTACGGTTGCAATATGGGGTAGGTTTCAAAATTTATTTTTAATTTTTTGACTTTGAAGTTTAGAACTTAGGTTTTCAAATTTTTTTTTAAATTTTTAGTTTAATGTGCATGATATTGGGGACATCCTAAATTCCCTGAAAAGTCTCCAATTTTTTCGAGGGACGTCTCAAGGATGGCATGAAAAAGCCCCCGATGGAGTCCTTGAAGTTTCCGACAAGTTCCAAAGTACCCGGAACGCCGAGACACACCCTGAATTTTGGTGGAGACGGGTCCTCGTATAACACACACACACACATAAAGAGATTGAGAGAGATTCTATATGAAAAATATACATATTACATTTCATTACATCAAAGTTCATCATATCACTTATAGAAATTGAATTTGGGTGATGCAGGAAGATCAATACTATACAACTCATTTTTTTCTAGACCCAAAAGAGCATGAAAATTCCAAACGGAAAAAAATTGTAATTTATATAAACTAGAAATATTATATTTTTGATGTAATCACATGTGTCTTTATTCTAGAAGAATTTGAAACTGTTGGAATAGTAGTTTCTTTTGATGAGTTCGTGTTTTGGCCAAGTAGGTTTTTGGAAATTTATCTAGCGTGAGTTTCAGGTGTGAGGTTGTTAAGATATGTGTGAAAATTATATTTCTTTATGTTAATATATTTTCCAACCAATAATGTTATACATGTATGTACAACCACGATTCCGCCAGGGGTCTCAGGGATCGGAGTTTAAAGCTCGAAAAGAAAAACTCAAGTCAGAGGAGGCCGAGAGAACTTTAGAAGTGAGCCCATTATAATATCTCTATAAATACTTTGTTCTGAATAATAATAGAATATGAATTTGGTTTAGTATTCCTCGTTCATTCTCTCTTTCGTGTATGAATATCACTTGTAAGGTGGGTGAGCGTCTTTGTGCAAGATTTTGAAAGAAGACCATACATTGAGTAGATAAAACACTCCGATCTGGTATTTGGTATAATGAACCTGAGGGGGAGGAAGTTGAATATTGAATTCTCCAGATCAACCTATGGCTCAGGAATTCCTCATCCATTCACCAAAATTGTTTGAGAGCTCCACATAATAGGAATTCCTCATCCATTCACCAAAAAGGTATGAGAGCTCTCCGTAAAAAAATATGGCAGGATTCTGCAAACACAATGCCTGTCACCTCTCTGGAAATTAATTAAGACTCTGTTATCCGTTAAGTAACGGTCATTATTGCAGCGGAGATCATGATATTAATCATATCTTACTTTTTCACTACTGTCCCACTGAAAAAGCAAGCAATGTGCTCATTTTACTGGGGAAAAGGTTTTTTTAAAGCTCTACTGAATTAATTATTTTTGTGTCTGGTGCAACTCATGAGGGCAATGCTCAGTACGAGCGCACTTGCCAGACCATCTTCAACAAACCAAGACATCCATGATCCAGCTTTATGCAGAGTCCGGGCATTGTTCAATAATGGTATTAAATCACACTCAAATATTTGCACACAATGGACGGCAGAAAAAAAAATTACAATATATATTTATTAAAAATAAGTTAATTTAAATGTAATTAATATATATATATATATATATATATATATATATATATATATATATATTTGTTTATGAAGATGATGGGTGATGGGTGCATTATGCATTCAATTCTTTATCTAGATCCAAGTGATATATTTTACATAATGAAAATGTAGTCAGAAAATGTTATTAAATTTTTTTATTAAAATAATTTAACTTTAATTATTATATTAGTTATATTTTAGTTATGATAATTTATTTTTCATTGTAAATATTAATTTTCTTTTTAATAGAAAATGGATAGAATTGAAATTTGAGTTGGGTATCATAGTTTGTTTTCCTCTTTAATCTAGTTTTTTACATTTCTTTCACTGTAAAGACTGGTTTTTACCTTTAAATGTAAATATTGACTTGAATGACATGGATTGGAATTAAGTCACTCACATTTATTTTGAACACAGGTAGGTTAAGTTTAAACTAAGTTAAGATATCACATTTTTTTTTCAACCCTTCGCATTTCAATAATGGAAATTGGTTAGACAAAACAAAATAATTCAATTGAAATGTTTTGAAATATTGAAGAATGCATTTTTTTTACATTAAGATTATGGTGTGTGTTTAATATTTTTAATATTTATACTAGGTTACTTGGTTTGAGTGGGGTTTAGTCCCCAACCATCTTTGAGGTTCAAACCTCGTTCACTTTGAGGGAATTAAATTATTCCAAAGGGTCAAGCTTGCATAATCCTCATGTCTTCCATTTAATAGATCCCACGGGTTGAATTATATGATGATGATGATGATGATGATGATGATGGTTAACATCCACTGAGACCAATCTTTGGTCTATCGGACCTAAAGAAAAGAGTTATTTAGTTTGATTTAAGATTTTATTCCTATGCTCGAAAAGCTTGGAGAGAAGCCTCCCGAGCTCACTATAATTTTGACATCTTAAAAGGCTAGGAAGGTCAGTATTGCAACAAAGATTATGAAATTGAACTCTAATGTGGTTGTATGCGGGGCACTCTAAGAGGAAGTGATTTTCATCCTCGATGTTCATATTCTCACAGAGATGGCAGATCCTTTCCATCCATGGTGTTTTAGGAACCGTCCAACGACCCGTTTCACTATGGAGCTCATGAGAGTTTGTTCCAATCTTGGCTATATTAATTTTCTTCTTTGAGCTAGTTAAAACAGAGAGATACTTTTGATCTTCTAGGGTGGGGTTGATGACCTCCTTATAATATCTTAATTCTCTTTTAGCTGCTAGATCTTTCTCACACCACATTTTTTCTTTGAACTTAGACGTAACAATTTTTTTAATGTTATTAATGTTTTTCAATGCAACATTCTCTTCGATCTCCCAATGGTTTAACCAGGCCATGGTGTCTTTATACTAACCTCTTTTAAGCCTTAGGTGGTTTGGCTAGAATTTAAAGCTAGCTTAGGAAGTCTATGGTCTCCTATGTTATTGAGTTTGTGCTTGTACAACAAAAGCCTAGTCATAGCTAGGCTCTCGATAGGGGAAAGACCCACTTCTATAAGGAGAATAGGATAAGGTGTGATACTTTTAATTTTAAGGTTATACGTTATAAAATTCTTCTGGATTTACTCAATCTTTCTCCAGGATTCTCTAGAGATGCTACAACCCCAAACCTCACATCCATATAAGATAACAGGAGTGACTAAAGTTTCAAAGAGGAACTTCTTTCTATCCCACATTACGAGGTTTGTCGTTTTACAATTATTTTCAAGACCAAAATAAGCTTTCCACCCCCCATTAATCCTTTTCTGAATGTTATAATTCCAGTTGAGCTTGTGATGAATATCAATTCCTAGGTACTTGTAAGAAGACACTTCCTCCAAGTTACTATTGTCAGACATAAAATTAGCGTAAGTGTCCTTCTTGGATTTTATAATCATAACTTTTGTTTTGTTAGTGTTAACAGACATACCCATTGTAGAGAAGAAATCCTTAAGAAGTCTAAGTTGCTTATCAAGATCAGATGGGCACCTTGTGAGAAGAACAATATCGTCAGCATAGAGAAGAAGGATGATGACTATCCCAGCTAAGATCGTGCCAACACATCTTGCTTCCTCTAAACAACCTTCTAGCTTGTCGATGTAAATGCCAAATAGGGTAGGGGAGAGGGGGCAACCTTGTTTAACTCTGATATTACACTTAATATCTTTTAACCACCCCTCATTGTTTTTTAACTTGGCAATTACATTCTTGTATAACCTTATAGCGGCCGCTCTTATCTCGAAAGGAACATTTAGCTCTTCTAATCTATTCCATAGGTTGTTTCTAGGAAATGTATCGAAAGCCTTTCTAAAGTCCACAAAGCAACAGAAGAGATTGGATTTATCATTGTGGCATTCCTCCACAGTGATCCTAAGCGTAACGAGGTGGTCCGTTATTGAGTGTTGCCTTCTAAAACTTGCTTGGCCTTTAGCCAGCTTACTTTCACTTTCAAGCCAAATGCTCAACTTATTTTCTAAAATAATACCATATAACTTGGCTAAGAGAGGGTTGATCATAATTGTCTGATAATTAGAGTGTTTATTTGTATCCCCAATTTTAAAAATAGGGATAATGAGGCTCTGAGTCCAAGGTTTAGGGAACCCTTGCTTGACCACTTGGTTGAAAATCTTGTGGATGTGGGGGATGAGGACAAGACCTCCAATTTTTAAGATTTCCACGTGGTAACCTTCGATGTCTTTAACTTTCCCATTTTCCAGGCGTTTAACCCCAAAATCAATGTCTTCTAATGAGAAAACTTCTTTCGTTGTGAGCAGGGTTTCAAAGTTCTCTCTGGCATTTGGAGATTCATAAAGCTTTTTAAGATAGGAATTCCAGTCGTGTAAAGCAATTTTATTATTATCTTTAGCTTTTCTAGTTAGAAGCTACCTCCAGAATTTCTCAGGAGCCACCTTAGAGAGGTGCAAGAGATTCTCGTCTTTTATGAATATATTGACTTTTTTTCCTTTTAGTTAGGGCTTTATAGATTTTTATCTTGTCAAATTTTGAGAGATTCATCAATAGCTTCTTTAATTTCTCTCCTCGCACTTTTATAATCTTTGTCATATCATGGGTTGGTTTTTCTATTTCTTTTATTACTTGAAACTTCAATTGAGAATTTGTTAATAGAATATGAGAGGGTTGTAGTAAAATTATGATAGAGGCCATCTATGTTGTCTATATTAGATAAAGGAAGAAAATTAGTTTTTAATTCATTTAGAAAGAGATCTTTTTATTTCTATCAAAGATTGAGTTCTTTTGACTATAAGGATTATCTTCAATGGGATCTCTATGCATGACAAAATTGAGAGTTATGAGTAAAGGCCTATGATCAGAGTTAGGCTCGTGGTCATCTAAGATGTCAAAATTTATTATTTCGTTGTATAAAGGGAGATCAGAAATAACATAGTCTACCACGTTGCTGCCAAGCCCATGGATGCAGGTCATCCGGCTAGAATTGGGCCACTTCTTTAGACCATTGCAAATTATGAGATCCTGAGCACTACAAAGCTTGACTAGCTCTAACCCAAACAAATTATCCCCAAGGTCTTCAGGGCTCCTTTTGTACCGACTAGCCAGAGTAAGGCCTTCGTCTAACCAAAGAGGATTGGGGTTGGAATGATCGCTTAGAAGAATAGCTTGGTTGTTTGAAGTTCGAGCATTAAAGTTACCCAAATACAATGTGTTATTTTTCATTGTTTAAATTGTATTTTTTAATGCTAAATAGAGTATTTATAGGACCAAATAAATGTTTTAACCATAAAAACTTAAATTTTCATGACATATACATAATTTTTTAAAAATGATATGTAATTGACATTAAAATATTTTACCTAACATGTACATGGACACTTTTTATCACACAAATTAAAATAATTTTTATTATTAATATATTTTTAATTATATGTAAATATTAATTCGTATTTAAATATTTTATTGATAACCCACATTGAATATTTTTTATATACAACATTATAATATTTTATTTAACTATTATTTTCTCTCTCCCTCTCTTTATATATATATATGAAGTTGATATCAACATAAATTAGTTAACATAGATTTTCAAATAGTTTATTTAAATTTCTTGTTGAAATATTTTTGAAAAGTATGACATTTAAATATCTTACTCACACATTTTTTTTACTTTTCATTACTTTACAACAGATTCATTGTATGCATGTGTTACACCTACCAAGCGCCCTTAATGACTTACAAGTTTGACTGACTAGTCCTACTTACAAGCTTAATTGACTTGATTGGGTGGGGTTATTTCAAAAGTATAAAACCAATGAAAAGGGCCTTGGCTATGTTTTATCACCACTTTCCCATTGTGCTTGCTTGTTTCTCCGGTAATATTTCATCGATTTTTTGTTATTCTTACGAAAGGGGATAAAATGGATAAATAATTTTTATTTTAAAGGGAATGGACGGATGAAAAAACTTACACATCCCCTCTTACTGGGTTGTAGAATGAGCCTCTCGGCTCAATAAACTAGAAATAGTAGGTTTTTTATGTAATCACATATCTTGATTATAGAAGAATCTAGGGCTGTTAGACTAGAAGTATGATTCTAGAAGAATCTAGGACTGTTGGACTAGAAGTTTGTGTTGATGAGTCGGTGTTTTGGGCTAACTGGGCCTTTGCAAATTTACAAGTGTAAGTTTCAAGTGTTAGGCTGTCAAGATAGGTGTCAAAATTGTTTATGTTTCTATTCAAATATTTTCAAACCAATAGAGCTAGGATTAAGTGAGCCAGAGGTATCAGGGATCAGAGTTTAAAGCTCGAAAGACAGAGCTCAAGAAAGAGGAGGCCGATAGAGCTCAGGCAGTGAGCCTATTGTAACTTCTCTATAAATACTTTGTTCGGAAAAATAATAGAATATGGGTTTGTTTTTACATCTCTCATAATCATTCTCTCTGTTAGATCATGTATGGATACCGTGTAAGGTGGGTGAGTGTCTTTGTGCAACATTTTAAAAGAATACCATACCCTAAGTAGATAAAAAGCTACATTATGGTATTTGGTATAACGAGCGTGATGGGGACGAAGTTGAATATCACCCTATGTGATGAGTCAATGTTGGTCACAAAATGTTAAATCTTGTGTGACTGTTAATTATGGAGCTGAGTGTAACCATGACAATCACCTAGGTGTTTGAAAACCTATTGTGTGTATGATTAGACACCTAATTGGGCAGATCCACATCTCGTGTACAAGAGCGATTTCTCACACTAATAAGTTATCAACAATGAATCCAAAGTGTTGGAACTTATTTCGAGTAGAATTGAAACCACTAGGAGCATAGTGGGTACATTGTATATCTAGAAGCCCAAAGTTTGCATTGGAAATGGACCAAAACGGTATTAAGAGTGTGTATCAATCCAAGGTTCCAAAGGTGAGAGGAAACCACTACCAAAGGCCATTGTAAATTTAAATCGTTGATTAAATCAATGGTGGAGGGTAATTATAGACCCACCCCCTTGCTTATGTCACTAGCAGTGTCCCCCACAATGTGTTGATTTCATTTGACAAACATTCGCTATAAATTGGGAGAACATAAATCCGCACTGAAACCTAGAGTGTGGACACCCTTCCCCTTCCTTGTTGACATCACATTGGAGGCCCTCTGCACTCCACCATTGTCATCAATCTTGTCATTTGATCGTGTCCATTGAAACGAGGGCCCACGTAATAAGGGTTCCCATCATGCATGTAAAACGAGGACTTATTGTCATAAATCATGACCATTGGACTAGGGGCCCACACTAATGATATGCCAAGTCACCACTTGTAAAACAATAGTCTTTGATTGCAATTGAATCAAAGTTGTTGATTTGGAGGTCATCAAAGGGGCGACAAATCCTAGTCACTTGAAAGACTAGGCCTTAAGGTAAACACGTCGTTTGAGGTTTCATAACCCTACTCAAATAACATCATCTAGTCACCACGATAGGAATGGGAATTTTGGGAAGTCTTGACAAAGAAATTGGAATAAATGATAACAAGCGAAGAGATGGAGTTAGGTATTGTTATAGGGAGAAGGATCATGGATTAGCCGAGAAGGTTTAAGCACCACTATAATGGTAGAGAAAGATCTCTGCGATGTGGATATTATTGCATCAAGTGGTATCAGAGTGATAGTATTATCCTTGGGAATAAAGAGAAAAGTGAAGTGATCATAAGAAAATTAAAGCCAACAAATAACTTATAAGGAATACTTGTCGAGGAGCGAACGATTCAAGGAGCAGAGTTTAAGAAGACCACTTGTGAAAAAGAAGAGACACAATGAGAGATGACTGAGGATTGATGGTGATAGAGGAACAACATATTTGTGGTAGAGGACATTGACCAAGAAAGCAAGGAGAGATCGAGGTATAGAGACTTATAGAAAAAGTTATAGAATTTAAAGTAGATGAAGAAATTTCGAGCAAGAAACAAAGCTAGAAGGATTGAGATCACATTGGTGAAGAGACTTGACAGGTAATCTGGTCTTTAAATTTTTATTTTAATTTTAGCAACAAGCTAAGAAATTACAAAGATATCAGTAGTAGAGGAAGAGATGGTGATCATTACTACAATTAAGAGAGTTATAAAAGAGAACAAATATTGTTCCTAAGGATCGTGGGAAAGAACGCTTGCAGCGAAGAGGCTGCAAAAAGAGAGAGGTGTTCCAGATGAGGTTCGAAGAGAGCAAGGGATAGAAGAAGTCCTCAAATTGAAGATAAAAAGTGAAGTTCTCAAGAGATGATCAATGTGCAATAGCCATTGGAGTAGTGGAATCTTGAGAGCTTCTAGAGGAGGTGAACTTGTGATACCAGAAGGCCAAGACAAAGGAGAGAAGCTTGGTGAGGTGTCTTGTGGAGGTTTGTCTGCAAATCACAATGAGCATGGAGAAGCTCATAGAGAAATAGAAATAGATGGCCATTGATGGTCATGTAAAGGGATTAGATGAAATCCATAAGAGAATGGAGAAATATTCCTAATAAGGTGCCATTGGGAGAAGAAAAATAAGTCAATATGATTTTGAGAGAGAGATGGTTGACTTAAAAGAGAGACTTAGTGTAATGAGGATGTTTCTACAAGAGAGTGAGAAGGAATACTATGCGGATGGGATGTGAAGAAAAATGTCCAATGTCATGTTATATATATCTATACGTGAGGAAGCTTAGAAGGAAATTGAGAAACTTATTGAGTTCTCTATTAAGAAATGAATAACTCTGAGCATCTGCATGTGAAGAGGAAGAGAGAGTTCACTACTCTGAACCAGAGAAAGGAATAATGCTTGCAGAAGGGGATGAGGAAGAGAGAATAACTGAGATCCTCATGGATTACATGAAAATTCTGGACCAGTAGAAGGAGTTGTTGATAGAATATATTATGACAATATGATTATGGGTCAGAAGAATGGAAAGGGAGGACAATCACCTAGAACTATCATAATAATAGAGGAGAATGAAGGAATTCTTTCCCAAAGCATTAGAGGAAGACATAATGCAAAATATCATAGTGGAAGATGAGACAACACTATCTCATACAGGCCACTACAAGGAGGCCCATACATAAAAGGAAGAATTGTTGATGAAAACACTAAAGGAGGCAGGAGGGCCTCATGTTTTTCAAACTAACAAATTGTGTGTAGAATTTGCAGGTCGAGGGTATGGTAATATTTTAAGAAGGAGGAAAAAAATACAAACTTGCTATAAGGAGGCTAAGAATAAATGATTCAACAAAGGGTGGAAAATACTTAAATATGGTCCCAATAAAAGAAGAAGCCTCAAGGACTGCTTCACATAAACTAAGGCAAGGAGAAATAATATTGTCTCTAGAAAGAAATCAAAAGAATTCTTGCAAACAATCCACAAGAGCTTGTAAAGGACAACCATGGGGAGTTGTTACCAAAAAAAGCATATATTAAGAGAGAAGGGACAAGATTCCCTTGCAATGATGTTCGTAGAGGAATAGTTGGATAGTCCTAGGATTGAGGAATATTGCATAGAGAATGCAACCAAGGAACATGAAGAGGGTAATGTGCTTAAAAAATCAATTTGTTTTGATAAATTGCATAATGTAAAGATTGTTGGAATTATGGAAGAAGGAAAACAAGTGTTGTTAGAGGAAGGAATCACAGAGAAGCATGAGACAAACTTGTCTCATGAAAATGAAAATTTATTTTATGTTCAACCCAGAAGTATGGAGTAGGAACTTGTTTTGAAAGGTAACCAACATCCTACAATTGGTAAAAAATTATGTTTTTTTGAGGGAAAAAATGGAGAAGAGCTTGCAAATGATGAACATAATTTTATTTTATTTTGCAACCGATCCATTTTATGTGTAAAGGATGGAAGTATATCTTCCATAGATCAATCATGGAAAAGGTTATCAAATTATTGTAATGAAACATGGGAGCTATGTGATCAGATGGAAATCAAAGCCATGAAGTCTTTGGGGATACTATTGCAAATCAATAGTGTCAACAATTTGGACAAACAAGAGAATGATTTGGCCACTAAAATTGAGAAATTGAGAATGTTGATGAAGAAAGTACTTAGGAAATAGGACAACAATGGAGAAGAGGAGACAACCAGATGGAAAATGTGGATGGATGAAAGGGATTGCATCAACAAAGTGAGGAGGTAGCAACAAACTAGAGTATGGGATCTTGGCAAGTTGAAGGCAACTACAAGACAACCAAGACAGCAAGCCAATCACCACAGCAAAACAAGGTTTGCGATCTTGGAGGATTGCAACAATTTGAAGCACATGATTAAGAAGTCATGAAATTTTTCAACTTGAGGAGTTTGATGCAGGATCATCAACCCTGTGCAACTCATTTTTGTGTACACCCCAAAGAGGTCATGAAAATTCCAAAGGGAAATAAATTTCTCTCAATTGTAGTTTGTATAAATTAGAAATAATATGTTTTCGATGTAATCATATGTGTCCCAATTAGAGAAGAGTTTGGAATTTTTGGACTAGTATTTTGTTTTGATGCCCTGGTGTTATGGCCAAGTGGGCCTTTATAAATTCACTGAGTTTAAGGTGTTAAGTTGTTGGAATAGGTTTCAAAACTATCTTTGTTGTTGTTACAATATTTTCCAGCCAATAAAGCTATTATGGGTGTTTGAAAACCTATTATGTGTATGATGAGATGCATGAGTGCACATATACGCATCTGAGAGCGAGTTCTCACGCTAATAAGTTCTCAACAACAAAGTCAGAGTGTTGGAACTTAGTTCAAGTAAAACAGAAATCAGTACGAGCGCAATGGGGACATTATATATCTGGCAGTGTAGGCTTTGCATTGGAAATGGACCACAACGCTATCAAGACTGTGTACCAGTGCACGAAGGCAGCGCAAGGTTCCAAAGGTAAAGAGGGAACCACTACCAAAAGTCGGTCATTGTAAATTTATACCATTGATTAAATCAATAATGGAGGGTGATTCTGGAGCCCACACTCGCTTATGTCACAAGGGGTGCCTCGTGCAAGCCGTCAATTTTATTCAGAAAACATCCACCATATATTGGGAGAATGGAACTCCAGCTGTAACTCGGAGTGTGGAAGCCCCCCTCCTTGCTGGCGTCACAGGCACCTCCGCACTCCATTGTCGTCGATCTCGTCGTTTGATCGTGATCATTGAAACAAGAGCCCACGTGGTTCCCGTCATGCATGTAGATCGTGACCATATATGCTTAATTTAAAGTTAGGTTATCTAAATATACTATAGTGTTTGAGTGGTGGGAAATATTTGAATTCTCTCAATTATCATAAAGTTAAATTATTAAGTCTAGCCACGCATTATAACAAATTTTAAAATTTGTTTTCAATGATATAAAAAGTCAATAAAATCTATATTTTGTTTCTTATAAGCTATTAAAAATTCTTAGTTTAAAATAGTAAAATGTACTCTTTTTATGTGGTATATTACAATTTTGTAAAATATTTTATTGGAATGGTGTAAAATTTAGTTTTACATTCTTAGTAATAAATTTCAAATATTGAGTTTTGTATTTTCAATATTATTATATTAAGATTTTTTTTTTTTTTTTTAATAATATTTTGAAGATTAGTTTAAGTGAATTAAAGTCAAATGGGAAGTTTTTTTGATATGATTGCTGATTACTTACTGATTTCACGATGGGAAAAAATTAAAACTTACAATTTACTAAATTTATAATAATGATTAATATTTAATAAAACTATAATTAATTTATGAAATCATTACTTTCCAATGTTAAGATTTTGTAACTTAAGGAATTTTAAATATTGATAGTGTGTTGTTTGATATTTTTTAATTATTTTTATTCATATTGTTAATGGCAAATTTATCTGGAATAATAGGAGGGGAACTCATCAAGTTGCTTCTCGATTAGATAGATTTCTTGTATGTAAAGAGCTCATCGGTTTGGATGTATTCTACGAAGCTTCTATTATGCTATGTATGGAATCACATCAGTGGCCAATCCGTTTGGAGGTGGATATGAACCAGCAACAAAACAAACACCCTTTGAGATTCAAGAACTTTTGGCTCAGAAACCTTACTTTCATGAATAAAGTCAAAATTTGGTGGGAAGAAGGCATGGTACAAGGTAGGAATCAAATGCATAGAAAATCAGGAAATGGAACAAAACATAATTCGGAAATATTCACGAAGACAAGGAAAAACTTGAGGGGCAAATGCAACATATCCAACAACAAATGATTCTAATGGAGAGATCTGCAGACCTTGTCAAAGAGGAAGGTTCATTAATAAGCAAACTGGAAGAACAAAGAATCCAGGAAAAGATATTGTGGAAACAAAAATCAAGAATTCAATGGTTAAGAGAAGGGGATAAGAATTCCAGTTTCTTCCATAAAGCAATGATACAAAGATGACAACATAACTGCATTTTCTCCCTTAAAGATTCGGCAAGAAACAAATTGGTCCAACATCAAGATTTGGAGAAAGCGCTGGTTAACCATTTCTGAGATATATTAACGGAACCCAATCAGATATAAATGGAAGCCATTAATCGTGTAAAGAAAATTATCCCCACAGTTGTAAACAAGGATCAAAATTTATCTCTACTCAGGGAAATTACTATTCAAGAGGTGGAGGAAGTAGTCAAAGGCTTAGCAAAAAACAAGGCACCAGGACCGGATGGCTTCACTGCAGAATTCTTCTAGGCTTCTTGGTCCTTTATTGGCAAAGATATCCTAGATTTGGCAGAGGAGTCAAGAAGAACAAGACAGGTATACCTAGCTCTGAATTCTACTTTTATTACATTGATCCCGAAACAAGAGAATTGTGATGTTCCTTCAGGATTCAGACCAATTACCCTATGTATTGTTATCTATAAGATTCTGTCTACTATTATGGTTAATAGGTTTAAACCTATCTTTCCCACTCTTATCTCCCCTAAGCAAATCGAGTTTTTCAAAGGCAGACAGATCCTTGATGGTATTGTGACTTCCCAGGAAGCCATTCATTCCCTTCGCTCTCTTAAAGTTAAAGGTATGTTGATTAAGCTCGACTTGGCTAAAGCCTATGACCATTTAAGTTGGTGTTATCTCCAAAATATTCTACTATCCTTTGGTTTTGACCAAAGATGGGTTGATTGGATCATTTCCTTCATTTCAACCCCGAATTTCTCCATTCTTGTTAATGGAAACCCCTCTGATCCTTTTAACGCATCCCGTGGGCTGTGGCGGGGAGACCCCTTATCCCCGTTCCTTTTTATTATTGTTGCGGAGGGGTTGGGTCGTTTTATCAATCACAGGGATAGGGATGGCACCCTGAAAGACTTAAAATTATGGGGCCTATATCTTATCTTATCCCACCAACAATTCGTAGATGATATCATGATGTTTTTCCAAGTGGGTCTCCAGGAATCCAAATCTATTTTAGATATCTTGAAAGTTTTTATGGCTGCATCGGGGACCCTGATTAATAATGATAAATATAATGTCCTTTTCTTCAACATTGCTCCTTAATCCCAAATATTCTTAGCTCAGACTCTTGGCTTTTCTATTGGGACCTTGCCGACTAAGTATCTAGGCATACCCCTTTCTGTTAATTCCCTAAGAATATGCCGCTAGAAAAACCTAATCACTCAAATTCAAAATCGGTTGCAGAATTGGTATTTTCGAGCTCTTAATGCTCCTGGCCATGCCGTCCTTTTGAAATATATTCTAAAATCCATTCCTATATATCAAATCTCTGGGATGACAGCTCCGAAGACTATTTTCTCTAAAATGGTTAACATTTAAAAAAAAAAATTATGGCAAGGGTCACAACAGAAATGCAAGTGGGCTCTCATATCATGGGAGAAGCTCACTCTACCTAAGTCTAAAGGAGGATTGGGGTTATGAGATCCTTTCACCCTAAACAAGGTCATGGGGGCTAAATTGTGGTGGCAATGGATGCAGGGAGGTACGACCCTATGGGAAAAATATGGGAATGAAAGTATGACATGCCACAGGCCATGAGAGATCCGCTGTAGTTGAATCACACCCCCAGAGGATCTAGCATATCGAACTTGGCATCCGATAATAGGAACTTGATTACTGATCATAGTTTGTGGGAGATTAGAGGTGGTAATCTAGCCCGTTTCTGGGAAGATTACTGGAAACAACATGAAAAGTTATATATCAGGCTGGATTTAGCAGAAATATTTTTGTTCACAAATCAAACTCTTTCTAAAGAGGTAAAAAAATATTGGGAAGAACAAAACGACCAGTTCTGGAGGAGATGGAAGCAAAACGAACAATGGAAGCAGGCATCGGACACTCAGTAGTGGGGAAATTATGACATAAAACTACACTCTAGGAAAATACCTATCCTTACAGGAAATGATATTCTACGCCGGGGGCACAATACAAAAGGAATGTTTACAACTACGGAAGCCTACCAGCTAAAATAAAATTATATAAATGTACCAGATAATAGGCTTTGGAAAAAAAATTGGTCCACAAAACATTGGCCCAAAATAGAACATTTTCTATGGACTGTTGGCCATGTCAGAATCCTTACTTGGGATCAGCTTCAGAAACTTGGTATGCTCGGACCATATTGTTTTGTAATGTGTGGAGAGCACAAAGAAAACCTCGAGCATTTTCTTAATACCTTCTCAGTGGTGGATCATATGTGGCGCAATTTGTTTAACCTATTTATGCAAACAGATAGAAACAACAACATCATTAGACAAATAGTGAAGATTTGGGGAAAAGGAGGGTATCATAATCGAGTGTTAAATAGAGCTTGGACCCTCTTGCCGGGATTACTGTTATGGACAGTGTGGAAGGAGAGAAACCGAAGAATAGTTCGCAATGAGAAGAAGGAAAACATCTGAGTTTGGCAAACCATTTTCCAGAATATTAGAGAAAATATCCTGGCCGAAAAATGGAGTCATGAAGACTAGATTGCTCAAGGAACAGAGGAGAGGATTCTCAACTAGTTAAATCTCAAGGCGGAGATGCTGGCACCAACCTCTTAGAAACCTAGACCCATAGCCTTAGAGGTTAGGGACAGATTCATACCTCCTCAGGCAGGGTTCATCAAACTAAATTATGATGGGGCCTCAAAGGGAAACCTAGGTAAGGCAGGGGTTGGCAGCATATTCTGGGACTGTACTGGTCAGGTCTTAAGGATTTTTACCATTGACCTAGGTTATGCTAGCAATAATGAAGCATAAATTAATGCTATGAAACAAGGTCTGCAAATTTCTAATCGCGAGAAGTATATCCACCTGGAAATTGAGGGAGATTCAGCCATGGTTACCAGGGTTCTTCGAAAGCTACATCAAGGAGCTCACTGGGATCATATAAGAAATATTTAGAGAACTACAAGAATCATTCAAGAGATTAAGGAGACAATGGAAACTATCAGTTATATTAGCCCTCTTCATGTCAGGAGATTAGGCAATGAAGCAGCTGATTGCTTGGCGAACTAGGGTTGCAACAATGAAGACAAGGTCATCGATCAACCTTAGAGGATGAACATAGAACCAAGGCTTGAAGATCTTCAAGTCATTATACAATGGGATTGTAGGCACGATTATCAAGATAACATTCAACCCCTCTGATTGGGGTGCCAATTGTCAAGGTATGATCCACATCACTGGGAAGGGAGGTAGGTGAGTGGTGAGAGCACGCAGCAGCAGTCATACCAAAGCCAAGGAAAACATGAGACTGGCTCCCCCAATGATTCATCATGAACTCATTAAAGCGGAATGGAGAACAACCCGACGAGTCAGGTGGGCTGTTAGGGAAAATTTGGAATGTGTGTCGTCAGGCTCGATGGTCGCGGGGTTTTACTTAGTTGGGGTTCTCTGTAGCTTTTTTCTTCTCTGCAATTTCGTTTTCCATTGCATGGTTGGGTTATGTCACGAGCACCCCTATCAACTACACAGACGACGCCGAAGACCTTCACCACCTGTAGCTATGAATTGGTATGTACCCAATTCTCCATATGCCATAGCGATGAAATGTGTTTCTGAATACTGGTGCATGCGAAGAAAGGTTGTGATTTTTATTGATTTTATATACCTGATCTGCATTTCTATTATTCGTTGCATGGATATGGTCCGCAATTTTGTCATTTTTTGAATACATATGGTTTGCAATTGTCTGTTAGAAGGCGCTAGGACCTGGTAGAAGTTCTGATAGGTTTATTTAGGTCTTTGTCTTCGTTTATTATCTTTTGCATGTCCTGCATGTGTAACCTTTTTAGGGTGGGGAGATGTCAACTCATATCAGCCTCAACTCTCATTTCAAAATGTTCCAATTTTAGTTTGTATGATAGTATCTATGTGTATCCATTTTCGTATCCCCAGTTATGGGAAATCACCTGTATGGATCATAATGATGTTAACGCTGTTTGGGGTGGGAATATGAGGTCGTGTTGTCATTATTTCCTTAAGCCCCCTTCTGTGAGTTCTCTTGGGAAGGGAGAGTAGGTTAGATGAAAAGTAGGTAACTGGATTAGGGATGGGTTGTTCATTGGTCTAGTTCAGTCTCTGATCCTGTTTCTGCCTTGTCGCTTTATTCAGTATTCCGAGTTCTCTGTCCAAAGGTATGGATACATTCTCGACTATGTTAGTAATTCTATATTCACTTTTCATTTTTAGCAGTAGCATCCTCCCATTTCTCTTGGTGGAAATATGGCCTCGTTTAATTGTTAGTTTTATACTCAATAGAGATTTTTTAAATTTGTTTCTAATACAGGTCTTCCAGGAAAACCATTCTGGTTGATAATATTGTTGGAAGACCGCTTTCTAAAACCTATGGCCAAAGGAAATAGGGGGGGAAAAGAAACTAAGGAAAAAGGAAAGGAAAAAGTCTCAAAACCTCTAGCCAAGCGAGGCAGGAAGTCGAGCAAGGAAGTTATGGAAAATTTGTTTCAGGATTATTCCAAGGAGACACCATTTTCATTAAGTCCCTTATTCATGGATGGGAGGGCGAGGCTAGAACCAAGCTGGAGGAAAAAGAAGATATAGCTGAGGAAGAACTCAACCAAATTATCACCGACCCTAGGCACACTCACGGTAGAATTTCACTATTCCATCATTCCATCCAAACATTTTGGTTGATGAAATGCCTTCTAGTCAAGGCAATAATGTCAGTTCAAGAAGTTGGGGGTGATCCCAAAGCTGCAACAACTCTGGCTGAAATCAACAGATCCATTCAGGAAATGAACCTTCGACATCATCATCAATATGTTCGCCTCAGAAGAATCGATAAGGACTTACAATCCATGAACCAGGTTGATATGCCTGGCTCCATTGTCAAGGATCTGGCTCCCGTCGACTTAGATGATTATTAAGGAATGATCGGTTTGTAGTTTTTGTTAATATTAGCGGATAGCTTTTTACTTAATCTTATGTTTATGTATGAAAATATTGAACTGATATATGCTATTTGAAGACAATAAGTATTATATGTAAGATGTATATGTTTTGGATGGCCTATAACTCGCTAATACGACCAATATACCTCGTTTCCTTCAGGCAGGTTGAGGCCTAAAGTTGTATCTTCTGACCTGCTTTTTGTTTATAAATAGAAAATAGCAAGGCTCTACTAAGTTTACAATATATATATATATATATATATATATATATATATATATATTAAACTTAATTTAATTTCATAAAATTAAAATTAAATTTTCTTCTCGAATTTCATTGCTAGATTACCTAGCTTGCCCTTATCTTAGAATTCATGTTTTTATTCGTTGAGGTTCATTTTTTCCCAATTTAATTTTAAAGGAGAGAAATAATATTACAACATCACGATCTTTTTGATTAATTAATGTTATGATGTTGATAGAATAATTAATAAAAAAATGAATAAAGTATTTTTTGTTTTCTAATTGTGAAAAAGTGAAGAAATTTCACTTGAGGTTCCATGTGATGGATAAAAACTTTTCCATTATGAATTTTAACTCATTTTAAAAAGTTAAAAAAACTAGTTTTGTTTTATAGGGAAAAAATCAGTATTTTCATTCATTTCTTAAATCAACTTGCTTGAACTACACAGAATTCTAAGAAAAAACTGTCATTAGAGAAAAAATCTCTAGAAATTCTATATAATTTTTCTAAATTAGAATATTTTTATAACAATGACATGTTATTTTAAAAATAGATTTAAAAAAAGATAAAGATTTAAAAAAATAGATATAATGTCTACATTTGTTGATAACGTTCTTAGTAAATTTATTGGTGTAAACTAATGCATCTCATCTAGAGGATTCAACTCAACACATGCCTACATGGAACAATCCAAATACCCACTAACATTAATGGAAACTAGTTGAACTAATCCCTTGGAATAGACTATAAAAATTCTTTTTGATACATTATGTAAAATTTAAAGAAAGATAATGGCACAGACCATAGGCCTGCAACTTAACAAATAAATGGACACATAAGAAGAGTGAAATAAAATGCACACCCAATATCTGAAATATTTAATCAATAAATAAAATATTTATAGAGAATTGTTCACCTCATTCTTGCACATCATTCCTCACACTCACTCCCAAACTCTACACACATTTTTCTACATGCCTCATGCTTCATAGGCTCACCTCTATTTATACAATTGGATTAGAACTCAAGGAGGTTCTAGATCCTAAGCTAACTCCCAAAATATCTCTCCTAATCCCTAACATCTTTCATCTAATCTCTAAAATCTCCCATTCAATCTCTTATCCCTAGATAAGATCTAAATAACACATAATCTTCTCAAACCTTACACAATCCTCTCAAATCTTCTCTTATTTACAATAATCCTCATTCTCTCCTAAAAAATATAGGAAAATACAATAATTAATTAATCCTCACTTGAAAAACTAACTCCTCTAGTAAATGATTAACCCAGGTTAGATGAATCTGCATCAGACTCCTCAAGTAAAAGAAAATCATGGTCTCCTGACCATCAGTTTTCATAAGATGATACTAATCCTCCTGGATCCCAAACTTTCATTTGCAGTAAATTTGTATGTTTTGTGTTTGTCCTTTTCTGGTTTTCAGGTTTCCAAAATTTATGTTGTAGTTGTCATCTTTATTTTCTAATGTATGTTGGTTTTGTTATTATCGACAAGATTCTTCCATCTTCTTTCCTTCCTGCAATATGTTTCCTTTGGGACAATTTTCACCATCAATTTTCTAATCTCTTCAATTTCCATGTCTAGTCTTCTTCTTGGTATGAATTATTGTTTCTTTGTTGATCTTTGTTGTTCATCTTTTTGCTTTTTCCATGCTAGAATTTTTTATTTGAAGGTTTATTGTCACACTTTGACTTTGGATTGTCCAACATTTCTTCCATAAATTTTATTTCTGCTTCAATATCTTCCATGTTGACATTTGATCCATGTGTTTGATGATAATTTTGTATTTCATATCCTGCATCCAAAAACAAGTTGTTAGATTTAAAATCATAAGGTTTGACAGATGAATTTGTCTTTAGGTCTTCATGTTGGTCTTCTGAACAATCTGTAGCACCGTCTGTGGGGATCGAACCCACGTCCACATTATCCTCGTCATCGTCACCAAGTAATGATCCTTTCTTAGGTTAAAAAATGTATAATTTTGTCTCGAGTTTCTCTGCTTATAAAAATTTCATTTTACGCTTCAATCTTCTTTCCACCAGTTATTTAATTGGAAATTTAATTTTTTTCTTTACGACCCATCTGTGTCTCTGTCTTTGTAGTATTTCCATCAATACATCAAGTCATGTTTTTGATTCAACAATCTCTCTCTCCTCATAATCAATGCCAATTGTTGTGGAATCATCGTGGCTATATTTTGAATTCTATATCTTCATATTCTTTTGTGAAAATCACCTTGTTCACTATAATCTGCAACTGAATCACTTTACCAAGTTGTCTTTTCTGAACTCGGCCAATGGTTCATTTCACTTAAACCTTATTTCTGAGCACTTTTTGCTCCTCTTTGCTACAAACAACAACTGCAATACCCCTTCAATTTGTCTTCACAATGACCATACTTTGGGTGTTGGGCTCTATCGATCATGCACGCAATTACATTCAAGGACTCACACCATTGAATTGACTTATGAATCTTTGACCATCTCCACTTGACTCACAAATTCACTTGACCAATTTAGATAAATAAATACCTTGAATTGATTTTTTACATTGAGATACCCTATCAACTTAGACAAGGACCTTTATTCATTTGAGCACTCATAACCTCCCTTGGCTTTTATGATTATGATCTTCCAAAAAAGTTGCCTTCATTACAATAATTACAATGGTGAATTTTGACTCTGAATCTACCTCAAGATTTATAACATAACTCTCATTTCATGACTCAATGGCATTGTGTCAACAATCCCTTGTGATATCACCCTTTACAAATGTGCAAAAAATATAACTCTTTTATAAAATCCCATATAAATCTCCTTTCTCATAACTCTCCTACTTGGAACACATAATTAAAAAAGTAAAATTTCACTATGGAGCTATGCATTCTCAAACTCACACATGGTTTTATGAAACCATATATCACCCGCTCAAAACCATGTGCAAAAAATCACCATATGTCCTCCACCATGCTTTACAACATCAATTTACTTTTATCATTTACTTTCACCTTTACCTTATTTACTTTCACCTTTAATACAACCACTTTACTTGTATTATTTATTTTCACTTTACTATTTACTTTCAAACTCATAAATCACTCAACTCACTTTGAAAAAAATGACTCAACTCACTTTCACGTCCACATTTATAAAATACTTGATAAAAATACCTTTTAAAAAAATCACTCAGCATATTTCACATTCACTCTAGGTTACTTTTTAAACTATCTTCGGCCTTTTTAATGCGCACCACTTTATGCCCCCATAAAATTTTTTTGTGTGCATACCAAAAATAACGCACAGGTTCACGCTAATTTATTTTCCAGGGAGGTCAAAACAATTTACGCACTTGGATTCTTAATGCAATTAATTTTGACTACTCCACGCAGCTACAAGTGTCCCTGTGCATTGAAATAGAAAACTACCAAGGCAACTGCAAGCAAACTACAAGTAAACTACAAACAAGGAAAACTGCTTAACAACTTCCATAAGCAATCCACAATTGCGCTGTGTTGAAATGACGACATGTTGAAGGAAGAAACATCGTTTGCTGGGCTCCTTTTAGAATATGGATCTCGATGAAGTGAAAATACTTATTACAATTTCAAATACTTCTCACAATTGTAGCGAAATAACTTTAAAATTTTGGTGACAACATTCACATACCTCTGGTGATTGCAGAATCAATTTACTGGAAATTTTTCTCTGGAGAAAATTATTTACCACTCTGATCTTGCAATATTACATCTTGAATAATGAATTAAACATCGACTGCCCATAGAAACCTTTCAACTTCTTCAAAAATTCTTTGGCAACCTTTGATTCTCCACGATGTTTTCGGAAATATATGGTCTATCAACTGATTTGATAACAATTTCATATTTTTGTGGCCAAATATGTCAAGTTCCTATATTACTAGTGTAGTCCCTTATTGTTGTTAGTGCAGCCCCCTTATTGTTATTGTTGTACCCTTTTAGTCCCCATATTGTTATTATTGTGCCCCAAAAAAGCCTACTATTGTTATTGTTGTGCCCTTACATTATTATTGTTAGGTCGGCTAGGATTATATTGGACCCCATGGAATCCTATATATAGAAATGAGGTTTTTTCATTTGTATCATCCAAGAATTGTTCATTTATGTAATGTAAAGGAGGTTTTCCCCTAGAAGTGGTTGATTTATAAGGTGTTGATCTCTCTTTTCTTCTATTTTGGGAGTTGGTTTCATAACATTTGGCATAAGAGCTTTGGATTCTAGGGTTTTTCTACTTCAAACATGTCATCATGGAATTTCGCTATAAAGTATTTTATACAAAGGATCAGATGCTAAAACAAAAACCCATTTGTGAAGATATTCTGAGGAACTTCATGTAAAAATTTCAGATCTTGTTCGTAATATTTTCAGAGATATGATCTGTGGAAGTTAGGGTTTTCGTAGGCTTTCGAATTTCATGTCAAAGAGGTGACCTTTGGAAAATAGTCATAACTCTCGCTTCAAGGATCATATTGGAATGATATAAAAAGTAATTGAAATTAAACATATTGTAGTTTCCTATGTATCAATTTCAGAGCGAAGGAGGAAACAATGACACCTGGCATGTCGTACATGTTCACTCTACTAGACCAGTCCATAATTAGGCCATTGTGGGAGATTGGGCATAACTTTATCTTGAAGAATCCAAATCAGGTCTGACCTTTAGCATTGGAAAGAAGACTTAGAGGGCTACTATAGGACTGAAGCTAAAATATTGGGGATCTGAATCTATATAGATACATCAGTTTCAATATCGAGATCCTAAAAATAAAGAAAAATGAGTGTATTTTTTTAAAAAATTGCATAAGCCTGGTTTGAAAAATCAGTTTGAAGTGTTTCAAAGGGAATATTGAATCATATATATCAGTTTTGGGTTCTAAAATTCCCCCTAAAAATAATTCAACGGCCATTAAGCCCTCATAAGGATCTATTATTACTCATGAAGAGGAAGAAGTGCAACATGATATATCAAAATTACAAGACCAAGTGCACCAAATTTTTCTCTCACAAAGAGTAACAAAAAATGAAATGGATGGTTTGAAGAAAAGCGTGGAAACTAAGATGGATGGTTTGAAGAAAGGCGTGGAAGCTAAGATGGATTGTTTTAAGAATGGCATGGAAGCTAAGATGGATGGTGTGGAAGATAATATGGATGGTGTGGAAGCTAAGATCGATGGTATAGAAGGCAACATGGAAGATTTGAAGAAATATTTGGAAGGTTTGAAGGAAGGCTTTCCAAAGTTTATATAATAAAAGATTCCTAATAGCGAAAAGGTAGTAGAGAAAACTCATGATGAGAACAAAAGAAATGTTAATAATGATTTCATATGCTCTAATGTTAAATTTAAGACCCACCATATTCCAAATATTGATATGAGGAAGTTTGAAGGCAAGGATCCTATAACATGGATACTATAGATGAAGAAATATTTTGATCTCTATAATGCACAAAATACACATAAGGTACACATTGCAACTTATATTTAGAAAAAAATACATTTGTATGGTATCGATGGCTTTTCTCTCATAAACAAATTGTCACTTGGTCAATTTTTAGGGAGGAAATGATAGCACATAATGAGGACACAAAGAGAAATACCTTCTTTAGCGAATTGATAAATCTAAAACAAAAGGGTTCAATGGTGGAGCACATTGAGGACTTCCAAAAATTGAATATAAGGGTAATTGATATTCCAGGGGAACACAGGATTGATGTTTTCATAGGGAATTTAAAGGATAACATCCAACATGAGGTTTGCCTTTGGGAACCTGATTCATTCGAGAAGGCATTCAGGTTGGCAAGAAAAATTGAAAGTACAATTATGGCAACAAGGAAGCCTACTACTCACATCTATAAAGATGGAAGTGTTTATACTCCTAGAATTCCACAACCTACAAGGTTGACACCACAACAATTGGAAGAAAAAATATCAAAAGGGCTTTGTTATAGTTGTGATAGAAAATACGCTAAAGGTCATAAGTGTGCTAATAATAAAGTATTTTACATAGATTGTGAAGAGGATGAATAAAATGAACAAGAAACTTCAAAAGAAGAGGATATACACAAGGAACAAACCCTAGAGAAAGAAGAAGTGACTCCGAACATATCTTGTAATGCATTGGTAGGAATTACCACTCCTCAAGCTCTCAATATAGAAGGACATATCAAGAAGAAACACGTAATAGTGTTGATTGATTCTAGTAGTACCCATAATTTTATTAATAGTAAGGTAGCCAAGGAATTGAATTGCTTTCTATACCCAGCACCAGAGTGTCAAGTGATGGTTGCAAATGGAGGAACTATAAATTTCTTTGGAAAGTAACATAATTTCAACCTAACCATGGGGGAATATGTACTGAATATTCCAATGCTTTCCATTCCAATGGGAGGTGATGAAGTTGTACTAGGAGTACAATGGTTACAATATTTGGGACAATAGCTTTTAACTTTCAAGAAATTTTCTTGAAATTATTTTTGGAAGTAAAGGAAGTTGAATTACGGGGTATCGAAGGGAAGCTGAGAAATATAATAAGCTCTAATGTCATGAAAAAACTTCTGAAGAAATAAAAATGAGGCGTAATTACACAATTGTACTCACTAGAAGTTCCAACATCAAAATCATCTATTTCTCCATATCTCCAAAAAGTCTTGGAAAATCATTCCAAGATGTTTGAAACTCCCAAAGAACTCCCACCTGTTCGTGATCATGATCATGCTATTCATTTGATTCCAAGAAGTGTTCCTCCAAACATCAGGCCTTACAAATATCCTTATGGCCAGAAGAGAGAAATTGAACGTATGATTGCAGAAATAGTATAGGCTGGTATAATTCAACCTAGTCAAAGCTCTTTCTCTGCTTCAATAATATTGTTGCACAAGAAGGATGGATCATGGAACATGTGTCCGAATTATAGGGAGCTTAATAAGCTCATTATTAAAGATAAATTTCCAATTCCTGTGATTGATGAATGATTGGATGAACTACATGGAGAAATTTATTTTACCAAGTTGGATCTTCGTTCAGGATATCATCAAATTAGAATGAAGATTGAAGATATTATGAAAACAACATTTCGAACTCATGAGGGTCATTATGAATTTTTGGTCATGCCTTTTGGCCCTACCAATTCACCTTCTACATTTCAAGGGTTGATGAGTTCCATTTTCAAACCCTTCCTAAAAAAAATTGTGCTAGTATTTTTTGATGATATACTAATCTATAACATGTCTTGGAAGGATCATGTTCAACGTGTTGACAGGGTGCTCAAACTATTGGAGGAGAAACAATTAAATGCAAAAACCTCCAAACGTTTCTTTGGAGTACAAGAGGTGGAATATATGGGTCATATTGTATCTCAGGAGGGTGTTAAGGTAGACCCTAACTAAATTAAAGCCATTAAGGAATCTAAAGTCCCCACAACCATAAAGAAGTTGCGAGGATTTCTCTGGTTAACATGGTATTATCGCAAGTTTGTTAAGAATTATGGGAGAATAGTTGCACCTCTAATAACATTATTGAAGAAAGGTGAATTTTCATGGACTCGTTAAGCAACTAATGCCTTTGAACATATTAAAAAGGAAATGTGCCAAGCACCAGTCTTAGCTACTCCAAACTTCACAAAAACATATATTGCGGAATGTGATGCCTCAGAAAATGGAATTGGTGTTGTTTTAATACAAGAAGGAAGACTCATTACTTTTGAAAGCCATCCAATCAAAGGAAAGTATTTACATAAAGCTATTTATGAGAAGGAAATGTTGGCAATACTACATGCACTAAATAAGTGGCAACCTTACCTAATGGGAAGACACTTCAAGGTAAAAACTAATCATTATAGTCCTAAATAATTTTTGGAACAAATACTATCTTCAGAAGAGGAGAAAAAATGTGTCACAAATATGTTGGGTTATGACTTTAAAATCATTTACAAAAAAGGAAATTTTGTTACATATGCATTCTCAAAAAAATATGAGGAGGTGGAAGCATTTCTTTGTGCCATTTCTATTATCGAACCAGATTGGATAACTAAAGCAAGGGAGGAATGACGAAGAAGTGTTGACACTCATTCAAAATTTGCAACGAGATCCCAATACATCTAATACATTTAGTTTGGAAAATGAGTCCTTATGGTACAAATATCGTTTATATATTTGTAAGAATTCCTAGCTAAAACAAAATATTCTTTTGGAATTGCACACCTCTCCCTTAGGAGGGCACTCATGATTTTTAAAAACTTACCGCAGGGTGAAGAAACGTTTTTTTTTGGATTGCCTTAAATCTGATATTCAAAAGTTTGTAGCGGAATGTTTGGTTTGCAAAAAAAATAAGGTTGAGACAATTAAGACCCCGGGTTTGCTAAAAACTTTATCCATTCCTAGTCAACGTTGGGAGGATTCTTCAACAGATTTTATCACAAGTTTACCTAAGTCTGAAGGAAAGAGTGTCATCATGGTGGCCGTTGATAGGCTTACCAAGTATGCACACTTTTGTGCATTATCTCATCCATTTAAAGCAAGTACAGATGCTACTGCATTTATGGAAACAATTCAAAAGCTACATGGAAACCCAAAGATTATTGTAAGCGACAGAGATCCCATTTTCACTGGAAATTTTTGGATGGATATATTGTCTTATTTGGGTACTCAACTAACTCGTAGCTCATCTTATCATCCTAAATTCGATGGGAAAAATGTGATAGTGAACAAATGTTTGGAAGGATATCTTTGTTGTTTTGTATATGATAAACAAACATAATGGGTCAAGTGGTTACCTCTAGCTGAGTGGTGGTATAACACTTCCTTCCATATTGCAGCATAATTGACCCCATTTATGGCACTTTATGGATATCATCCACCGTCCATCACATCATATTTAAGAGAAATTTCTAAGGTTCAAGGAGTGGAATATCACATCAAGCATCAAGAATAAGTTCTCCAACTCTTAAAGGATAACCTAAATTTGGAACAAAATCGAATGAAACAACATGCATATCAACATCAGAACAAGAGACATTTTGATGTAGGAGACTGGGTATTTTTATGGCTACAACCATACAAACAAATGTCCCTCAAACAAGCTAAGAAGGATAATAAATTATTTCCAAAATAATATGGTCCTTAAAAAGTGTTGCAAAATATTGGTACTATGGCATACAAATTGGAGCTTCCTACTTCTTCCCAAGTGCACCCATTTTTCCATGTTTCATGCTTAAAGAAGGTTATAAGTGACAAAATTCTAGTTCAAACATTATTGCTAAAACTTGATGAGGAAGGAAAAATAATGTTGGAACCTGAAGAAATCACGAAAAAAAAGAACTGGAAATCTACTAAGTCGATCAATTTCAGAGTATCTCGTCAAGTGGAAGAACTTACCCAGTGAAGATTCCACGTGGGAGGATGAGAATTTCATATATAGAAGCATCTAGAACTACTCAAGCATTGAGGAAAACACCTTTTTGAAGGAGAGGGGCATGTTACATCCCTATATTACTAGTTTAGTCCCTTATCGTTGTTAGCGTAGCCCCCTTATTGTCATTGTTGTACCCTTGTAGTCCCCATATTGTTATTATTGTGCCCCCATAAAAGCCCACTATTGTTATTGTTGTGCCCTTACATTATTATTGTTAGGTAGGCTAGGATTATATTGTGACCCCATGGACTCCTATATATAGAAAGGATGTTTTTTCATTTGTATCATCCAATAACTATTCATTTATGTAATGTAAAGGAGGTTTCCCCCTTGAAGTGGCTAATTTCTAAGGCGTTGATCTCTCTTTTCTTCTATTTTGGGAGCTAGTTTCATAACAAAATATTTACTGGATTTTTATTCCTTGCCAAAATCTTCACCAACCTTCAGCTTTAAAAAATGATGGCTTATGTGAATGAATAATCAATCCTTTGAGCATTGGTCTCTATTTTTTCCTGGGAGCTCCAAGAGGTACGCGATCGACAAGATACACAAGCAGGTAATTTTGGTCTTGATCGAAGGAAAAAGAGTGGTCGAGAGCTACGGAAAAAAGTGCACGGTAACCATTGATGGTCATAATGGCTAGGTAAATACAGAATCCAAGTGCTCTTCAATTCCATCTTATTGCAAGAAAAATGGGTTCAAGAGGGAGCATGTCTAGTGCAGAAAATGGTGGAGTAATTTATTTGGGGATTACAAGAAAATATGATATCAGTCATGTTAAATTGCAATCCTTCGTGATCATATCCAACCACGCGATATGTTATCTCCATATTTATAAGGTTAATCGAACCAACGCACACAAGGAACCATTCATACAATTCAAAAGCTCATCAGTCTTTAGTATTGCAAAACTAAAATCAAACCCTGGCTATTTTCCGCAAATTCACAAAATAAAAGGTATCAAACACTATTTAAATTGTTCATAGATTCATTCGGCTCCAAAAAAATCCCAACACATTTTTTTTTAACTTAATGGATTAGACTACGACACTAATACCAAAATAATGTCAAGGGCCACAGGCCTACAACTTAACAAATAAACTGACACATAATAATACTGAAATAAAATCCACACCCAATATCCGAAATAATTAATCAATAAATAAAATATTTAGAGAGAAATGTTGGCCTCATGCTTGGACATCATTCCTCACACTCACTCCCAAACTCCACACACACTTTTCTACATGCCTCATTCCTCATCGCCTCACCTCTATTTATATAATTGGATTAGAACCCAAGGAGGTTCTAGATCCTAAGTAACTCCCAGAATATATTTCATAATCCCTAACATCTCTCATCTAATCCCTAAAATCTCTCATTTAATCTCTAATCCCTAGATAAGAGCTAACTAACACATAATCTTCTCAAACCTTCCACAATCCTCTCGAATATTCTCTTATTTACAATAATCCTCATTCTCTCCTAAAAATTATAAGAAAATACATTAATTAGTGAATCCCCACTTTAAAAACTAACTCCTCTAGTAAAATATCTAGGTTCTGAATGAGAGAAAAGGAAATAAACAATCATAATTGAACTTTCTTAAAACGTTGGTTGTAGTAGTTAAATTGGAAACACTCTCTATATATTTAGATTTTCGTAATGTGTCACTTTCAATATTGCGGTGACAAGTGCTCTACAACCCATTATGGGGGGGGGGGTGTGTAACATAAAATTTTGACATTTATATCTCGGCTCAAATAAAAAATAACAAAAGGTTAAAAGTAATATAAAGCCCAATATGGGGTAGATGTTGTAGTGTCCATAAATGAGTGTAAACATTTAAATATTGAATAAATTAATAATAAAAGATTAAAAATAACCAGTAGTAAGTATACAAATTTATAGTTTACTCCTACACAAGTGATAAGGAAAACATAAATAATGGTGGACTCGTGATAAGTATATTTATTTGTATCTTATTCCTATCCATTTTTATGCAAAAAATTGCTGAAATTATGGCATGGTGGGAAGTAATTGACGGTAAATATGTTATTTACTTGAGTATAACTTGTTTTCAAAAATTTTGTTTTTGGATAGTTTTCCTACAAATGCATAAGAATAAAAAATCACTACAAAAATATCTAAAATGATGCATGAATATTGCAATTATATCCATAAATTATAGCATAAAATATGTAGGGAAATTATTCACATGGCATTATATTGTGCAAAGGTTGTAATCGAATGTTTGAAAATTAGTTTAACATTATAATTTCCACTAGTCAATGCTAATAGTGATCAATAGATAAATCAAATGTTAGAGTCTTTCCTTGGTGGGGATTAATAATTATTCCATAACCATATTTAAATTTTATTATTAAGCACATAAAAACCTAATACTTACAATAAATTTTCTATATAAGACGATTCTTAAACACGTATATTCACCCCCACTTTACCATGGATATTATTAACTTGTAAATAATTTTTGTTACAATACCATGGGCCAATATCATGGCTTATCTATACCACATTCCCAAAAATCACAACTCATTTCATAATAAAAAGCAAAAATGTAGATATATTAGCCCTTACATAGATCATTGACATATAGTGGTAATTCTCCATCATAGAGAGAGAGAGAGAGAGAGAGAGAGAGAGGGAAGAATGGGGAGAGAGGAGAGAGGGAGGACGATAATGTGAGAGAGAGAGAGAGAGAGAGAGAGAGGGAGTTGGATGGGGAGAGAGAGGGAGGGGAGAACAAAGACATAGAGAGATAGGGACGAAAGAACAAATACATAGAGAGATAGAGGTAGAGAGAGAGGGAGTGACCATGGGGCTTCACTGGGGGAGAAATACCATACCACATGGGTTCATATTGAGAGATATATATTGAGGAAAAATGGCATTACATATTGGAGGATATATAGGGGGTAAAGGTTTTTTATATTTGTAGGCATTAAAAATGGAGCTTAAAGTTAATAAAAAAAATAATACCTACAATATCTAGAGAAAGTATTTTTTTTTTTTAAATTGGAAGGTGTATTCAATTCATATTGGTAGGGGGTTGAATAATGTGATTTTTATAGGTGTTTTCCAAAATCTATTCAAATTAAGGGTATTGTTTAATATGTCACGAACACACATGATATGTACGAGGTTCATTGAGTGAAGCTTGTGTGCGATTGATAAGGGAGAACTGGAGAGAGAGTGAAGGAGAGAGGGGAGGAGGGAAGAAAAATAGAAATAAAGGAGAGAGAGAGAGATTGGGAATTGAGATGGAAGAGGGAGAGAAAGAAGGAGAGATGGAGTGAGATAGTAATAGAGTTGGAGAGTAAAGAGAGAGAGATATGGAGATGAGGGGGAGAGAAAAAGGGAGGTGGGAGAGAAAGGGGAAGATAGGAAGGGAGAGAGAGAGGACTTGAGAGAGAGAGAAGGAGAGAGCTAGAGAGTTAGAGATAGAGTTGGAGGGGGGGAGAGAGAGGGAAGAACAAATACATAGAGAGATAAAGGTGGAGAGAGAGAGGGATCAACAAGGGAGATATGGAGAGAGAGTGAGATAGACAAAATAGGAGGGAAGAGAGAGAGGAGAGGAGAGAAAGTGAGAGAGTGAGGAAAGGGAACAAGAGAGAGACATAGACACAAAGGTGGAGGGGGGGAGAGAGAGGGTGATAGGGTGGGAGATAGTGACAAAGTTGGAGGGTTTGAGAGAGAGAGAGAGAGAAATGGGGGAAGAGATAGAGGATTTGAGAGAGAGAAGGAGAGAGAGAGAGGGAGAGATGGATGGAGTAGGATGGGAAGGGATAGGGAGGGAAGAATAAAGACATAAAGAGAGAAAGGTAGAGAGAGAGAGAGAGTATGTTTTGGGGTGAGATAGAGAGACAAATAATGAGATAGGAAGGGAGATAGAGATATAGATGGAGAGAGAGAGATAGGGAGGGAGGGAGATAGACACAAATATGGAGGGGAGAGAAAGATACTCACATAGAAAAATAATATATTATATAGTATTATATCATTATGATGAAGGAGTTATCTTTGCGGGCATGGGGTGAGAAAAGAGTGTTCACCCAAGTCAATCAAGAGTCAGTGTTATTGTCATTCTAGCCAATCAAAAGCCTCCATTTTTGTCATTTTCAATAGAATAGAAATTTAACATATGGGCGATCATACTTCATGCCTTGACGCTTCATGGGTGCTCCACTGGGCACCACTGCTTCGCCTACGCTCATCTTCGTTTGTGTGGTTAGCCAGAAAATTTACACCGATGGATTTGGTGTTATGCATATCATTACAGTAGTTCTCAAACATCTCCCACAGCCGAGTGGTGCAGTGCATCTGCTTGTCATCCTGGAACTTCTTGAAGTCCACCGCAATCTTTCATTGAGGTCAGCACCTTCACGAACATGATTTCGACCTCCCGTGAATTGCAGAGATGCTGCGGGAGATCGCTGAGCTTCGCCTGCCGTTCCGAGAGAATGGTGTCGATTTTCTTGAATATTGTCAGGAGCGATTGGTTGATGATTTTGGCTGGAATTTGCATCAATTTGGTTTCCAAAACTAGGATCCCCACTATGGATTTGTTGATGTTTTTGAGTTTGGGATGGGAATTGAACAATGCCTTCTCCTTATAGTAGTTAAAGCCGGTGGAAACAGGAAAACCCTGATGGATTAAATGACTAGCGTTACCTACAATTTTGTATGCTATGAGGAAAAGAAATGAGCATGTTGCTGGAAACATTTAAGAATCTAAGGTTCAAGAGCCTGCTGATGGAAACAGGAAGAGATCTGAGGTGATTTCACCCAACATTCAGACTTTTCAGATTCACCATGCTAGTCATTCAGGCAAGCACTACAATCAATTGGGCACCATCAAAACAAAAAATTAATCATTGTTTTACTTCGGTAAAGTATTGCACAAGGAAATCAAATTGAAAAAATTACCTCCAAATTGTTATTGGACAGATCTAGCTTCACAAGGGCTGTAGCCAATTTTAACGATACCGACACACTAATCAATTGAAGGCCATTAAGGTCAAGCTTCGCAGAAACCTCAAAGATAGCAGTGGTGATCTTCTTTTCATCCTCCTCCATTAGCCATTTGTGTTGCTCCAATGCTTCCCCGCTCTCCAATATTGGTTTCTCAATAGTAATTGTCGTATTCAGAGACCCAAATTTATACAGATCCTGGAATTTCTTCTATTGGTACCTATTTCCCACTAATCTGGTCAATCATTCCACTTTCTAGTATTAGCATTTCTCTGTTGTCTTAGGGCGGTTGAAAAAGAGGAGGCACGTGGAGGAAGGCACACGCTAGACTCAATAAAACCAAAAGGAGAGCATGACTGAATTTACTGTGTCAACTAATGTGATGTGATGGTACCCAGATTACTCATTTTAATGTGTATAGATAGATATTCATTACAAAATGTATGTATGTAATGACAGGTGGCATGGATGGTTCACAAAAAAATTGTGGTGTGACCACCCCCGCTAAACTCAATAAACAGGTAGACTTGCCAGCCCTAATCAAGGTTGAAACATCAACCTTCGGTGTGGGTTTAGTAGAAAACATGTAACATCAAATTTCCCATTTAAGAATTTATGATAACTCTGTAGTGTTGAAAGCAAATATTCTTTAGACAGGAATGGATATTTGATCACCAAACTTTCCCTTGAACATTGTGTATTTTCCAGACCGCCCTCTATTTATTTTTTGGAGCTGAAAGGAGCATTGTTGGTACACGTAGTGAATATAAAGGGCGTAATATTTGGAAGGGTAAAACACGATATGTGAATTATTTTTAGAATATTTGGAATTAAGTTGAAAATTAAAATGGATATTTTAGAAATAGGTCTTATTTATTTACAGCTTTGCTAAGATTTGTCAAAAAATTCGCAAAATACCATTTAGAATAATGAGTTTGAATGGTGTAATATTAGATTTTGATATTTTTTTTCTTGAGATTTTTCATAATTTTGAATTTAAAAATTTATTTTAACTAATAAGAAATAAATAAGGATTACTGTAATTTATTTTTAATTGATTAGTTAAACTATGATAATATATAATGAAATAATCTTTTTCAAAGTCTAGATATTTAAATTAACATAATTTAATATGAGATTAAAAATTTTCTCTCTTATTGTGAGATGCTATCATTTAAATGGTGTAAAACTATCTCTAAATATTATATAAAGCCTTGTTTATCTTTGTAATTGACTCCCACTTTCTATTCTTTTTATAAACTTTAAATCAATTAGTTTTTTATAAATATTAATTAGTTTACATTTTATAAAGAATATATATATATATATATATATATATATATATATATAGTATGTTTTAAAATTGTTTTTGCTTGGCTAAGCACTGCCCAAAACTTAGAGGCAACACACATGTGGTTTTTTTGAATAATAGTAATGAGTCAACCTGCATTCCCCATTGTCAGGACTTCCAAAAATGATTGGAATCTGATACTGATAGTGTTTAAATGGAACAATTGAATTTTTATCTCAATAAGAAGATGTGCAACTTAGATTGATCATATTGCTCCAATTGGATGAGAGATTCGATTGTTATGTTGATCCGTTGATAAAATTTTTTAATATAATAGTCGATAAAGATCCTGGCAAAGATGGTAGCAAATGACCTTTCTTATACTAACGGATGACCAAAAGACTCTTGAACAAAATGATTTTAAGGAAATGATAAAAATACCATATTAGGTTGCAGAAGCGGATCGTATGATGTAGTTGGTTCAACTATTTAATTAGGGTTTCAGTCTATTTTCAGAAATCCTCTCGAGTGCTATCGAAAATAGGGTTTACAAATTAATAAACCAAAACTCGGGGTCCCTCTTGTCTATGCCCCGGTGCAACCCACCCAAACGATTCATCCAGCACTTAGGAGAGTCACTACTCTTCCTCATTATCCCGCGAAAGCCCTCTCTGCAGCACAACCAACTTGCTGGAGAAATAGAGGTGTTAACTAGCAAAAACTTGCTTGATAAATAGAGGTGTTAACCATTGCTTGATAAATTGTCTTTACACAATGAAAAAAGATACTTTAATTTCAATGGAATTTCACATAGAGTAGCCAAATTTGGCAAGAGATGCTTTTGAGCCTACTGTTATATTCAAATGAGCATCTCTTTCTCAAGTTTTTTCTTTTTTTCCAAATTTATTTTCTTTCTTATTATTGGCAAGGAGCTCCATGATTTTTTTATTTGATCCAATGTATGAGGGAGTTCATGAATCCATTTTGCATGTTTCTTGAGTGAAAAGGGTTTCATTTCCTTCTCTCTTCATATTTGTCATTTGTTGATTATGATCCCACCTTGGTACTTTCTCCACTTCTCAAAGCACGAAGAGGAAGGATACCATCATTACTATGCCATTATTCTGCGAAAATCATGTTAAATTTCTTTTAAAATTTAATCTCCTATTACATTCTTTAAAAGATATTATTTTTTGCGCAGATGGCCCGTCAAGTCTAACGATATAAAAGTTTGGTCGAATTTTTTATAAAATTTTGACCGAACTTTTACCTGAATTTCCATCGGCTGGAAAATACAACGAAGCCCCTCCAAAAAAACATTTCGCAGCAATATAAATGGATGTAAAAGCATTCATTGTTTTCGCATATTTTCACACATTTTGTCTTATTTTGCAAAGGTCTTGGTCTGATTTTGCAAAGAATTGTTTTGGGTTTAAGGACTTTTCTTGGAGGTACATTCAAAGGACATTTTTGCAAAGGATTGTTTTGGGTTTAAGAAATTTTCTTGGAGGTACATTCAAAGGAAATTTTTGCAAAGGATTGTTTTGGGTTTAAGGACTTTTCTTGGAGGTACATTCAAAGGAAATTTCTTGGAGGTATGTGATACCTTTTTTGGATGTTTTTTGGGCTTCATTTGTTTTGAAGGTATTTTGTTTTTAGAGGATTTGGGCTTAATTTTAATTATTTTTAGAGGTTTTGGGCTTAATTTTCAAAGGAATCTTTTTAGGTTTAATTTCGAAAGGACTCTTTTTAGGCTTAATATTCAAAGGACATTTTTTGGAGGTATTTTTTAAATTGATATTTTTTTAGAGGTTTTTATAAAGTATTTTTTAAAGTGGCATTTTTTAAGAAGTTGGAATTAATTTTCAATGGACATTTTTTGGAGATATTTTTTAAAGTGACATTTTTTTAGAGTATGTGTTTTGTGTTAAAGTAAATCTTTTATAATGATTTTTTAAAATGAGTTTTTGTCTAACTTTTTAAATGAAATTTTTTTGCAGGACTTGGAAGGAAATATTTTGAGTTTCGTTTCATTTTTATAAGACATTTTTTTCTCGGATTTTTTAAAGTAAGTGTTTTGGATTGAAGTATGTATTTTTTGCAAAATTTTTAAAATGAGTTTTTTTTTTTAAATTAAATCTTTTATGATGTTTTTTTTAATTGAGTATTTTTCTAAATTTTTGAAGGAAATTTTTTGAACTTAATACTCTATTATCATGGGAAATCGAAGGAATTGCGCGAGAAAATATCATCGAAAAAGAGACCCTGAGGAACATAGAGAAGAGACGAGAGAATATCACAAAATAAAGAGAGAAGCACTCTCAAATATTGAAAGGGAAAATCAACCTCAACTAGAAGTTGAAGCAAGTATGTAAATGTAAATATTATGAATTTGATATTTAAAATTTTCCTAGTGTAAAATTTGAAGCTTAATGTTTATTTGATGAACTAATTTGAAAAATATTTTGCAATGTAAACAGAGAGAGATATTCCTCAAAACATTGATGATGAGTTACAAAATTTGAAAGAGAAAGTGAAAGAGATATTGAACCAATGATTTAAGATGGTGAAAATGTTGAAAGAAATTCAAGTGAAGAAATTGAATCACAAGGTATATATATGTATATGTTGAACACATTCACGTATTATTGAAATTATACATATTTATTAATTTAGTTATTTATTGAATATGTAAACTTATTATGTACTATTCATTCGTATGTATAGATGAAATCAATTTCGATGATGAGATGTTAGAAAATGTTGACACTCACACATATGGAGAGAAAAGAGCTGACCATGTTATAAGATATCTTGTTAAACACATTTTTGATGTGTACTTCATAAAGAAAAATCTGACAGTTCAAGCCCAAATGTTGAAAGGTTTCCTATCATTAAGGAAATTAAAAGAAGCTACGACTTTATTGGGTATTCGAAAATCAACAAAAGATAAAAAAGTGAAGGAAAATGTGATACAAAATATAAATAGTGATATAAATTCATTAGAAGATCTAGAAAGAAAAATGTTTCAGTTGTACATAGAGAAATACATATGGCAGTGGTTTCATCAAGTACTAAAGAGAATCGCTTGGAAAAATCTATTGCACGAGCATTAGGAACCTCATGAAAAACTTTGCACAAACATTGGAAATTTCGGTTGCAAATAGATGTAAATGATGAACTCGCTTGTTGGAGAGATTTTTGTAGGCAACCATACAAAGATAGACTTGGAGAAAATGTTAAAAAAACAATATATGAATATTGCAAGAAAAATTTAGGTGTTTCGCCAAATGCAAGGGATATGACGTGAAAAAGAATAGCACGAAATCAGTACGAACAACATGAAAATTTTTTTTTGGAAACCACTCAGATAGAGTTGTTCAACAAGTTCAAAGAAGAGAATTGTGAAATTCATGTCTCAATCAGTGCTTTTGTTCAACAAAAACCATGGTATGTAAAACCTATCACCGTACGCGACACTTGTTGTTGTCATTATCATGTGGAATTTGAGTTATATTATAACACATTCCTTAATTTTGGTAGAATATTTTGGAAAGATTCACCTCCTCCCTCCACTATCCGTGATTTCATATCTCAAATTCTATGTGAAAGAGAAAGCGATGAATTACTTTACGAAAAGAAATGTGTTGGTGGTAAAAAATGCGATGATTGTGGAAATTTGACTAAATTTGAAAACAAATATCGTATTGAT
Source organism: Pinus albicaulis (assembly GCA_034641835.2). Lineage (NCBI taxonomy): Eukaryota > Viridiplantae > Streptophyta > Pinopsida > Pinales > Pinaceae > Pinus > Pinus albicaulis. Next base: position 489,808,491 of record CM076581.1, read on the forward strand.
ATAAATGATAAATCATTGTCCAACATGAAAGTGAAATTGGAGAGATATGAATATATCCATACATCGATTCAAGGTTCAAATAGTGCTAAAAGAATTGAATTACAAGAAGAATAATTTTTTGTGATAAATTTTTTGAGAAAGTTTAACGTAGAAATTTATAAATACACCAAGCATTCCCATAGAGATCGATGGCAAGACTTGCAATTCAAACAATCCCGTGAATTTTTTCCACCAGGGACCATTTTTTCAGTAATTGATTTTGTAGAAAACTACACATTTGTTCCACAAAACGAAATTCGGAGTGAATACTATAATTCTGACCAAGTCTCCATGTTTGTTCGTATTCTATATAGACATGTTGAACAAAACGTCGATCACATAGAAAGCACCAGTGAAAATTGACATGTTGTTAAATAATATCACTTTTATATCAGTTACGATCGTACACATGATACATATTTTGTACAACACTGTTTTGGAAAGATTTGACTCCTTGAAAATTCGTGGAATAAAATTCAATGAACATTGGATATGGTCAGATGGATGCGCAGGTCAATTCAAATCTTCACGATCATTCTTTTGGTTGTGTTGTCTTCATAAGAAAACATACATTAAACATTGTTGGAATTTCTTTGAGACTGACCATGGAAAAGGAGAACATGACGGTGTAGGGGCAAGCATAAAACGAGCACTTCGAAGATATCAAATGAACCCCTTTGAAAACCGACTTGTGGACGCTAAAGAATTTGTTCAATGGTGCATCGCTGCTCTAAGCCAGGAGACTAACCGATCAAGGAAAGTGCGAAGGTACATTCAATTTAATTTTTATTGGATATCTAATTTTAAATAGTGTACATTTATCACAATGATTATCTTTGATGGTATTTTGATATCATATTTACATTCTTCTTTGAATTTTCCATATATAGGTTTTTTTGGCATATTGGGATCGAAGATGTAGATAGATCAATTGGAAATGACATTGAAACAATAAAAGGGACTCGAAAATTGCATTCAATTAAAACAAAGCTGTCCACAAATGTGTTTGCATTGGATAAAAGAAAATATTCTTGTTTTTGTCATGTTTGCATAGACAACACAGAATCCAATGACGTTTGTGGAAAAAAAATGTATGTAATATATTGGAAACATACATAGCTAAATACAAAGGGGAAAATGTCCATTGCAATGTTTGAAGAAATGCAATCAGAGGAGACTACAATATCATCTGATGGTGATCGAGTTTATGATCTTGTTAGAGAAGGTAACATTTGAATTGCTTTCAAATGATAAAGATCTAGAAATAAATTTAAATACATAAGTTTGTTTAGTTTGTTTTATTGTGCAGGAGATGTTTTTGCAGTAATTTCACCTACTGACAACGATGAAAATGTGAAGTATTATTTGATGTGTTGCACTGAACTAAAAATGAAATTATTAGAAAACTATAATGATCACGAGTTTCGATATGAAAGAGGATCTATTATACTGAAAGGTTATTTTTTCAAACAAACTAATCAAAGTGGGGATTGTTTATTTTGAAGAATATTAGCTTGATGTCATAAGTTGTCAATATAGTCACTTGGTGTGTGCAACACGCATAAAGTTGATAGAGGTTCAATCAAAGAAAAAACAAAAATTAAAAAATGGAAAATGTCAAAATCCGATCATGAACGGATCATTGAAGATGGCATTCCATTGGAATTTTTTTGATTGAACTTCCCAACAGTTTCTTCTCTTTGGATTCATGTTTTAGAACTTCCAGAACTCAATTAAAAGTTGAGTTGCCTTGTTATGTTATCTGTGCAAGTGTTTGCACATGTACATCGTTTTGGTACATGCACACTAGTATCAACTGAAAGTAGCTTTTCTATATATGCATTGATGAAAAATGTTTCATGTGTTGGATATATATATATGTTCTAGAATGCAATTCACTGAAAGTAGCTTTTCTATGTGCATTGATGAAAAATGTTGCAAGTACTGGATATATATTTTCTAGAAGTATTGGATATATATATATGTGTGTGTGTGTGATAGAATTCAATTAAAACTGAAAGTAGCTTTTCTATGTGCATTAATGAAAAATGTTTCAAGTACTGGATATATATGTTCTAGAATGGAATTAACTGAAAGTAGCTTTTCTATACATGCATTGATGAACAATGTTTCACGTACTGGATATATATACATTATAGAATGCATTTTTTTTAATTTTATGATTATTTGACACATCTAACAAGACCTAGAATCTTATGATTGTTTATATATGTGTGTGTGTGTGTGTGTGTGTGTATTGTACTTCAATCGTTTTAACATATATAGTCAAACATGTGTAAAATCATTTCTACATGTACATATATTCATGTGAATTTTTTTGTTGTTTGGAAAACGACAACTTGAATTTTAAAAACAAAACATAATATCATAATCACATGCCAAATGTAGTTCAACCATCCAAAACTTGAGTTTTAAAAACTTTTTGATTATATCACAACATTACTTCACATGCCATGCCAATTGTAGTTCAACTATCCAATAAAAACATTTAACATTATATCACATGCCAAATGTAGATCAACCATCCAAAACTTAAGTTTTAATTTAACAAAACATTATAGATCACAACATTAATTCACATGCCAAATGTAGTTCAACCATCCAAAACTTAAGTTTTAAAAACAAAACAAATTATAACACAACATTACTTTACATGCCAAATGTAGTTCAAAGGAAAAACATTAATATAGATCACAACATTACTTTACATGCCAAATGTAGTTCAACCATCCAAAGCTTAAGTTTTAAAAACAAAACAAATTATAACACAACATTACTTCACATGCCAAATGTAGTTCAGCCATCCAAAACTTGAGTTTTTCAAAAGAAAAACATTAATATAGATCACAGCATCAATTCACATGCAAAATGTAATTCTTGACCATCCAAAACTTAAGTTTTAAAAACAAAACAAATTATAACACAACATTACTTCACATGCCAAATGTAGTTCAACCATCCAAAACTTGAGTTATAAAAACAAAACATTATAGATCACAAGTATCAAGTATCAAGTAACATTACTTCACATGCCAAATGTAGTTCAACCATAACACTTTAAAAACAAAACAAATTATTTAACACAACATTACTTCACATCACATGCCAAATGTAGTTCAACCATCCAAAGCTTGAGTTTTAAAAACATTATATATCACATTCACATGTACCAAATGTAGTTCACATAAAATATGTCCAAAATTTGTAGATCTCACAAGTATCAAGTATCAAGTTATATATGACTGCATCTAGATAATATATAAAAAAGTAAATTTAAGACTAGAAATCTATTGAAAATATAATGTTGCACATGTGCATGTGCATCATCCATCAAATACAGAAGGATTTAGTGTCTTTCCCAGCAAAGTCTTAATCCGCGAGCTATCCTACGAAGCATGGGGAACCTGTACACAATGTATACAAACATTAAAATTTGATGTTTTAAAATTGAGTGAGAATATATAGAACTTCATGTAAAAAAAAAAATAAAAAAAAAAAAAAAATCATGCAATACCTCATGAGGTTCCCTCTCCATTTGTTGCTCGTCTGCTACAACTTCCCCCATGGGAACATCTCCAACAATAAACTGTACAATATACATGTGTATATATTAAAAAATTTCAGATGAAATGCATGTATATATAAACTTATTTTCAATAATACAAGAAAAAAAAGTTAGACAACTTGTTCAAATGGTTGAAATGGTGTGGATGTTCCTATCTCCATTGCTAGAGTCCGTGGAGAAAAGAAATCCTCTATAGAAACCTAAAATTCAAAAAATTTAAAAGTATAAAATAACTCAAGATCAAGATCTCAATTTATAATAAAACTTTTAAACTTCAATTTATAAATTATAACTTAAAAACATATATATTTAAGTGAAAAATTAAATACTTCTACTGGTGGATTTGGCACATCTCCTAAGAGAGGCTCCAAAAGAAAATCTCCAAAAACTTAAAATTAAAAAAATTTAAAATAACTCAAAATCTCTAGATCTCAATTTATAATAAAAATTTTAAACTTCAATATATATATATATATATATATATATATATATATATATATATAAGTGAAAAATTTAATACTTGTGCTGTCTGATTTGGCACATCTCCTAAGAGTGGTTCAGAAAGAAAATCTCCAAAAACCTAAAATTCAAAAAATTTAAAATAACTCAAGATATAGATATATCTCATTTTTTAATGGAACTTTTTGAGGTGGAATATATAACTTAAAAACATAAATTTTAGAAGTAAAAAATTGTCCATACTTGTGATTGTGGATTTGGCACATCTCCTAAGGAAGTAGAAGGTACATCTCCCAAAGAATAAGAAGGTACCGCCATCCCAAAAACATTGGATGGAATCTGAATCTGTTATAACATTTTATTATATATATGTACATGTACATGTGTGCACAATTATTTATTTAAAAAATATCTCATCATGTTTCGATATATATAATAATAGATAAAAAATAATTGTACATGATCATGTTCACTTAAAAAACACTAACATATGCCAACATTTCTTGATGGTGAGAACCATCTTCATTGTATGATTGATGGTGAGACCCATCTTGATTGTTTGAACTAGAGGCTTCGACTGTGATACTAGCATTTTCTTCATTCATTAAGCATGACAACTGCAAATGGTGTTAACATATAATGATACATTTTTGTTAGATTAATGTATACAAACAAATGTATGTATATATGTAGTTATTACAAATTATACATGTGTTAAAATAATTGAACCCTAACCATTAACACATACTGCTTCCATGCCCTCTTCCTCATAAACAATTAGGTCCTGCCAACCATTGCGACAATTCCTTGCATATGTTTTGAGATCTTCAACACTCATGTTGTCAATATTTTCATATATATAATACACAAAATTAGCGTATGCATTCTCACGTGCTCTTTGTCGATTCAGATAAACATCGACTTCACCCAATCCACTATGAACATTGTCAATGATGGCATCCCTTGCTTCTCGACTAATTTGAGAAGTGGCTTCCATCTCTAACCGCAAAGTTTCGACACTAAGAGGTTGACTAACCAATGGTGGCTCAGGGCGAGACAACTCAACATAACGCCTAGCACCCCTACAGTCACACAATCGACCTTTCCCAGGACCAAAAAATTCAGAGGGAATGTCATTGTAATTGGGTTTCATCTTCAAAAAGAATTATGCATAAAATAACTTTGAAAAATAAAACGGAACCTCGTCGTTCTATGAGAGTCTTCCATAGGCTGCAAGGTGTCTATCATACAAATAATGAGCTATATTAGGGTGCTTGAAATATTGCACCTTCAACATATTTATTTTTGGCCCTTCTTTGAAATTAAACATAGACTTGGCCATATCTATTGTAACTCTTTGTTTAACAACTTCCCATTTATCGGGACCCATCATTGTTTCATTTCTTTTTCTCATGACTTCTACAAAAGTATCAGTGGTGGGCCCAAGCTTTCGGTACACATCTACTAGTTCGCCTAAAGAGTGTGTAGCAATTTCCAAGCTTTGTCGAATCTCAACAGGTAGAGTCAAAGCCATGAGATATCTTTGCAATTTTGCATGAATATGTTGACACATTTCTAAGGTGCATTGTTGCATGTTTGTTTCCCAAGGTATATCCGAAATGTCGACCGGATAAGTCATGGTTGGTGGACAATCTTCTTCTTGAATGATGCATTTTTCCCTACGTCTTTTTTGAGCAACATTTGGCGCAACATTTTCAGCCCCTGAATCAATATATAAAATTTTGTATATTAAAACAACACTTGTAAACAAATTTGTGCAAATTGAATGAAAAAAATATTCAAATTGATGGCCACCTCGATGTGATTGGCTAGCATCTTGCCCACCCTGAGACTGTTGAGAACCAGAACGACCCTGTTGAAAACTAACACGACCACCGATTGGTTGAGAACCAACACGATCATCTGTTTATTGGCCTCTAGTGGAATACATATCACCACCTTCATGCAACCCGCCAGCACTTATTGATGACCCTCTAAGGGAATCTGAACCACCACCAACCTCATGAGACAAGAGAGAAGCTTCATAAACAAATATGAATTTATAATCAATTCAAAAATAAATTCATATGCATGAATACATGTACATATTCATTGATTAAATTGCATGAACCATACCATGATTGCGTGAACCATGGGCATGCTCCATTGATGGAGTAAACACCCTTCTCCTCTTGGCTCCTAAAAAATAAAAAATGAAACTTATTAACAACTAATTTAACTCACAAAATTGATAAAAAATCAATTCCATATGTACACACATGTATGTATATGTATAGATATTTAAGATTATATTTAAATACCATGAACACCCCTCAATCCCTAATCCCCCTCTCTCGTAGAGATATGGGATTCTGTTGATGTTCGTTGTTCATCCTCCATGATATATATATCTACAATGGACATTTACAATTATTTTTTTAAATTATTATTTAAAATAAATTCAAAATAAATGTCAGAAAATTAATGTAATTTAGTGTACACAAATTATGTAAAACAAAACTTTCAAAGCACTAATTGATGTGTGAAACTCAATTTAAGCAAAAAAATTTATAAAAATGTTAAGTTCACCAAATTGCGTTTTACATGGTGGGAGCACAGTTGGTATAAAATTGAAAAAAACACATGGTAATTAAAAAAGAAGTGTGAAACTCCATTTAAACAAAAAATTGTTGCAGTCCTCGCATTTTAATTTTATAAAAACGTGAAGTTCACCACTTGTTGCAAATGTAAAGTTCACCAAGTTGCGCTTTATATGGTGTGGTGGGAGCACACTTGGTATATAATTGGAAAAAACACATGGTCATTAAAAAATACACATTTATAAGTACAAAACACACACATATCCAAGATATGTTACAATGTCCATGAATAAATTTTGAAGGAGAGTGTCAACACTAATTCATCTTTGAGAGATGAATCTTGAATTTTTGAAGAAGAGCGTATCAAAACAAATTCATATTTGAGAGATGAATCTTGAATTTTTAAAGAAGAGCGTCTCAAAACTAATTCATCTTTGAGAGATGAATCTTGCATGGGCATTTCCCCATATAATTCTAATTCATCTGTTAATTCATACTTGATAGATGAATCCTGAATTAGCATTGCCCCTCGCAATATATCAAAAGACATCTTATTCACATTTGTACAATGTCTTATACTAAAAAAATGAAATTTCCTAACAATATTGTTTGCTATTCCATGCAGTTCTTTTAGCCTCTCCTTCTTAAATTGGTACACACCATTCATCTAGTTGCACACAACTTCAGAATTGGTGAAAACTACAATTCCATTTGATCCATACTCCATAGATGTTCCCAAGCCTTCTATCAATGCAATATAATATGCCTCGTTGTTTGTTGTTCTTCCTGGTATATTCATTTTCCATTGAACGACTTTGCTAGTCGCAATATTGGAAAATACATATGTAATCACTACTTTCCCTAGATTGGGATAGCAAGAAACATCTATGCATAATTTCCATTTTTCAACCATATTTAGTGGATTTTTTAATCCCTGAAAAAAAAATTCAATAAAATTATATTAAATTTACATTTATTGCAAATGCATGGGAGAAATGACACATGTGCATGGTTTACCTTAAAGTTTGACTTAAATTTTATGGTAGAATTCACATCTAGAAATGCGATGCGTTAAAGACTGCATTGCCTAGAGTTTAAGGGAGATTTATGACACATATACATGGTTCATGCATGGTTTGCATGAAAGTTTGTCTTAAAATTAATGGCATAAATCACATTTAGTTCAATAACATGGCTTAAGAAAGGATGAGATCCGGAGGCTACCTATCCCTTTATAGACTTCTTTAGAACTTGTAGAAGTTAAGACTCAACCAACAAACTAAAATCCTATGGAAGTTCAGCACTTTAGGTTTAGTTTTTAGGCCTTAAATTTTTCCTTGAATTAATGGGGGAAAGCCTTGATTTTGGGGATACTGTCCTATGAGAGTTCAACCACTTTTGGTTCAGTTTTTAGGCCTTAAAGTTTGCCTTGAATTAATGGGAGGAAGCTTTTAGTTTGTGGGAGAAATGACATTTACATGGTTTGCAAAATTATTTTATGCACTTACTAAAATGACATTCAGTTTTTAGGCCTTAAAGTTTGCCTTGAATTAATGGGGGACAGCCTTGAGTTTTGGGGATACTATCTTGTGAGAGTTCGACCACTTTAGGTTCAGTTTTTAGGCCTTAAATTTTTCCTTGAATTAATGGGAGGAAACCTTTAGTTTGTGGGAGAAATGGCATTTACATGGTTTGCAAAATTATTTTATGCACTTACTAAAACAACTAGTTATGTAAAAAGTCACACCTTTATGAGTTTGTGGGAGAAATGAAATAGAAATGATACATGCCTTAAATTTTGCCTAAAATTTTATGGGAGAAGGGAGAAATGGCAAATGTACAAGGTTTTCCTTAGAGTGGTAGTGGTTTATGGATATTAAAATGAAGAACTTCCATTTAGATCTGTTCCAGAGATTGACTGTAGAGGCATTTACTGGATATGTCACCTTTGAGAAAAGATGAGATCCAGAGGCTACCTGGCCCTTTATAGACTCTTCCTTTAGAACTTATAGAAGTTAACACTCAACAAACAGACTGAAATCCCATGGAAGTTCAAAATCCTATGAGAGTTCAGCCACTTTAGGTTCAATTTTTAGGCCTTGAAGTTTGGCTTGAATTAATGAGAGAAAGCCTTTAGTTTATGGGAGAAATGACATTTAAATGGTTTGAAAAATTATTTTATGCACTTACAAAAAAAATGCTTTAAAGTTAATGGGAGGAAGCCAACATGAAATGTGTGATTTAAAAACTTTGCCTAAGAATTTATGGGAGAAATGACACATGCACACAGTTTGCCTTAAAGTGGTTGTTGTTTATATATATTAAAATGAAGAACTTCTATTTAGATCTATTCCAGAGATTGACTGTAGAGGAATTTACTGGATATGTCACCTTTCATAAAATATGAGATCCAAAGACTACCTGGCCCTTTATAGACTCTGCCTATAGAACTTGTAGAAGTTAACACTACCTGTCCCAATTATACCCTATGAAGTGTGTAGAGGACCCGTGGAATCACTCACACTACTTTACGTAGACATAAGGGTGTATAAGAGTGTAATAAGTTAAAAAATATGGTCATATTATTGGATATCTTTCCCAAGAGCCCAAATGTACTCCTTATGTAAATGTGGGGTCTATATAACCATCTACAAAAACAAGTGACTCTTTCCAAGCTAAGGATAATGTATGAGCCTTGTGTATACGCACATTATCTAGAAACCATAGGCCAAAATAAAGGGTACTTAAGTGGTTTGAAGAAAAAATAACACTAAGAAGCTTTGAAGGAGGGGAATAAGAACTAGAAATAGGAGGACAAGAATAAAATAGCCACTACACATCCATGCAAGGGTAGTACAAATAATTCTAACCATTGCAGCATTGATGGTCACATTAAGGAGAATTATTGGATGTTTGGTATGTGTTATATTATTTATGTCACTAGTACAAAATGGCTAATTAGTTACTAAAAAAATGACTAAAATTTGCATATAAATGACTATTTTTCGATCGGTGACCAATAGTAGCTAATTTACAGTATCTTATAACGCGACCAACTTTTGGTCGTTTTTAGCTTAGTCATTAATTGGTTATCTCAATTTTTTTGTCTAGTTGTATATTTGGTCATTAATTTAGTCACCGATTTAGTTATTAATTTAGTCATTGATTTGATCATTAATATAGCCATTGATTTGGTCATTGATTTAGTTATTGATTTAATCTTTGATTTGGTCATTAATTGTCACAATTAATGACCAAATATATAACAAAATATATTACTATATGATCACCTGAAAAAACCAATTAATGACTAAAGAAATATGACCAAAATGTTGGTCATGTTATAAGATACTGTAAATTAGCTACTAATAGTCATACATATGCAAATTTTAGTCATCATTTGAAACCAATTAATGATAGAAGAAATATAACTAAATTTTAGTAGTGTTATAAGATACTATAAATTAGCTACTAATAGTCATATATATGCAAAATTTAGTCGTCATTTATACTCACAAATTTATCATTTGAAGTAGTTATTTATTCATTATATAAACGACTAATTTATTAATTCATATTCATTTCATTTACTTTCATTAATAATCATTATAAATGACTAATTTAATCGTATATTCATTTTATTTGTGTTCATCATTAATCAATATAAACTACTAATTTAGTAGTTTTAAATTGATTTTGTGTTCATTATTAATCAACATAATTTGTATGATTTAAAAAATGTCATACAATGTGCATGTTCATCTAATATGAAAACACAAAGTCACATATTTTAATTACAATACTAAACAATATTAAGTGCAACTATAAATAATTTCAACCACATAAATTATATTATATGAAATGTTAAAGTATTACAATATGATTTTCCAACTTAATATTGGTTGGACTACAATTTACACATGAAATGGTGTTTCATCACTTCAAAACATTATCGTTGTGTTTTCAAGGCATTTCAAGTGAATTACCAACTCTAAAAACTTGACCATCAGTCTTTATATGTGTGTCTTATGCGGGATTTTGGCTCTAAGAGTATCACCAGACCAGTTCTCCTCTCTTTTTGCATTTGTCGCTCCAATGTTATTGCTCTCCTCTTTTTTCAATTCATGCCTCTTACCATCAATACTGAGTTCATTCTCTGAAAACAAAAAAAGATGCAATGCAAAGTGTAAAACATGAAAGACAATTAACACTAGAATATAAACAAAATTAGACTATAAATAGTTTATACGACATATACATCAACATCAACAATGTCAAAGCCATTTTTCCCCATACAAGTAAGAAACTCGAAAAAATTTTCTTCATTGGGGCGATAATTGCCACTATAATGTGGTCAGATAACCTGTATAAACAAAGAAAACAAAATGTCACCATATATAGAAAAGAACACCTTAGTAATTTAGTATTCAACTTTCAAGGAAAGCTTAGGAACAATCATGTCAACTAAGTTATATGATAAAAATCTAAATTTGTAGATAACTTATGAAAACAAATAATCTGAGGTGTGATGTTTAATCCTTGTCGTTTTATTCACAACAACATTTCATTTTCTAACGCATGAACTTAGTCATGTATATAAACATGTACTCAAATAACAACATGAAAGTAACTTTTTATGATAGTCATGAAAATATTTTAACACAATAACTATAAGGCTTCCAATCAATACAATGTAATACTAATTTCGTCTTCAGGCTTTGGTTGTTGTTTAAATGGACATGGTACTAAGTATTTTCAATTTCATAGTTAAAAGACAAAAAAATCAAAAGAAATGTCCAAAATACAATCAAACAATAAAGAGAGGATATCATGGAATGGAAATTGCAATTATAAAAAAATTGTTTACCTGTCCACTGATGTCGTGTCTGACATTCCTAAAACATTTACTTGCCTAAAATAACCATGAGGTGAAATAATCACAACATTTAAAACCATAGGAATTCCTACTAGAAACATTTCCAAAGTCGATGGCTTAGGTGTCTAAGCGATCTCTAACAGCGAATGAAACATATCCAAGATGTGATATGCATAGTCTCCCCATCCTTTTTCTAATCGCATTTCTTGTAACCTACCCACAACAGAGTCAAGTAACAACCAAACAAAGGCATTGACATTTTTTTTTACCTTTTAATCTGATTTGTTTCATGAACATATTAATTCATATTTAAAGCCTTCCTAACATATGAGAAAGTATCAATCAAATACGGCATCAGAAAAATTGACCTCAATGACGTCCTCAAACAATTTCTACAATATCAATATTTTTCTTATTGTGATATCTTTGGTAGAAAAAAGAACATATCTGCAAAAGAAAAATGCATATATTACTTATGGTCAAACTTTGTATATGGTGTATTCTTAAGCAATTTTTTAAGATGTTCCTCCACCTTTACCAAAGTGAATTGTAGCTTGGTTAAACTATGTATCCTTTCATTCAACTCATTCAACATCAATTTTGCAAGATAAATGTCACACATTATTCTTTCCCATTTCTCAACATGCTACATATGATAAATTGAAAGTCACATAAAACCAAGAGAAAACATTTTTCTAACCAAAACAAAACAAATAAACAGTGTCTCTAATAAAACTTCATTATAATATTAGAAAATGAAAAGAGAGTGGACCATTTTTGTTGTTTGACTTTGCCTATTTTTGTTATGAAAGTGCTTGAGCTTCAAGAAACAGCAAATGTGAGGGAAGTCGCAAATGTGAAAAAAATTATGTTGACCTAATTTGTAGACTTCTTCAAAATGATGTGAATGATGCCATTTTTGGATGTGGTAAATCTCATATTAAGAAATGGCATGTATTCTAATAAATTACATTGCAATGACTACCATGGGCCTCCACGGGTTATAGGTCCTTAGTATGTTAATCTTGATGATGAAAGAGAGATGGCAACGATAAGTATGAGTGATCCTAGTTTGTATGGTGGATATATTCAAACCAAGGGTGTCATCTCAATGAACCTAGGTTATGACATGGTAAACCTGGATCTAGTTTTCACCCAATTTCATTCCATCATACTTTGTCAAGACCCAAGAGGACATAATGGTCCTTCAACTTATATTAGGGTTGCTTTTGAGGTTATAGATAAAGCTTATCCAAAGCAAATGGATTTTTTAGGCTCTAAGAGATATGGATAATTTAAATGATAACAATTATATGTTTTTTTCCCAAGATTCAAATGTAGAGATACATTTTGTGGATTTTACTAATAAATAGAATGAGAGAAATAACCCATGAGGAGAATCTACTGGTCATTGTGACTAGGGAAATACTCAGAGATAATAAGACTATTTAGGTTCAAATCAAAGATGGTGTTGATTCTTGTAGCTCCTCAGTTGTTGGTAGTTTTTAAGGTAGGAATTTTAGTTCTTTAAGGGTGGGGGTTCTTCAACATAATTTTATCTACCTTGGTCCTATCACCTAAAAGCAAAACACAATCAAAAAAGAGTAAATATGTCAAGTTTAGGGAAATTCCTATTTGTATAGTTGTCAAGCTTATAATTATTTTTGACTCTGTTATAACTCTGTTGAGACCACCTACTCTACAGTAAAAAATGGTAGAGGAACCAGTAGTCATACCTACCCATGGTCTCTTGTAGGCATGATAGAAGAATAGGTTGAGCCATTAATTAGAATTGAACATATATTGAGGAAAGACAATTCATTATCTAGTTAACCAATTGCACATTGAACCCTATATGGAGGAGTAGCCCTAAATAAAGCCAGTTTTCTCTATCAAGTGCCTTGGAAAGACAAACTCACTAACATTGCTTGTAATTTTTTGGTTTCATGTTATAAATTCCTTCTTGGGCAACTCCTATTACATAATGGATTTGTTTCCCAAGAAGGATGCAAAATTGTTCTAATGACATGGAATCAACTTAGTTGATTTTGACCCTACATAAACAAGGAACTCAAGAGCCTTGGGTGCATCAACAGTAGCATCCTCCAATGAAAATAGTACAGTCTCCAACCTAGTAACATCAAAATTATATATAGTTATAATTCATAATCACAAATGACCATAGACTATAGCAGTCCTTAAATAACTTCAAACTTGAATAAGAACAAACACAAAATTTCACACTACCCTTCAGTAAGTTGTCCTTGATTTAGCAATAAAGGCTCAGATTTACATAAATGTGTAAGTAGATTCCCCAGAAGATCAATTTCAACATCTTTCCTAAAAAAAGAATATAATATCCAAAGCGAAACCATAGTTGAATGGAACAATGGTGCTTTAAGGTCATCTACACAAAAATTTGTCTCCTTCAAATCTCTCACTTAATGGTATGTCATGAAAAATTAAGAAAAAGTCAGGGAAACTTGTCGACTTCTCTAAAATGCATAATGAAAATACATGGAAGCTTTGTAAAGGAATGCACCTATAATATTCTTTGATTGCCATTTCAGCCGTTTTCCTAAGTTGGACCTCAATGAGCTGTGAACTCAAAGTTCTTTGAGAAGAATGTTCTTACAGTTGAAATTTGACATTTGCAGTATTACCACCTTTGTCACCTTATGTGTATAAATTATTAAACTCTCTTATGTCATTATCCAAAACATTTCTTTCCTAGACACATGATTTTGCAAATAAAGGCTTTTCTGCAACATAAGTCCTAGTCAAAATTTCATCTCTCATACCAACTGGCATCCGGTCAGAACTGCAACCTGAAATCAGACCTGCACCTGTTCGTCTATTACTCAGAGATGTGAATGGTGGAATATCTACTAGAGCACTCTTAGCATATGGCAAAGGCTGAGCCCTCCCTCCTATTCCCTTGCCAAGACCTCCCTTAGGACTAAGAGTTAAGTGGGCCATCAAAAGCTCTATGTGTTGAAAGGCTTGGCATAGACTAATTTTCAAATTGAGCCTTATCCACAATTCGAGCATCTTGACTGGTGAATCCACGGTCACGTGATCCCATATGGGGTTGTGGCCCTTTAGTCCCACCCATATGTGGAAGTGAACCCGTCTGTGCACCTACCATGTAAGGTGGCATCACAGGTCCTCTCACACCATGATCAAGTGGTGTCACAAGCCTCCAACCTGAATCTCCCATATTGGTACCTTGAGAGCGGCCTCCTTGTCCATGTAGTTCTTGCACGGCATCTCGATGCACTTCCTCTATTTTCTTGGGGCCCTCAACTTTCCTCCTTCGTTGCCATCCATTCCTCTTTAGATCAATCAGATCCTTCATCATGAACCTCAACCTAGAGGGAAGCCCTTGGTTATTGGACATTTTTGTCATCCTATCGAAGTAAGCATCAATATGTTCCTTGGCCTTTGAATGGTCAATCATATGACCAATAGTGCTCATCAGTTTGCACAAAGCTTCAACATTTTCCTCTAGATGTTGAAATTCACCAATTAATTTCTTGATGCATGCATGCATAATTCTTTCGGTCAGCATAATTTCTTTATAAAGCTCACTAATAAACCTTATATTTCCTACCATTCGTCGTTGTGTTGCAACCTTCTTCTCCCATATTTCTTCTACTGAAAGGCTTTTTTCACCATGCTCTTCTGCTTTCTCAACCTCAGCCTCTTCTCTTTCATATTTTTCAAATCCTTCCTGACATTTTTTCAAAAGAACTTGCTTGAAAACAACCTTCTCAATATCTTCATAAAATTCGGGTATTCCTACAGCAAGCTAGAAACATAATTTTTCATACATTTCACAAAAAGCTAGCTCCATCAAGGCTTTGTCAAATATTTGAGATATTATACCATGAAGACATGATGCAGAGTCAATGTTCACTTCTTTGACCTGTTCAACATGTTTCTCAAAGTTTTGGGGCGTTAATTTATTAAGAATGGATTTAATTTGTCTTTGTTTCAATTGATCCTCATCAGAAACCTTTCCCACTTCATGTCAATTCTCTAATATATGAATTGTGGGCAAAGAAGGTTGTGGAGGAGGAATCAAACCCTTCTGCGAACCAGAAGCATGCTGCCACCTATAAGCATCAAAATTATTTATCACTAGTCCAACTTGTGGAAGTGGTGCTTGCACATAAGGCCCTCCAGGAAGGATGACATTCATACTCATTTGTGTTACACAAGTATTTCTTGCAAAGCCAGTATTGTAACCTTGGCTAGGTAGAAACACAGCAGAGGAACCATAATATCTGTATCCATCCGCATATCACAACCATCAACAAAAACATCCACTAGCTTGGCCCATCTATCATCATCCAAACTTGCCATATTTCTCCCATGACATTCAAGTAGATAATTCCCACTCAGCTACCTGTCAAGTCCTCTTGCAATGCTTGCTAATGCATCAGCCTCTCCTACATGACTTGCAAGTGCTTTCTTCACACCATAATGTTAAGGGGAAAAGTTGATTAAATCAATCACCTCACACACCTTTACTGTGATTTTACCTTAAACAGTCTGTTGGAAGAAGCCCTCAATCTTGCAAGCAATGAACTAATTGCCTCGGCTTAACCTTTCTATGCTTATCTTACTTGAGCTTTCTTTCAAGGAGGATCGTTAGCAAAATTTTGAACTGCATTTTAGCTTTGAAATCATATAGTGATTAGAAGCAAACTAGTGGAAATTATTTTTGGAAGTATGGGGGTAACCTGAAGCCACCTAGTGTGGCAAAACTGCCCATTAAACCAAGGAGAAAATCTGATCCATTCACCCAGTCTATATTGAAGAATTATCAGCTAACTGCAGATTCAAGCACTCTACTGAATAATCATAGTTTAAACTTACCAGAAGGATATCTTTCCAGGGATAATTTGAATCAGGATCAATCCCTAAATTCAAATGGGATGGTATTTAAGAGAACCCCTTATTAATTTGTCTTTGTTATTGTGTTCACTTAAGATGATCTATAATGATGCGCACAATTATTTGTGTTCGCACTGAGAAAATGTTTGGGAATTATGTTGAGCAGAATCCTTCGTCACAACCACTTAATCAGCTCATTCTATCAATTATGTCTGACAAAAAACCAGAAGAAGTGCCTATAGTAAGCTCTTCAATTTTTTCTTTGAAAATAACAAGATGTTCACTTTTATTGCCTCTACATATCTATGATGTTCACTGATATCCTTTAATAGTCCTATGGTTTTCTATCAGCTTATGGAATCTATGTTAGCAAAAGTAATGGAAGAGTTTGAGTGGCGTCTAGCCACAAAGGGTGAACAAGTAGACTACTGAGTCTCCTTTATAATTTTGAGGATTTTTTCTCTTTGGGGCTTTGTATCATGGAAATTTGATTTTCTCAAATGATAATTTTACATGTTTAGCTTGTATGCTCCTAGGTTCTATGATTACACCTTAGTTTTGGAGGGTGTTGTAACTGACTGGTGACAAGTTTTTGTAGTGTAACTCAGGGTTTATTGCATTTTAAAACGTAACCTTATCCTATTTTGACTCATCATTATACCTTTCTTACATTTTACGATGTTTCTCTAGGAATCTTTCATTTTATAACCTAACTTTGTCTTGTGCTAGCTCATTATTATATCTTTTTCCGTTGGAAAGAGGAAATATTGAGCACACCTGAAATTCTTGGTTAAATTGGAAGATTGTCTGCATATAAAAAACAGAAAAGAACCTAATTCATTTGATGAGTGATTTCACATGATTTAAAAAATTACCTAACCTTGACCATAGGAGTCAAGGGGCTAAAAGGTTGGGTTATTCTAATGACCATATTCGCTAATCAGGTATAGGATTTTTAGAGGCAAAAGCTTTTGTGAAGATGGAACTAGTTGAATTCCAACATAGAGCAGGTGGTTCTTATTACTAAATCGACAATATCATGCTTCTACATCAATTCGTTTTCTCTATGTGAAAATTTTACAAGGGAGGCTCTTTGGAAATGCATAGAAATAGATGAAAAATAACTTAATAAGTGAATTCTCATTTGTTGTGTTATTGTGGCGTGCAATTGAAGAAGGTAGTACAGGACCTTGTTGTTAATGGGGATGGAAAGTCTTTCCCAAAGTCAAAAATTTTGGTAGCACTAACAACAGCTTCAGGAGAGCCCAAGGTTTGCTCAGAATCCTTACTGCAGCATATGTAAAAGTTATTTTAGTTTCAAGTTGCTAGGATATAATTATCTGCGAATACAGAAAATATTAACGCTTATGCTACAAAAAAGATAAAATTCAATGCTTGAAATGGACCTGACTACAGATGTTTACTGAAATGGACTTTGATAAATATAGAGTTGAGCTTGAGCTGCAATATTATTGTATTCATCACTAAATACTTGTAATAGATGT
Source organism: Pinus albicaulis (assembly GCA_034641835.2). Lineage (NCBI taxonomy): Eukaryota > Viridiplantae > Streptophyta > Pinopsida > Pinales > Pinaceae > Pinus > Pinus albicaulis. Next base: position 489,826,458 of record CM076581.1, read on the forward strand.
CTATTTTTAATTAACATCTGAGACTGAAACTTCAATCTAAAGGTTGATGTCAGTGAAGATGAGGGAAAAGAGGAAATTTATGGTGTTAGACAAGGACAACACGAGGATTGCTTCTCTAATAGGTTAAGTGATGCAGATGAGGATGAAAAAACAGTTCCAAATATGCGAACACGTTTTGATCTCCAACAAAGGGGAATTGGAGTAAGTATTTAAATCTTACAAGAGTGTGTGAGATTATGATTCAAACATAGGGATTGTTTTGATTTTTCTATAAAATCGACAGGAACTAAAATGGATGCTACATAACACGAAGGAAGGTGTTCAGTCGATGCAAATGGAATGGAATAAACAATTGTAGACTCTTGGTGAGCTTTGCACAAACAATTGTTATTATTTGAACCACGCTTTTCTGCATTCTTCAATTTTGATTGTATTTCTTTTATGCATAGGAAAGCATATGTATGGACTAGCGCAAGCTGCAGCAAGCTACCGCAAAGTTCCAGAGGAAAATCGATAACTATGCAATCAAGTTCATGATCTGAAAGGTGTGCTTCCTATTCGTCTGTCATAGTGTTATAATTTAATTGACATATCTCAAAAATATTATAACGAAGTAGGAATTAAGAGTCTCTTTAAATTGTATATATCAATCTGTTGCATCTTTATTCCCAATTTAATGCGAATGAATAGTTTTAGCTAATTCGATGTGGGGGGAACATACCCACAGCTTGTAGTAGGAACATAAACGGCCAAAAAATGCTATAAAAAGGGTAGTTTACTGTGCATTTAGAGAAGCTTGTGCTCCCACTAATTGGGAAGTTGGCAACGAGGTTGGTTCAATAGAGTAGGAGATGGATGAATGAACTGGGTAAGATTGCTTCCAGACAGGTGCAGATGTATGAACAACTTATCTATGCTGCATCTTCATGCGACTATGGGCTCTATGTTTGAATTGAGTGTTTGACCTTACCTCGGACCTGGAAGATGAGCATTAGTAATTGTGGGAGAGAATATCGAATTATGTAATATGCTTTAACTCTGGCCTCTTCTTGCATGGTGTTGTGTTATCTTATTATGCTTATAAAACATAAACTTAGAAGTTGAGGCAGGGCATATTTGCTTGACCAAGCTGGTAGTGAAAGCACAACAGATGCCATTTGATAGGATAATAAATTTATGTTGTCTTGTATCGAACTTCACGCTGAGTCCATTTTTCTTATTCTTGTTAGGAAGCATAAGGGTGTATTGCCGAGTCAGACCATTCTTTCCTAACCAATCCAACTATCAAAGTACAGTGGATTATATTGGGGGGGATGGTCAAATTATGATTGCAAATCCTTCAAAGCAAGGAAAGGATATACATAAATCATTCACATTCAACAAAGTATTTGGAGCATATTCTACTCAAGGTCGGCTCTCTTTTTAGAGTGTTGAAAACCTTTTACATGACTGTAAGGTGCAATCTCTTAAACCATAACATTATTCATGTTGAATCACAGAGGAAGTGTTTTTGGATACCAGGCCATTGATCAGACCTGTTCTGGATGGTTACAATGTTTGCATTTTTGCATATGGGCAAAAAGGTTCTGGAAAGACATACACAATGGTAATAACAACCATCTTCTAGTAAGTCAATTGCAGTTTGAAGCCCTGTCTTGCAAAACTAATAAGGGAATGAGTTCACTGCTGAAGAAATTCTTGCCTAGAAATACTTTGCTCTAAGTTTTGTGCCTTGCTTGTCTAGACTGGTCCTAACTTCACATTTGTCTGGGGTGATCTTTGCTTCTAGAGCTGAACTGAATATGGACATCAGTCATCTTGTCAATTGTAGGAAAGGGGATTATGATTATATCCTCAATCAGAGTTTCCATTGTACTTGCCAAATTTAGTGTATTGAAAGGGAATGATTTGCAAAGAAGTTATGCTGCCTACAGTTGAATGACTGCTCTTTTGGATCCCATGTTGATTTTATTTCATGATCGAGTTTTTGGGTCCATTTGGAAGATTTAAAATCTAGAATGATCTTAGTTCCATCTTCAAAATTTCTCAACAACACAATATTATGAGGGCTATAATTTAACCGTTTCCCTAATATGGTATTTCTAATAATGACGACTCACACAGACGTTCTATGAGTTTTGATTATGTGTATTTTTCTTACTTGCAACAGTTGAAACCTTGCCTCTTTATATCTAGTTAGTTTTGTATATGGTATTGCGTTCAACTTTGAAACTCTCATTGTATATATCATTGGGCCTTCCTTTCGAAATTTCTTCTTAGATGGAAACTTTATTGTTCATTCAAGATTTCTCCCAACAGTTATTCTTAAAACTAAGTAGGCCCTACCAAGCGAGAAGATTTACATTTGTTCAAGATATTCCCAACTATGATTACTTAACTACCTGGGCTAGGCACATTTGACACCTGCTGGTGAAGATATGTTATCACACATTAAGAATATTCTATCACTCCAGCCCGAAATGTAACAAAATTTGACAATTCAGCAGCACAAGAGCGCTTCATTTATTTTCAAATATTTGACAACACGAATCTAGAGGTTTGTGCCAGATAAATCTCACAAAATCAACCTGCAAGATGCTATAGATCTTATTCTGCACACAACGATTTTTTCAATTTATGCAGAATTTGTTGAACCTGTGTTTTTTAATTCATTCTAAAATTATAGGTAAAACTGAAAAAACAGATTAGCTTATAACCTGTAATCAATTTTTCCCATACTAACAAAAGTTTGATCCCGTAGAGAAGGAAACTGCCTCAGCACATCAATAGGCAGAAAATGTTTCACATAAGGGTTTTAAATGCTTGCAGCAAATTAAGAAAAAATGGCCACATGAAGATTTTAGAGGTTGGCTCCCATGCTTCAGCTCCAAAGGAAAGTCTAAAAGGCCAAAGGGTCAACTGGTGGAAAGTTGAAAGACAGAATTTATTTATCTATTAATTCCCTATCTTGCTTTCAAAAAGTTGGTCTCAGAGCCCCCTCAACAGTTGGTGATGTTTTTGCTGACTCCTAAGGTGATTATAGAGGACAGTTGGGGTGTGAACTATCGAGCCTTGAATGACCTATTCTAGATATCAAAACAAAGAAATGATACCTTTATATATGAGGTTATTGTTCAAATGATTGAAATATACAATGAAAAAGAAGGGGTCTTCTTGTTTCAGACAATTCCAATAAAAGATATCCTTCTTGATCATATGGAGTTGTCTTTCTTGTTTTTAAATCTTTGGATTTCAATTTCTCAGAATAAAATAATCCTTGACTCATAGCACATTGGAAATCCACAAAAATTCACAACAAAATGGACTCAATGTGCCAGATGCAAATCTAATACCCGTTGCATCAACATTTGCTGTGATGGAGTTAATGAACCTTGGACACAAGAACCGTGTTGTGGGAGAAACTGCTCTGAATGATCAGAGCAATCGTTTGCACAAGTTTGAAACAAAATATTCGGAGAATTTCAATAATACTGGTCTCTCTTAAAACCTTTCTTCAAACAATAAAAACATTGTTTTGTTTGCAATGTTTTGACAGTGCATGTTCAGGGCAGAGATCTTACTTATGGAACAATTCTTCGAGGGTGTCTTCATCTTGTTGACCTTGCTGGAAGTGAGAGAGTTGACAAATCCAAGGCCACCAGAGATAGGTTAAAGGAGGCACATCATATTAAACAGATCACTTTCAGCTTTAGGAGATGTGATTGTTGCTCTTGCACAAAAGAGTTCCCATGTTCCTTACCGAAATAGAAATCTCACACAACTGCTTTAGGATTCTTTAGGTAACAAATTCAATCTTTTCCTTATTGAATAGTTATGGAAGGAAACTACCACTTTTCTCTAGTCTGGGGTGGTAATGATGTTGGACTTTGTTCTTGAGGTGGATAAGCAAAAACTCTAATGTTTGTGCACATAAGTCCTGAATTAGATGCACATGGGCAGACAATCGGCACTCTAAAATTTGCAGAGAGGGTTGCAACTATTGAACTTGGTGCTGCACGTTCCAATAAGGAAAGTGGTGAGGTTAGGGAGCTGAAAGAACAGGTTTGTGTTAGAATGATTCTTGAAAAATATGTTGCTTTTTGAATGATAGTCTTATTTGTTCTCCATGGATCAAAAGGACTAAAAACAAGGTAATTTTGGTTTGTTTGTTTGAGACCTATGAGTAGTTGAAGAATCTTGATAATGAATGTTATCCTCTAGAGCACTCAAGAGTCAAAGGTTTCCTAATCTTTGATGTTGCAAATTGTTAGCTTGAAGAATGCACTGGCAAAGAAGGCAGCAGAAGTTGACCAAAGAATGAGGATTGGTGTCTCACAAATAACCAGGGATTCCAAGAACAGTCCTGAAATACAGAGAATGAGGATTGGTTTCTCACCAATGCATCAAAAAATGCAGACCATGGATTCTTATTTCACACATGCCCTTTTGGTTCTCTAGGTTTTACTTCTAACTAGTTGTTAACTCTAGGTGTCGTGTACTCTCTCCACTTGGGGTATGGTTCTCCACTTCTTATTGGGCACTGCTCACTCTGATATTCTCAATTTTGTCTTCAAAAAGCTTTTTTCTCATGACACCTTAAGTAATCTATTGTGTGATTTGCAAAGCAGGGAGCTCTATTTTGTATGTTTGAATCAAGGTTACATCTGGACAATTTGTGTGCAACAAATTGAGCTGCAAAAACCACTATCAGCAACTGGCATCAAATTTTGTTTATTAAGTGTCACACTAATGGATTACACTGAAGCTTGGGAGTTTAAAAGGGTTCTTCAAAGACATGAAATTTCCATATAATGCAATAGATCTTCTATTTTTCCAATGACTTCTAAAGTAAATGAAATGAACACCAACCCACTACACAAAATATTATAATTATGAAACAAAAAATCAATGCGTTTGAGGCAGAATGTAATATCTTGATTCTTGAAAAATATGGTTATCAGTCTTAGTAAAGGCTCTCACTTTGCAGATTCTAACCATAGGAGGTTAACAAATTCAGTGAAAACAGATTCTAGGGAGGAAGAAACAGTTCACCAAATGATGAAACACATTGATTTTGGAAAGCCAAACTCCTTTCCTTCCAATAATAGGCAGAAAGAAGTCAACATTCATAATGTTTTTTGCTAATATCTATGTTTAGTAAAGTAATTAGAATATTAAATTTTTTTAAGTCGTATACCCAAGGAATACAACTTTGAATCTCTGCAGGTTTTGCTTTGTAGCATATAAGGCCTGCTTATTTCTTTTGTGAATATTGTGGGCAGTAGTATTTTGTACTTTCGCTGTAATTTTTATGATACAAAGTTTGCTAGTTTTTGTTTTAAAAAAAAAATAAAAAAATGAAAGTGTACTTCAAGTAAATAAATTCTCGAGCTTCAATGCATTTCAATGCCTAAATAATAAAATAATATTTTAATAAAAAAAATTTCATGACAATTTAACAAAAGCATGTGGAATATAATAAATAAAAACAAAACTTATATAATAAATAAAAACAAGATTTTAGTGAAATGCATTAACACAGTTCCAATCAAACACGGGTACTCATAAGATATTTTATCCTTTTATCCACAAAATCCTAGCAAAAAAAAAAAGTGTTAGAAAAAATTATTGCCAACAAATATACTTTCTCCTGTCAATCTTGGAAAACTTTGTCACTATAAGCAGGCGTTACAAATAGCTTTACACTTGAATGATTTTTATGCAAATATCGTATAAGTAGGCGTTACAAATACCTTTACACCTAACTGATTGTTGGGAATGCTAAAATTCACTGACTCCAGATACAATCACAAAATTCTGAATATTAAAATATAAATGCACCAAGATCATGGGTAGAACAAACAGCATGAAAATGTGAAACAGAATAAGCAAGATGCAGATTTCATCAAATAAATGGAGTGCAATAGAAATAGTGTTTGAAAAAATTACCTTGTCATCGGTTTTGGCCTTGTCGTTGCCAGAAGCATCTTGATCGTTGTCTGGGCTGGACGCATCCGCCGACTGATTGTCTTCATTGTCTTTGTCATTGTATTCCTTCGGCCGAGTTACTGCTTCGAGTTCTTCCTGGTCCTCCTGTTCTTCATCGGGGCTCGATTCTTCATTTTGTGGTTGTTCTTCCTCAGAGGAAGCCAGGTCATCTGATGAACTCCTACGGCTCTTGCCCATTGCTCGACTCAGCTCAGCTGCGGAGGATAGATGCCAGAATCTGTATGGAAAGCTGCAACCCAAATTCGAAACCTTTTTTTAATATAGTAAAACCGTATATGGTATATTCAGATTGCAATTACAAACTTATTATAACCATACATTTGTATATTTCAGCTTTGATACAGCTCAATGTTTGTATATTTCCGCTTTGATACAAATACATGAGAGCAACAAAAGTCCAAATCAAAAACTAGACAGAGTTTACAGAACATCGAACCAGTTGTCTATCTCTTCTAGTTGCCACCGTCAAAACCACCACCGCCATTGCTAGATCAGCCACCAACACCACCGTTGTAGCCACCAACACCGTCATAACCACGGTCGCCAGGGTGACTTCTTCCACCGTAACCCCAACAGCCGCCCCCATGGTAGCCACGCGAGCCCCGCCTCCACCACCGCCCCCGTTTCCTCTTTCCCGGGCTGGGTTAACGGTGATGCTCCTCTCTTCAAGAATATTGCCATTCATTGCATCAATGGCATCCCTTATCGATTGCTCATCGTTGAAGGTCACAAAGCCTAATCCACACGATCTACCGGTTTCCAAACTTGACAGAACTAGAGACAGCAGGAACCCACTAACACAACGCAGGAACCAGAACCTGAAACAAATAGAACCAAACGAACCAGGGTCATACCGCCCCCATTAATCAGCCCAAATTTGAAACCCTTGAACCACTAGGCTTTTAAAATTTGACTAACAGATCAAACTATCCTTCGATATATTTTGCTGTCGTTCGAGTGAGGCGGGGCAGAGTGGATTTGAGTAAAACTAATAAAAAAATTTCACCGCCCTTTTCTTATTAATTTTTTTTCATTTGTTCAGCGGAAATTTTCCTTCCTCATGCATTTGTTTTTACCTTTTTGTAGAATTTGAATTTGAGAGGGCGGGAAGGGTTCCCCCAAGGTTTTTTTGAAGTTCTCGCCTTTTGTTTAGCTTTTGCTGTCGAGTGAGGTGGTGGGAGTGGATTTTAGTAAAACGAGTAAAAAGTTTTCACCGCCCTTTTTTTATTAATTTATTTTCATTTGTTCAACGGAAATTTTCCTTCCGTTTTTACCTTCTTGCGGAATTTAAGAGAGAGGGAAGGGTTCCTCAAAGTTTTTAGAAGTTTCCACGTTTTGGATTTTACTTTTTCGCGGAATTTGAGAGAGTGGAAAGGGTTCCTAAAGGTTTGGAAGTTCTTGTTTTAGTTTTGATTTTTGTTGAGTTATAGAGTTAATGAATACATGTAAGTGTTGGTAATGATTTTAATGGAGGGTGTTATAAGATTAATTCAAGGAAATTGAAAAATGGAGAGGGTCATGAAATCAATATAAGGATCTTCATAGGGTTAAGGGGTGTCAAGGTGGTAGAATATTGCAATTAAGAGAACTATATAGCAATTTAGGAAATATGTTGTGGTGCAATTTGTATTAATGTTTTTGAAATTCTTTTGTAAGGCATGACAATGGTCAAGTTAGCCATGTCTTTTAGAAGTATGCATGTGTACGTAATGGTGGAGTAAATGACTTATGTTAGGAGGGATGAGGTTAAACCCCAACAAATGCAAGCAAGGAGATAAATCTAGTAACGTTGGTGATGTGGGTCAATGAGCATTGGGCTATTTAACTTGCTTTCACATACATTTGTTTTCTGGATTGAAATTGTTTGGATGAACACAAGCAAGTGGAAACTAATTGATTTTAGACATTTCAATGTGGTAGAAGCATCTCAAAAGCTATGAAAGCACCACTTTAACTCAACATTCACAACTAAGTGGTATCTATTCTACGAAAGTCACTCTAGACTTCGACCTAACCCTATCTTAAATAAACAACCCCCTTAAGAAGGCAATTCGTCCCATGAGGGGTGAACATGTCACATGGCAATATTGAACACTTGTGGGGGAATAATAACACACTATTTTCACCCTACAAGAAATAGGTCCTTGGATGCCTCGAACAATCATATTGAATGTATGTGATGTTAACTAAGTTAACCAACAAAACATGTCTTCAATAATGGTAACAATATTTGCACACTATTTATTTCATTGAACATTCAAATGAGGCTTTACTACTTGTAACCAACCATATATGTAGTTGATCAAGTTGACCAAAATAATATGCTTCTACTAGTGATAACCAAAAGGTACATGTTGGTAATCGGGTGACCAATGTGGTATGCCTCAACATTCGTATAAATTGAACATAAATGTTGTTGATGGGGTTGACCAACCTAACATACCTCTCGCAATTGTAGTTAAACATGCGTGTTGATAGGGTTAATCTCCAAGATAGAGTTAATAAAAAATAGATATTAATAACCAACCTAACACATCACTAACAATGACAATGGAATGCGCATGTCAATAAATAAACTAATCGACATGACATGTTGTTCATTAAGATGATTGACATGACACACAACTTGCTAAGTTGACCAACTTGACAAACTATTGGTTTTGTCAATGAACTAAAATGCCTTTAATGAACACAACCAAATGTGCATGATGTTGAACAAGTAAACCAACCCGACATACCTTTAACAATAGTAACAATGTGTGCAATTTGTGGATTGGGAAAACCAAACTAACATACCTATGATAATCGGAATCAACCATACATGCCTGTTGTGATCAACCCTTCATGTGTTTTTTTGATTTTGTGCAAAATTAAGCATGCCATGCAACTCTTAGACTAAATTTGATATATATACAAATTAAGTTTGTATTTACCTGTTAGAATTGTGTTAAGGTGTTTCCCCTTTAAATGTCACAAGTTTGAATCTAAGGGAAATTAAGGTATGTATACCTCCATGAATTAAATAGTTAAATCATTGCATGAAGGCCATCCATTGTTCCACGAATAAGGGGGTCTCACATTCAAATTTAGAATCTACCTATATTATAACTTTATATTACCTATATTAATTTATAGTGCTTTAAATATTTAATATACAGCTAAGTAGATTACCCCTTGACTAATTAGTGAAGTATTTAATATTGGATGAGAGAGTTGTAAGGTTGAAATTTCTATACTACCTGTTAATTTGGGTGTTTGTATCACTTCAATGCAAAATTGGATTTCATACATATCCATGAATCCATCAAAGGAATTCACACATGCCAACCAAAGACATTCAATAGTTGGGTTAGAACTAGCGGTTGGGAGGAGTTCATTATCATATTCATCCAAGGTTTTCCATACTAGAGAAATTAGGGCATGTGTTTGATTTATGGGCTAATGTTTGAATGATATGAGGAGACGAGTCAGTGAAAGTCCTTCTTATGGTAAGGCCCTGCACCTCTTCCTTTATTTCTTCAAGTAAACTTGAAAGAAGTAATTACAAATATATGATACATATAATGTGCAAACCATTCACAACATCACGACATTAAACATTTACACGAGATGCAACTTATTTCATGTTCAATAGATTTTTTCCTTTAAAAAATAAATATATGGTACCATGATATAATATAGTGATTCACCAACATTGACGACCAAACAAATGACCTAAGCGACAAATGTTATGTATGGTAAATACCATCCACCATAAACTATGATTATTAGCCACTCGGACACCCCTAAGTTTATGGTCACTCATTGAACATGACTCCAAGAGTTGTTTTGAGCTTCTTAAACTTATTCTTTCCCAAAAGACTGACAAGGATGTCTCATCATTGTAGCATTTTTTTTTGCGTCTTTCATCAAAAGCTTTGCAACCGCATTTTTATGTTATCCTCAATTAACATTTCAATTCCCCATGTTTTCTTATTGTGTATTTTAAAGGGTTTCCTTCATTCTCATGGTAGACACAAAGTTGCATTCATGGGTCCTTCTGTGTTTTGGGGACCATCTCATTAGTTGCAGTGGTTTCTCTCTAAATCAACACATGGCAAGCATGGTACGATCAACCAAAACATATTAGCACCTGAAAGGCCATCGATTTCGAGTTAATCCCTACCCTTTGCCATGGCAAAAATTTTGGTTTGAATAACTTTTGTCAATGAATAACATCATTGTGAGTAAAACGGTAATGCAGTTTGGCTTGGCATCTGCTTGCTGCATTAGGGGATTTAATGGGTTAGAGGTGAAGGGATTAGGGGTTAGGGTTAAGGGTTTAGAGGTTTATGGTTTAGGGGTTAAACGGGTTAGGGGTTTAGAGGTTTAGGGGGTTAAGGGATTTAGCAGTTAAGGATTTTACAGGTTAGGGGTTAGGGGTTAATGGGGTTAGGGTTTAGGGGGTTAAATGGGTTAGGGTTTTAGGGGATTATGGGGTTAAATGGGTTGGGGGTTGGGAATTAGAGTTTAAGGGGTTATGGGTTAAGGGTTTATAGGTGTAGGGTTTAGGGGGTTAAATGGGTTAGGGGGTTTAGGGGTTTAAATGGGTTAGGGGTTAGGGGTTAAGGGTTTAGGGGTTAAATGGGTTAGGGGTTGGTGTTGGAGAGGTAAATCCCCTCTGCGGACAGAGGCGATCCCTACTAGCCTAGATCGGGTCTAGCAACAATCAGGTCACGTAGTGACACAAGTCTCTAGTTACAAAACGACAAAAACATAACGAATTGCCTACCTCAAATCCTATGCAATATTCGTTGAAGAAAGGATGAGGCTTCCCGTTCCTCGCTTGGCAGATCACGATCCGTCCGCTTGACGCGTCTGAACACCTGCGCACATACGAAGAATACAATGATACACAGCGTAAAATCTAAATCTTGTAACCATACATCAGTCAGAGAGAATGTAATTCATTGCATCAAGAAAAAAAACACATGAATGAAACCATAATCAAAGTCACTTATCATTAAAATATCAAAGGAAAGATACAACCCAAAGCTCTCACGCTTGATCTTCCTTCGGCAGGGTTGACAGCGAAGCACGTCTCAACGAAGCTTGTCGGAAATGGGACAAAGCTCTCTCTCTTCGGCTTGACTCTCAAAGGCTGTCTGGCGATAATCTCCTTGCTACAAGTTCAACTCTTCTCCTCTAGCTTGCTAAGGGAAAAAGGTAAGCTTATATATATGGTGGAAGGGGAGTTGGGATCCCTACAATCATGGGGTTGGCCCTATCCTTAAGGAAGCTTCAATGATAGGTGGAAAACCACCTCCCATACATGGAGATCCGGGGCCAAACCTCCCAACTCATTTTAGAGACTCGTTCAAGAGTTTGTTGGAATCAAACTTCCGCCATTTATTTTTAAAAACAATCCTTATTAAGCTTGGTGCGAGTGAGACACTGGGACAGAGCGCCAGTTGGCGCGCCCTCTATGGTGTATTTTCCCCATTGACACGAGGGTTGAACTGGCTAGTCGTGCCAAGGCCAAAAGATCAGTTTTTAGGGTTTTTCAAGGGAAACTTTCTTCAGAGGAATGATTTTCCTTGTTAAGGGGATGCCATGAAAGTGGTTTCAGGTCATGTCACTGCTCACAGGTCACAGGAAAGGCCCTCCAATATGCGGGACAGGGGATTACGGGGATGGTGACAAAATGTTGTGTAACAGTTAGGAATTAGTGTTTAAGGGGTTAGGGGTTAAGATGATAGTTTCGTTGGTCTTTGTTTGTGCAGAATAGTTCCTTATTCTTTGTGTCTCAATGTAACAATTTTGTAGGTATTGTTCCTCATTGCCATATCTTCTCTATTTATTAATTTCTAGTATTTGTTAGTCATTGCTTTACATTTAATGATGAAAATGTCTATTGCAATTAAACCAAATGTATGTTCAATATTTAGTTTCAAACTCATCCATTGTGCTATCACATAATTTAAGTACAGAGAATGGACATCTGATGAAGTCTCAATAGCCACACTGTACCTCATGACTACTACAAAAAAGCTTAAGTTTGAGTGTCCCACATTCATGAGAAAGTTGACACATATACTTTTGCTCCACCTGATTGTGTCCTGGAAATACCCTTGTTTGTTGCAAAAACATCCTAATGTTGTTGACCTTGTCCCTTAACAGACCAAGGAAACAGATGAGACTGAGAGGAATAGAAAGCACTACAAAGTTGGAGAGAGTACAAAAGACTAGGATGATTTAAATGATAATCTTAAAGAATGTAACAGTGATGAAACAACTGAAAGTTGTCCCAAACAAACAGTTGATAATGTGAAAACTTCTTTTGTACCAATCAAGCAAGACTACATTCATGTGGGAGCAAGAAGAGGCCAAGAGACTGATAGGCATAGCATGGCAGAGAGGGTATGGTTCCCTCTTTTTAATGAAATATTTGATCTACATTTTGTAAATCGAAGATTAACCATTTTAATCTTTCGAACAAGGGGGAATTAACCCGATCATAGGTCCCAACTAGACCTGCTCTCATTTGGAATGGATAATCCCAATGAGTTTTAAGGATTGTTATAAGGGTTAGGGGAATAATGAGTTAGTGGTTAAGGGATTGGGGATTAGGGTTTAGGGAAATAAGGGCTTAGGGTTAGGGGAATAATGAGTTAGTGGTTAAGGGGTTAGGGATTGGGGGCTTAGGGGTTAGGGGATTTAGGCACATTTAGGGGTTAGGGGAATAATGAGTTAGTGGTTAAGGGGTTAGGGATTGAGGGGTTATGATTTAGGGGATTTAGGTGCATTTCGGGGTTAGGGGAATAATGAGTTAGTGGTTAAGGGATTAGGGATTGGGGGCTTATGCATTAGGGGATTTACGCACAGTTAGGGGTTAGGTGAATAATGAGTTAGTGGTTAAGGGATTAGGGATTAGGGGCTTAGGGGTTAGGGGATTTAATAGTTAAGGATTTTAGGGGTTAGGGGTAAGGGGTTAATGGGTTATGGGTTGATAGTTACTAGCTTCACGTTTGCAATTCGTGTGAAAAAAACTGTGCATTGGAGTTCGGAGGTGGTGAATGGATAAGGCAAGGGAAGATGAGGGAGGCCAACATTAGACTCCTAAATATGGTTTGGTTTTGGTCCTGATAGTGGCCTCCGAAGAGGAAGCATAAACATCGTAGGAAGGTTTATGGAGGGAGTGGCTTGTGAGTGCTTGTCGTGGGAATTTGTTGGTGCGGTGTGTTCAATCGGTTCCTGCTGCTCAGTTTCATAGTCATTTAGTGCATCTGGGTTGAGGATAGGAAGTTGAAGGGAAGTGAGATCACTTGTTTCCATTTTTCTTGGCTTTCAGTGAGCCTATTTTTTCATGATAAGGGAGGAAGCTAGAATTTGAAGTCCAGGAAACCTCAAGGGTGATGGCAGAAAACTAGTTTCTTTTCCAAATTTTGTGCCCTCTAGCATGGGTGTGACATTGTTTGGTGGATTGGTGTGTGGTCTCTATGTGGAGAATTTGGAGGCTGGTCACTACCCTGGGGGACGTTACTCTCAGGCATCGGCTACTTTGTCATCGTTTGTTGTTCAATTTCCTATGTTGGTTTGGTGGGTGATGGTATTTGGTTTTGTTGGTGGTGTAAGTCTTTATCTTGTAGTGGGAGGTGTCTATGTGCTTCCTTGTGGTGGTGGGAGATGACATTTGGCTCCTTCGCTGGTGGTGTTTTTTTCTATAGTGGGGGGTCTGGTCTCTTGACTCTACACATGGCGGGGTTCCTCGAACTTGGCGAATTATGAAGCCCTTGGTGTGGTGTGGGTGTTCTCCCTCCCCTGTCATCCATGGCCCTATGGGGGTGGAAAACTCAGAAATAATCATGGAAGTTCCACACCATGGTGGAAAGATTGTGGGGCATGCGCGACTCACTAGTGTGGGTGCGCATGGGGGTGGTGGAGGAGGTAAGCGGGGGGATAACAGAGGTGGGGGTTTGAGGGTTCAAAAGCTGAGTCATAAGGGCGGAGGAGGCTGTGGTAGCAAGGGGAATCATGGGTTTGATTGATTTGAGGTAAATGAGGGGCAACTTATCCAACATTTTTGCCTAGAGAACAATCACGCACTTATCAACATCCTGATGGAAAGAGTGGACATGACTGAGAAATTCTGTCGTGAGGAGCATGCAGATCAGATGGCAGCATTAGACTGAATGCACTATTTACAATGCAAAGTCCAGGAGATACTGGTAGTTGTCTGGCGATGCCAAAATCAACTCATTGAGAAAGTAGAAAAGCTGGAGACTTGGATGGTGCACTTTGAAGGGCACGATCAGTGTGACTTTTGTCTTCCACCACATCTAGAAACAACCCCAGACAACCCTGCATCCATCACGTTGGACTTCTAGTATGCTATTTGGTGTTCTTTATGTTTTATATGCGTTTTGGTGCCTCTAGCCCAACCGTTTATGAACAATGTCCCTAGTCCCTCTTTTTCATTTTTTCGCATCTAGTGAAATTTTTTGTCAACAAACCAAGTCGAGGTGAGACCACCTATTTTGTAACTGGCTATATGTACTCCTTTCCTACATGAATATAACATTGACTTAAAAAAAAAACAAAAAACAAAGGTTCATACATCATTAAAAAATTAATTAAGTTTCATACTTAAATTAATAAAATTTCATACCTATTTACTAAATAGGTCTATAAATATATATTTTAGGTTTATCTATTTAGTATTTAGCAAATTTAAATATGATGATTTAATACTAGATTTAAATGAACTCACATGTTTAACATAAGAAATGTTATATTTATCTAGTTATTAAATGTAAATATGAAGATTTAACCTTAGATTTAAAACAACTCACACTTTTAACATAAATCAATGAAGTTTAAAAATAAAACTTTATGGACAAATATTAAATATAAATATAAATATTAATTTGGCTATCTAATTAATATTACCTTTACTAAAATTATAATGAAGACATTAGTGTAAAGTTGATAGATGATACATGCAATTATGTTAATTGTAGATGAATCCATCTGCATTATTAAGCTTTAGAGACAAAAGGGTATTCATAATTTTAACACTTTAAATTCAGAGACCCCTTAGTCTGTAAATTTTAACATTGCAAATGGATTCAGAGACGCCTATAGTGAAATGTAACACTTTGGTACCAAAATTTTGATTTCCATATATGGAGTGACATAATTAAAAATTACTGACAGAAATGACTAATTCATATACTTTTCACACTTGTTATTTGACCATATTTTTATTCTTGGACTATAATAGTCATTTACATTAATAATTATTAGTTTTGTCACTTATTATCTAGTCATATATTTTAATCCTACACTAAATTAGTCATTTAAGTTAGTCACTTTTACTTTAGTCACTTATTATCTAGTCATATATTTTATCCCTAGACTAAATTAGTCGTTTAATTTAGTCGCTTTTAGTTTAGTCACATATTATCTAGTCATATATTTTATTCCAAGACTAAATTAGTCATTTAAGTTAGTCATTTTTAGTTCGATCCCTTAAAATTGCTCAAATTTAGTAGTAATTCACTTGAAATAATTGTGGTGACTAACATTTTTAGTCACCTAGTCATTAATTTCATCATTTTTTACTAGTGTGAGATTCATAATATTCCTGGAAGAGGTCCTACTTAAAGGATTCCTTGTAAAGGATTACTGGTGCAGGTATGAATAATATTTCTTCCTTATCTTCTCTTTCATTACTTTCACTTCCACACATCCATCTTGAATTCTCTCCCCTTCCTTTCTAAGGTATGAATGGCAACATCGCGGCTCCGCACATATTCATGGTTTCTTGTGGCTTCTAAATGCACCTACTATGGACACTCTCGAATGGACCAATGCTACAGATGTATGTGCGGCTGAAGAATTTTTTGATACGTATATCACTAATTGGATCCCTCGCCCCCTTCACAAACAGGCTCTTGGAATAAATCATTCATCTCTATGAGACCCATGCCTCCTTGGAACATATGAAATTTTTACGGCCAATCAGTTGCAAGACTATGAACAACTTCTAAATTTCGTTCAAAGACACACAACTTGCCACTCTACTAAATGTTTGCGCAAAATAAATAATGCTACAACTTGCCGCTATGGAACCCCATGGGAGGTTCGCGACACCTCATCTCTTCACATTAATGGTACTGGCCGAAAAATGTACTCCCCTGCTAGAAATGATGACAAAATCAATGTGAAAAATGCTCATATGCTTGCAATATGGAGGGCCAACATTGACTTTCAACCAGTTCTCTCATGCCATGCTGTGTTGAACTTCATTTCAAAGTATGCGGAAAAAGCAGAGGCAAAGTCTGAAAGCTACTACCAAATGCTCTCCCGTCTCTCACAATTCTCCCCCCCGATGCTCCTACTGTAACTGTCGTCCGCAAAGTCCTAACCGAAATGGTCGTTGTTCGAGACATTGGTGCACAAGAAACATGCCACATGCTATAAAAACTCCCACTAACAAAGTGTCGTTGTTCTTTTGTCACCCTCAATGTAAAAAAGCAAGTATTCAGACGTGTTTCACAGGAACTAGATGGTCATCTTCCATCAACACCTTTCATCACCTCCTAGATGCAAAGACCACCTGCACTTGCAGTATTGCATCTTATTGAAGTTGCACGCTCTTGGTCCTTCTCCTCCCGTCAGAAAACATCACCGTGGAAAGAAATCTTCCCTCCCATGGTTGTGCACATTCTTCCTCGTTACACCTCCATTCCATTGAAAGAATCACCATCCTATGTAGACTTCTGCTGGAGCGAAATCCTTCTGTACTGCCCTTTCTGTAGCCTCCCTAACAATATTGGCATATCTGACGTGGCCATTGTTGAACATTGGGAACAAACTAGACACACATATCAGCCTTGGCATGTTCACTGCACGCTGACCACCCCTGACCTTTTTGACTCTATCTGGTCATCGCCTGATGACCCTCCCCATGCCCCCATGATTGACATGGATGAATGGGAATTTCTCTCTCAACTCCACCCAGGTAACAACCTCCTCCTCGATGAGCTTGAAATGCTTGGCCATCGTGACTTTGACGCAAACCATAATTAGGGCCACTATATAATCCCTTCACACTTGTAAGAAACATCCATCTGCTTCATCAACTTCAATTGCTCCTCCATAAGGTTCCACCAACTCCCAACTCCATGCTCACATTCCCCTTCCTCATTGTCCCAAGCCAAACCATTGCATTCAATATCATTTTCTCACACTTCCGCAACAACACCACCACAACAATTTTAACAATGATAATCCAAGGCACTGCTAGTACTGGCAAGTCATTCCTAATTGAGTGCCTATAAAATGCATTCCTTGACAACTCCACCACTAGAAAATACCCCCTCTTTCTTGCTCCAACCGGTGTTGCATCATTTCACATTAATGCTGTGATGATCCACTCTGCTCTTCGCATCCCTATATCCTCTATGGAACCTTTAGAGGGTCAACCCTTCCTGAACCTTCAAGAACAACTTCGGGATGTCAAATACATTCTAATTGACGAAATGAGCTTCATTGGTCCTAAATTGCTTTCTCAAATCGATGATCACTTGCGCGAGGCATTCCCATCAAATAGAAACAACCCATTTGGTGGATGTTCTATAATCCTTGTGGGCGAACTTGGCCAACTGCCACCTGTCAAAGACACACCAATGTATGTAGGCACTTCTTGTGGCACTACACTATGGCAAAGCTTCAATACTGTGGTTATGCTTTCAATAGTGTTTCGGCAACAAGGAACAAGCCCTGCACAGATTTCCTTTTGCGAACTCCTCTCCAACCTTCGCAATGCAACACCCACTATTGTTGATTGGAAGCTTCTTATGATACGTTCAAAAACAAATCTTTCTGAAGCCGAAGTTCAGTCATTCTCCAATTCAATGCATATTTATGCAACAAATGAGGTTGTTGCCTTGCACAGTAAATCCATGTTAAAAACACTAAACCAGCCAGTTGCACGTTGCTATGTTGTTGAAAGGAGGCAACTCCAAGCCAAAAAACCATAAGATGATCAACTAGCTGCGAAAATACTCCTATGCATTGAACAACATGTTATTCTCACCAACAATTTGTGGGTTGAGGCTAGTCTTGTTAATGGTTCACTCGGCACCGTCCGTGAAATCGTATATGCAGCAGGCTATAATCCCCCCGAACTACCCTCATTTGTTGTAGTTGAATTTCTTCACTACAAAGGTCAACCATGGGATCCTTCAAATCCTAAATTTGTGCCAATCCCTGCCATAACAAGGGGTTCGTGAGCACAAGTGTTGCTCTGCATGGCATGGGGCTTAGCAATCCATAAATTGCAAGGCATGACACTAGATAAGGGCAAAGACAACCCATATCTACAACATTGATCGGCCAAGGCCCTAACTTTCACGACCATAGTCAAGAGTTTTGATTGTTGAATGATATTTGCATCTCCCCTGCCTTCTCCTTCACACACTATCGCGAATGCAGGAGTACTAGTTTGTCATGCGCAAAAAAGAAGAAGAAGAGATGTACCTTGCCTCCAAATCTATTACTCAAACTCCTTGAAGACCTCCTACTATTGGTACCTTCCCTTTACTTGCATTCCACTTTTACATATTCCATCTTCTTTCTCATCATAAGACCTTGCAATTTTCCTACATAATTTATGTTTTCAACTTCCAATGTAATTTCACTTCAAAATGGTTCTTACTATTTCTTTCTTGTTGTGCTTTCTGTTATGAGTGTTTATTTTTTACATGTTCACTTACATGATTTTCCTTTCCTTGCAAAAAAATATGGATCGTAAATATATTCCCCAGCTCCACAAATTTTGCCGGGAAATCACTGAACAGGAGACTTCACTTCTCAATATACAAAAGTGGTTCCTACTTCCACCTACTCTACCACTATATCGTTTGCGCCTGACATTACAACTACTTCAAAGGATAAAAAGTTTCATGCATCTCCTCATCCATGTACATGAAAGTGATGCACACAGGCAACTCCGAGCATAATATCTTGACTGCGTCCCAACTCTGGATGTCAATTCGTGTTGTCGTTGTCAGGAAACACCTTGTCTTTACGACTAGGACTACCCCCTTCTTGGAAAAAATCGCCTTGCATGCACAATCAACCTACTATGCTATCACTTGTTACTTCTCTTTCTTCCAAATGGGTTTTCTTCTATATTGAACAATATCTCTCTTACTCTTTTTTCTTGTAGAATGATGTAACACTAGCCACTTCCTACAACAATATACCTTCTCTATTTGCATACTTTAAAATATTCTTCAGGTATACAAACATGATGCTACTACTATGGGTATAGATGACATTTATAGTGCCTTTAACAGATTAAATCAGCTACCGCCTATTGTTGAATTTTGTGTTCATATACTCCACTTCATGAAATTATATTCCCCTCTTCTACTTTATTACGCTTTAATTATGGCCGTGTATGATTAGTGTTGCATAGTGAAAATTGATGACCAATTCGAATGCATTAACCAATAGATGTAATGACTTAGAGCTTAATAGCGTTACATGTCTTCAATAAAAGTCAGTGATGTCTTGGGAAAGATCTTTACGATGCACATTGAACAAGAGATTCATGGTCTACTAAATTCCATGCTATCTATTTATATCATATTGGTTATACCTACATATTTAAATCTCAAAATTTATTTTCTTTATATGCTCTCATTTGTCATATGTTTAGCTAAATAATCATTAATTTCTTTGCCATATTTTTGAAAATTAATACGAATTTGAGCATGCCTATTATGTGTTCAAACAAATTTCCATGAAATTTTATGGATTTATTTATTTAATTTTACAATGGTGAATGAGTTATTTATTAGAGTAATTTGGGTAAGCCTCGGGATCAAACATATCACCAATTTAAGTTTACATTAGAAGCATTTTCATTTTGCATTAGATAGGATTATAAATCGATTCACAAACTAGGCTATTGTTTAATTTCAATTAGATTGCTTGTAATTTAAATTAGATTGATGGTAATAAAGTTTAATTTTTTAGTTCAAATTTTATTTTTATTTTTAATAATTAGAGTATTTCTGTATGTTATTTGAGTGAATTAAATAACTTTGAATTTTATATTAAGGAAAATGATTATTAAAGTTGTTGGTTTGAAAAGTTGAAATTTAATTATATAAAGTATTTCTGTCATGGAAATTTGAAAATTTTATTAAGACATAATGATTTAAGAGAAGAACCACAAAGTTATAAAATTAAATTCATGGAGATGAAATTACCTAACTTGATTGAAGTTGAGCAAACAACATCAAACATAATATAAAAAAAAACTTACAATGAATGGCTCTAAACTCAATGTATATTCTTGAAAGTAGCACAAATAATTATTTTTCATAGTTTAAAAGCAAAAATCCATGTAATCAATCAATGTCACATTTTACACCTCATAAGTTCACATTCATCATGTACCCTTACATGTAGCACAACATAATTCACGGCTCCTCCTTTCGACATTCCCTTGCACCCCCGATGCAATTGCTAGTTATAGTTATGTTAAGAAGTAATATGTAAAATATATGATTCAAATTTAAATTAATTTCTCATTAATTTATGAATTATATATCGTTTATAATTATATAATTGATTAATCTTATATATTTAGTTTCTAGAAGTAGTTTCATTGACTATAGTTATGTTAAGAAGTAATATGTAAAATATATGATTCTTGATTTAAATTTCTAATTAATTTATGAATTATATATCATTTATAATTATAGAATTTATTAATGTTATATATTATGGTAGATTTATTTTTTTATTTAATTTATACATGTGTGTGGTTGGAGGTTTTGGTATGTGTAATTTAGTAAAATATAAACTTAATTGTCATTGAATTTCTCAATTTCTTAAATTACAAAAAGAGACCAAAATAATAAATAATTTAAAATAAGAAAACGATCAACCATACAATTGTTCTAGCAAAATTATTACTAACAACTATGAAATTGTGCAAAAATTACTTTAGTCCATGTTTTTTAAAGAAAGAATAAAACAAATTTCTATTAGATAAAAAAATGTTTACATGATCATGCATATAACATATGTTTTAGGATAATATCGATATAACGAGTGACTACTATAAAAAATATGGGGGTGAATGCCCCTCAAATAAGCCCAACCCCATAGGGTACATAACATCACTAAACAAAACTGGGCCGAGATTGAAAGACTAAAAAAAACTGATAAATCGAGCACGAAGCGCACATAAAATTTTGTAGGTTACATCAGAATAAACCCATAAATGTCCATATAACTAGTTAAAGTTGGTCAAAAAATCCAAAACCTAGGGGAAAAGGCATCAGACTCACAGAAGAAAGCCCACATGGGGTGCATACACACTGGAAGCAGGGAATAAAGACACAATTCGACAACATAAAGCAGGGCTAGAAGAGCGACAATGACCTAAGACCCACACAAAATCTGGCAAGCACGACCATAGCTAGTAAAAGATGGGGCCACGAAAAACAAGGAACTGGTAGTAGTGAACCACGAGCAAAAGAAATCTTGTGCATACACAAAAACCTCGAACAATAAAGAGTGAAGCACCAAAACCATAAACCTCAACAATGCAACAAGGCCTATGAAATTTTGACCATATCCACACTAGACAGGAGAAGCTCTGAACAGACAATGGGAACAAAGAAACACCTAGTTGGCTCGCTCAAGGATTCAAGCTGCATAACCCCATAGGTCCATTAGACCCTCTGATGCAAACACCATCTAATGCTGATACACCGAGAAACTTATAGTGAGGAAAAATTGGTAGAGACAACCTTTGATCCTTTAAGGCCACCAACCCCCAACCTTCAATGTCTAGAGATAAAAAGCGAAAGCCAAAACCAAACCCACGCATCTCTCCACGGAGAGACACTATCTTAAAAAATGAGACAACGTTGTCTTCTGAAAAACAACATTCTGAGAGGACCCTAGGGCAAAGCATCACCACCATTTACCTCAAGCAAGAAACCCTAACTCCATCGCCTCACCAAATCACCTTTGTCCATAGAAACACTGGACAGGAGAAGCTCATAACATACAACGACAACAAAGAACCATCAAGTTGGCTCGCTCCAGGATTTAAGTCACAAAACCCTGCAAGACCACCAATCCCTTTAGCGCGTTCCATGGCCGAAAGGCCTAGAATATCGAAGTGGTGAAAAACTAGGAGAGACATCCATCGAATCATTAAGGCCACCAAGTTTTCTTCGCTACCCACAGTCAAGAGTGTCGCGAAGTATTCAAACTAAAACCCCCAACCTCTACCGTCCATAAAAAAAAGTGGTAGTCGATACCATATCCATGCCTGCCTCCACCAAGAGGCCCTATCTTCCAATCAGCGACAACCACTTCCTTCAAAAAACAACAGTTAGAGAAAACCCTAGCACAAAGCTGCACCTCCAATAACTCATTCACTTAGAGCTAAACCAACCAACTAAAATAAATAAAGAATACTATACTTACTATATTACAGTTTACACGTTACTCTAACCAAAGTTCCAATTATAATTTGAAATGTTACTCAAAAGAATTAAAATTATATTTTTCAATAAGATATATATCAAAAAATTACATTCTTTTAATTTAAATTAACCATATCATAGCAGTGAACTTAAACACAATTTTATTAACCGTATCATACCAGAGAACTTAAACACACCGAAACATCATATAATAATTGGCCAAAGAGACGGATACTAATCTAATTTTGTGCTTGACTTACCAGTTCTAAGGTCGTCAAGTGCATTGGTGTACCTTAAGATATAACTTAATAAATATCAGATCACAGTATATAAATCTATAATAAAGTGAAGGAAAGTTAATCAACAACGGGAGGGGACAAACATTCCTGTATACCCATCGGATTATTGACACTTGGAAGGTGGATCATTGCTTTCGGGTAACACCGAAGTGACATCCGTGCAGAGATTCGATCCTTCCGACATACACATGTGAAGGTGTGTGATTATTACACTGTGGATACCTTTAAGTACAAGGCCCATGAGGAAACAAAAGGAATCATTTACAGAGAGGATACTTTTCGGACAGATGAAAAGCCCTCGAGAAAATCTCTGTCACCGTAAACCCGTGACTGGGTATCATTACACAGGGAAAGCTTTTATTTTAGTGGGGCTCCCGTGAACCACTTGTACTAGCTGTTGCAGGTGGATCCAAGATTTGAACATCCGGATATCTGATCTTGCTATAGAATTCATCATCCCATGCTTTAGTGTAGATGCGTCGGACAATCATAGGCTTATTAAGGATGATTTGATGTTTAATCTTGGTCATAACTAACCATTGGTGGTGCATTTCCATATAGGACTTTAAAATAGGATTTCTCATTTTATGTTCAAGTCCTGCAATTTCTTTCACATTTTGGCATGGATAGTGGAAACATTCGCCTACTGGACTTTCAAGACAAGCAGTGCATTGTCCATGAAAATAGGCTTCATAGTAGTGTGGATCCATGCTAAACGGGCTAACACCATAGTCATACCACCAATTTTCTAACCAAGGTGTGGCTGGCTCTCTTGAGTTAATCCAAGTGGGTGAAAATTTTAACTTAGTATAGTGAGTTTCCTCACATCCATCTTTGTTTAACAAATCCCACCATAGATCTTTATAACCTGCAAAATCATAAACAGTGTCAGGAAAAATAAGCTTTGGATCATTACCTGGCCAAGTTTGAAATCTGCCACCAGTGTATTGGCCAGGGTTCCTTGTTCTGTTTATGTGATATGTTTTGTAGTAGACCCTTGTTCTATCTCCACCTCCAGTACAAATGACGGAGATGTCCCAAAAGTCTTGAGAGAGTGCTCTTTCAGCTTCATAAGAAGCTATCACACTGTGTGAATACATCATATCATGTATCCAGCGACTTCCTTTGGGATACACTCTTCTCTCAGGAACAAAGTGCTGGAGGTCATTATGATTCTGCACATTTGCATCTAGCACTTTGGTATTTCGGAGTTGCCAAGTGGGACTCCATTTTTCTGAATAGACCGGCCATGATTCTTCATCCGATATATATCTTAGTTGTTCTCTCTGATGGGCCTGTTCCCATTCTGTGATGATGACCATTACATGTGTCTCATCTTCTTCTGGGTCATCAACCTGTTCTTGATGCTGGATAAATTCTCTGCTAAGAAAGTCTGGCAAACAATTTTCTGAACCCTTAATATGTTCTACTTTAAAATCAAAGTAAGCAAATAGCGCTTGCCATCTTGCGAACTTTGCATCTTCAGGATTATTGATGGTCTTAGTGATTACCTTTTCCGGAGCCTTTACATCTGTTCTTAGCAAAACATGTTTATTTTCCAAGTGAATCGAAAACTTACTGATACAGTTCCATGCTGCTTTGACTTCTTTCTCTATTGGAGCATAGTTCAGTTATGCTTTGCTCCATACTCCAGAGACAAACTGTATCACTTGTTCTTGTTCTTTCGGACTATCTTCACTTGGTTTCTGTTTGAGTACACCTCCCCAGCCTATATTGCTGGCATCTGTTTAAACAATTTTAAATGCAGCATCATCAGCAACATAGAGAATGGGAAGATTACGAACCTTGGTTTTGATTTCTTTGACAGCTTGAGTGTGAGCTTGGGTCCAAGGTTTTGGATTCTTCCTCAGTCTCTGGTTGAGCAGAGACCTGTCAATGGCACAAAAAGGATAAAAATTGCTTACATAGTTCAAACACCCTAAAAATATTTGCAATTGAGTTTTATCCAGGATGACATCTGGAAATTTGTCTGCAAACTCAAGTGCATGGCTCTGTAAAGCAATTTGTCCATTTTCAATTGTGTGCCCTAAAAACTTGATCTTGGTCTGACATAACTCCATCTTTTTCTTACTTAAGACCAGACCATTCCTTTGGACCAATTTCATGAATATTTTCAAATGTCTAAAATGGTCCTGCAAGTTCTTGGAAAAGATTAGCAAATCATCAATGTAAGCAAGCAGCCATTACAATCATTTCTAGATATACGTTCATTTATGATACACGAAATTGACCATCATGGAGACCATATGGATGTCACGATATTACTCTACCATATTTGCTATGATTTGTCTCAACTGTTTTTTTATAACCTCTCATATCATACTTTCAATTTATGTAATATATTGATAATTTAATTATTTAAAACATAAAATAAAAATATTATATTGATATTTTAATTATTTAAAAGATATAATAAAAAGATGTATTCGTTTAAGTAAAAGAGACTTCACCCTGAGATACTAATGGACAACATTTGGCCAAAATTGAACGAACTGAACTGAAAGAGATTTGTACATATTATATTGGTAGAAAATATTTGGGCATATATTAAATTTGTTCGTCATTGCCCATAGTTTAAGGCGGTTTGATTGTCATGTAGCATCATGGCTATACAAGTAACAAAAAGACAGGCTAGGTTTAGATACATATCCAGGATTAACAGTTTAAAGACAAAATATTGACTTTTGTTGAGCGTATACGTGTTAACGACATACAATCTACTCGAGAACACAAAATAGGATTGAAGGATGTGAAAAACGAGTATTATTACCAGACATGGTAGATTTAGATACATAGATAGTACAGTTAAATGAAAATATATTGACTATCATTTGGTGTAAATGTGTTAACGATAGAGATGTTACTCGAGAAAACAAAACGGGTTTGAAGGGCGTGAAAAACGTGTTATAAATAACGAAGGAAACTAATGCATTTCAATCACATTTTCTTGTTCAAATTAAGTACTGAGGTATGTTCTTTCAGTGGAATTTTTTTACCAAGATGACACTATTGTGCTCCATTGTAAGAAACTGAAAATTACATCTTGGAAGAAGTTTACTATCCTTGAGGTTCAGTATGACTTTGAAACTGAACAATACAAAATGCCATACATCTCATCTGCCCAATGGCCATGCTGACAAAACATCATATGATTGCTTACAAAAAAAAAAACATATACTAACCTACAGTAAACATTAATACGATATGCATGGTGGACTTATTAGCCCAAGATGATAACTAGCGAGAGAGGAGAAGAGCTTACGTGAGGAGATGTCCTAGCTAGAGCGTTGATGATTAAGAGCACATCTTATTTCTCATTAGAGTCAGTGTCTGAATCCTAGATCACCAAGCGCTCCACCCAAGTCAGTCTTACCACAATGTCATCTAAATTATACTTCATGTCCACCAGGATTCTCTTTATCTCCTCCTAACCTACAAACAACTTGTAATTATCTCCCTACTTATCCCGAATTACCATTATTAGTAGAGTTTCCAACTCACGATGCAAAGTAATGGAATGGATAAATTAAAGTCTTCTCTTATGAAACTTTCCTGTGTTAGGAACCCAATTGAGGTTACTACCTCCAATCTCTGAATCAAAGAAATATACATGATCGTTGAAATCCTTGGCCTCTAAGTGTAGAATTTCTTTTCTAACTTCGAGAGGAGCAGACTCAAAAAAATTGGCCATGGAATCCCATCTAAACAAACGTCGGCATAGTGAAGATGACCCAGGTGCGCCACCCCTGCGACTAGGCAGTCACTTCCTAGGAGCCATATAAGAATATAACCTGCAGAAAAAACTAGAAGAGAGAACTCCTGAAGGCTAAACGATGGGAATAAACAGAGCAAAGGAAGGGTAGGAGCCCAACACAATGCAAACCACAAACCCTGAAGATGTAGCGAAGGGTGGGTAGGACCCACGTAGAACCCCATCACAATGTGAACAAAAAAGCATGTATTGAAACAAGAGATATAGTTTTTTGGGCTGAGTAAGAATATAAGGAGCCCACTACCCTTAAAAAATGATAATTTCCCTAATTTCCCAAGCCCCCAAAGTTTGTGTCGACATAGAACTGTGTGCATTAAAAACTTTTGGATAACTGAAAAACTAATCGAGCCACAACCATCGTCGAAACCAAATGGAGAAGATACCATGATACCACACTCTGTAGAATCGCACTAGGCAACTGAACAAAATCCTAGTTGGGTCGGAGTTTTGAGGTTACACAGAGGCTGATACTGCACCAATTAGAATGAAGGACCAAACCCCAAGTTGTGTAAAAAGAGCACAAAGAACATTGAAAAATACCAAACGACCTGGAGATGACCACAATACCTTGCAGTTAGTGCCCATATGCCCAAGAAATAACTAGACCACTGCAATACTATGACACAACCACACAATTATATACTAAGGTGCGTACAAAGACAACATATCTCCATGTATTCCAACATAAATCACCCTTGTTTTCCATGAAGAAGTTGACGATTGTGGATTTTTACAGCAAACACCAAAACACAGTCTTGACATCACTGTGGGACTTGAACCATGCATTTATAGCAGGGAGAGGACATGAGAGGTCAAACTTATTACATGAGGTGGGCATTAGGACCACTCATCACGACTAGCCAAGTGTACAATCTAACGCAGTACTCAGCCATCCCGAAAAACTTCAGAAAGATAAGCTCATGAATTAACTTTCCCTGATTGTCTAGAATTCTCCACTTGCGGGAAATCCACCATGATAGGGGCAGCTCATCTCAGAACAAATAGGATAAATTCGTTTTCCAAAATGAATTTTGTACCCATAACTCCAACTTCCCACTTGTGATCAATTAAGTTGGTCTGTTTGAAAGGCAGAAGAGTAAAGGCACAAATAACACACTAATAATTCACACACAAAACACATGAGTTGCAGCTCTTTTATTGATCACACAAACTTGAATGATCTGAATACAATGAACTCGGTGAAGGGTATTTATCTTTTTTGACTAACGAATAAGTTGACATGCACACACTTACGAAACTCATCTGTCACATAACTTGACTTGACCATCACATAAATCGACTTGACTCAACGCTCACTTAACTGACTCTCTAAATATAGTTAAATCTCCATGCAGGAGTTAGCTAGGTATTTTAACACTTCCCCTTAATTACGACTGCTAAACTAAAACATGACTCATGACAACTCAAACATGTCTATTGGTCTATGTCTCAGCTAGGCTTACAACACCCAAGTTTCTTTTATGAAACACAAACACATGTTTTGCTAATGGCTTTATAATTATATTAGCGAGTTGATCACTAGATTTACAAGGCTTCAAGTGAACTTCTCCATTGCTCACAAGTTCTTTAATAAAGTGATATTTAGTATCACTATGCTTACTCTTTTTATGAGACTCTTTTTATGAAACACACTATTCTTGGATAGTGCAATTGCTGAGGTGTTGTCACAATATATTGACGTTGATCCTTGTTGTTTTCTCTTGAGTCCATCCAATACTCTTCTTAACCATACTTCTTGACATGTTGCTGCTACGTATTCTGCTTCTTCTCATGATAGTGTCACAATAGGCTGCTTCTTATTTTCCCATGAAATAACACCTACACCAAGATGAAACACAACCAGAAGTGCTCTTCCTATCATCCAAACTTCTTGCAAAATCACTATCTGTAAATCCAATCAAATCTTTATTTTTTGTACTTGCATACATTATACCACAATCTCTAGTTCCTGCTATGTATCTCAGGATCCTTTTTCCTGCACTCCAATGTGTGTCTTTTGGAGTCTCCATAAATATGGAAATCAAACTCACTCCTTGCATAATATCCAATCTTGTAGTTGTGAGATACATGAGGCTGAAAAAACAATCTTTTGAATAGAGTTGGATTGACATATGATCCTTCATCATCCTTACTTAACTTTATACCTATCGAAACTGGTGTAGGTACAGGTTTGCAATTATCCATCCTGAACCATTTCAACAAATCTCTAACATATTTATTTTGGCAAATAAAAATTCCTTTTTCAGATTGCTCAACTTCTATTCCAAGAAATAATTTCATGAGACCAAGAACTGTCATCTCAAATTATTTCATCGTGGCTGCTTTAAATTCATCTAA
Organism: Pinus albicaulis; assembly: GCA_034641835.2. Taxonomy (NCBI): domain Eukaryota; kingdom Viridiplantae; phylum Streptophyta; class Pinopsida; order Pinales; family Pinaceae; genus Pinus; species Pinus albicaulis. Next base: position 489,855,425 of record CM076581.1, read on the forward strand.
CTCAATATCACCAATAAAAATCATGTCATCAACATATAAGAAAACAACAAAAATATGTCCATGGTATAGGTATGGGTTTGCAATTATCCATCCTGAACCATTTCAACAAATCTCTAACATATTTATTTTGGCAAATAAAAATTCCTTTTTCAGATTGCTCAACTTCTATTCCAAGAAATAATTTCATGAGACCAAGAACTGTCATCTCAAATTATTTCATCGTGGCTGCTTTAAATTCATCTAACTCAAGATCACCAATAAAAATCATGTCATCAACATATAAGAAAACAATCAAAATATGTCCATGCTCATTTACTTGTGTACAAGGTAGGTTCAATGTTGCTTCTGCAAAATCCATTCTTAATCATGTAACTATCAATTCTGATCTACCATGCTCTTAGGGCACTAAATGACATGATTTATGAACAATCCCTTTAATGGTCCATAAATATCTGATCAGAAACTGAATTGGGGGAAAAAAATTGCTAAAAAATCAAAGTTCTCATAATTTCTCCAAACTAGAATGACCGGATAGGTCTAGTTGCCAGGAATCCGATGCACTTCGTTTCATCGAAAATTGACTCCATATGATAAAGTTAGAGCCTAATGTCCACTTTTCCAAACAAGAGAATTTTCAAAAAAAAAAGAAGATCAAGCAGGATCAAAGGGGTCAAATTTTTTGTTTTCTTTGGCCAATGGTGTGCTGACAAGTGTCGAATTATGGTTAGCCTGAATTTCTAGGCACATGTCAGTTTGTGGTTGGTTTTAAACAAGCCAATGGGCTTTCAAAACATGGCTAGCCCAGACGCCGCCACGTGCCCCTCCCAAAGGCCGAAGTTTGGCTATATTGGACGAAATTTTATATTATAAGGTGTGGAAAAATTATATTATGGTGAAAGGGTAGAGGTCGGGCTTGACCCCATGACCTCCCCCACACGACACATAGGGCTTACCATTAGACCATGGCAATGGTTAGTAACAACCATCGCATTCAACATGTATTTGAGTTTGACTAAGGTCTCTGGTGGGGGTAAGCGGGGCTAGCCACATAGGGCCAACCCCTTATCACAAAACCACGCGATTACGACCAAAGGTGGAGGGATAATCCATTAAGGTAGAGTTAATGTCTTAAACCCACTTAATTAAGTGCTTAATCACATTTTAATAGCGCTAATCCATTTTTGCTATCACAGATTTGTTAATCGCTCTTAACGCGCTAAGCCTCAATTAAACCACACTTATCTACTAATTAATACGCACTTATCTTAGCCGTTAAGTTGGCAGAAACCGCCAATTTTGGCGACAGCTCCAGTTTTTTCAAGGTTAACTGGAGTTGCTCCAGTGTTGGTGGAGTTTTTGTAGGAGAAACTGAAAAAGCCATAACTTTGGTATATTTCGACCAAATTAGGCTCAAAAAGAGTCAATCCTAGATGATTTGGATGCTCTGAGCCTGATGGTGCAGGTTACAGAGGTAGATGATCACTTTTGTAAGTGATTTTTTCACTTTGAATATTAAAGAAGCCAAGGGCCACCATGAGAGGAGGCCATGTCTATATCACCTGAAGACCATTTGCAGAGCTAGAAGAGGCTACCAAGGGGTTTTTTGCTATTCTGAATCCAATGGAGTAGGTTGCAAAGCCATTGGAGCATTGTAGGTGCACGTAATCAGAGAATTGACCATTAATCCAAAGAGTTCCAAGCCATTGAAGCAGGTCGATGGAGATGAAGCCCAAGAGAGGTGAACTCTGTTATTAGCTTTGTGTTATGTGTTTGATGTGTATTGTATTCTCTGTAGTTTAATTATTGTTATGAGTTTTTAAAAGATAATTTTCCTCATGAATTTCTCATAAAAGACGCACAAACTTGAGACACAAACCCTATTATAACTTGCTAATTGAAACGATACATAAGAACATTTTTATTTCATGCTGATGAGGAAGCTAGCACATCAAAACTACTTTGTCCATATTGAGATGGTTTTCCAAGGTTATCTAGAGAATTAGCTTTTGGTTTTGTATTTGTGCAAGGATAATTTAACTGTGTGCAAGTTTATGTGTATCTCTTCTCTTCAGGAGAAGGTCAAGATTGAGGACTTAGCTCTCAAATCACAACAACGAAGCTTTTTATGCATTACAAGTGTGATGGTAGCTTCATCAAACATTGTTTCTAATCAATATTTCTTAGCAAGACTCTTTAATAAATATATGTTGCAAAAGCTCTACATCATGAGAGATATGGTGCAAGAGATGTATGAAGATTAGAGGGAGAGCACTATACTTCAGGAGCAGTTGATTGCCATGAATGAGGAGAAGAAAGAGCTTCTTGAAAAGATGCATGAGATGGAGACTCAACTCCATATTGAAAATGAAACCCTAGCAAAGATTCATGAGATGGAGATTCAACTCTATGATGCCAAGAAAATCTTAGCCAAGTATGCAATTCAAGTTTATCTTCTATTTCATTTGAAAATGAATGTGTAGGTGATTTTGAAAGACACACTAGAGGAATAGGATCCAAATTATTGATCAAAATGGGCTATGAAGGTAAAATATTGGGCAAACATGCATAAGGGATAGTTGAGCCAATTTTTGTTGAGGAAAGGTCTAGGTATTTGGGTCTTGGTTATGGACAACATGATGGAGAATGATCCAAAGCCAAGGAAGCACATGAAGGTGTTCCAAGAAGGACTTTCATTACATGTTCATTACCTCAAGCTTGTGAAGTTTGTGTTCATGAGGCATGCAAAAGTTTTACACCCACTTTTCAAGAAGATATTCATAAGCATGCAACTGATGGAAATGGAAAACAAGAGTATGTTGAAAGCTTTAAAGTCATTGAAGCCATTGTTGGTATTCCGAAGAGAGCCACAAATGTGAATGTTCAAGGTATAAATCTGTCTTTAATCAGGTTTCTTTTAACTATGATAAACATGGAAAATCTTCACATAATATTTGGATAAAATTTTCATGTTCCTTTTGTGGTTTGAATAATCATACTGTTTCGAGGTGTTGGAAGAAGATAGTCATACACAAGAAACTTTGAAAACAAAGGAGACATAAAGCTAAAGTTCCAATGGACAATTCAAACGATGTTGAAAAGAAGATGCAATTATTTTTAACTCATTGCCATAAGTAGGGTCATCTTGTAGGCAAGTGTTCGAATTTGTATCCAACAAGTCATCCACGACATTTGAAGAAGGTGGAGAGAGATCTTGACAAAAATGGAAAAGATGATTCCATAATTGATGTGGGTCAAGATGATTTACAGGATGAAGTGCATTTGAAAGAAGCACCATTGAAGTGGTTTGGAAATAGATTGTTAGAGTACTTAACCAATTAAGGACTTACATTTCTTTTTATGATTGATGCAAATCTTTCCTTATTCATGCATTTCTTTTCTCTTGAAATTATGTTGTATATTGCACGAAGAAAGATGTTGGGAAAGTAGAGTTATGTTGACTCAATTCGATGCAACAAAGATGACAATTTGTAGTTGAAATTGGCATGTGAATGCATTTATTTTTCTTTAAGAATGCACGTTGCATGTTTACGCCACGAAGGTGCTTGAAAGTGGAGTACGTTGACCAAATTTGTTGAAACAATACCAAAGGTCGAATTGGGTCTAAATTTGGGCATTTCAGTTGTTCAAGTAATAGTACATACCAATTGGATCCTTGTTCTTGTGATTGTACTTGCGAGAGAGTTGAGTGTTGTATACATGCATGACAGTTGTGTGTGTGAACAATGGAATTTTTTATAGTTTCATTGTGCTTGAACATGCATGAGTGATTGACTTGTGTTGGTTGATTGATTTGTTAACATATATGTTGTCAAGTTGAGAGTGTTGATAATTTGCACATGCATGAGTGATCGACTTGTGTTGGTCGATTGATTGTTACATGCATGTCATATCGACTTGGAAGAGATGATTTTGTCTCCAAGGATGAAAGGGGGATGTTGACGAATTGTTTCATGAGATGTGAAATTCTTGTTTTTTGGGGAAAAGAATCGTCAAGTTCTTGTACATGATTTTGTTTGACTTGAGAGTCAGTTGTTTGAAGACGCATTTCTTGTCGAAACCCATCGAAAAATTACACAGATCTTTTGTTTGTACACCAATATGTAAGAATTCATGGAGATGTTCACAACATGTGATATTTGTTGCTCTGAAGGAGCAAAAGAAAGAGGTATTTAAGTTGTGTTTCTTGCATGATGTGTTTTTCAAGTTAATGGTTTTACTTGTGACAAGATGTCTCAGCATTTTTGAAGGTCCACTCTTGAGAGAGAGGCTCATGATTAGCCTTAATTCTCAAATCATGGAATGAGAAGCATGTAAATACTGGAGGATGATAGAATCAAGAAGCGGAAAGTGGACAAGATGCCAAATGTTTGCAGGCAAAACAACATCCATTGTAGACTATTTGATGTGTTGATGCCAATAAATGAAAGAGACGGCAAATGCATTCTTCTAGATGTAGAATTTGGAACCGTGGAGATAAAAGGAATGGTCATTTCTTTCTTTTGATTACTAATATTGGAACTCATTGTTGTAGTTCACTCAGATTGGCTTAACTTGGAAAAGTGGTTTCCAAGGAGAAGTTTGCATCAAATCCATGTGTGTGCAAAAGAGGGACATGATTATCAATGGGAATGCCATTAGTTAGTTTTCCAAGCACCGAGGGATCGCTTTGGTACAACAAGGTTTTAATTAGCAAGCAAGCAACCAATAAGTGTTGCATTGGGTCAGCAGAAAAATGAGGACATTGATTGAAGTGGCAAGCCATTTGCAAGGAAGGGAATATCAGTACACCCAAGTGGTTTTCATGGATATTTTTCAAGTAGAATTAAGTTGATAGAAATTCGAAAATAGAAGAGTATTAAACTCTCATCAGATAACCAACTTTTGTGGGTCTAAAACCCTATCAGTGGGAATGAGTGATCAGAAATTGAATTGTGGGCAAAAAATTTCTAAAACTTTAAAGTGCTCAGAATCACTCCAAACTAGAACAACCGGATAGGTCTTGTCGCCAAGAATTTGGCACACTTCGTTTCATTGAAAACTAACTCTGTATGAGAAAGTTAGAGCCTGTTGTCTGCTTTGCCAAACAAACGAATTTAAAAAAAAAAAGTCAAATAGGGTCAAAGGGGTCAAATTTTTTGTTTTCTCCAGCCAATGGTGTGGTGAAAAGTGTTTAATTATGGTTGGATCGAATTTTTGGGCACTTGTCAGTTTGTGGTTGGTTTTAAACAAGCCAATGGGGTCTCGACATGTTGCTAGCCTGGAGGCCGCCACGTGCCCCTCCCAAAGGCTGAAGGGAAATAGTAGTCACAGATTAACTAAATAAGAGAATTAGACAAAGAGACCTGATCCAGGGTGCTATTCCAACAATTCGATTTGGAACCTTAATGTAAACTAAATATTTTTTGTTTCCAACGCCGAGCGTTGTGCCTACAACTTTTAAATTGTTATTATAATATGGCGTTTTTCTAGCCTGTGGTGCCAACCTAAGATCGGGCAATAAAGAAAAATTCAGGTCAAAATAAACACTACAGTTCAACTCAAACAAAATAGACACTAAATTAGAAAAAGCAAAGAGTTTTTTCTAAAAGAATTTTCAAGGGTTCTGAGTGCTAGTATTCATGCAAAGTAAATCTCAATATGTATATCTACTCATAACAATCTGTAAGTTAAAAAGATTTAAAAAAGAACTTAGGGGTGGTGGCTTAGTTGGTTAGCACACAAGTCTCGTCACTAATGAGGAATTTTGAGCTCATTTATGCAACAAATTTTGTAAGTGGCACTCAAGTAAATCTCAATATGTATATCTACTCGTAACAATCCGTGAGTTAAAAATATTTTAAAAAGCACTTAGGGGTGGTGGCTTAGTTGGTTAGCACACAAGTCTCAAAATTAATGGGGAATTTTGAGTTCATTTATACAAACATATTTTGTAAGTCACACTCGAGTAAATTTAAATATGCATATCTACTCATAACAATCAGTGAGTTAAAAATATTTAAAAAAGCAATTAGGGGTGGTGGCTTAGTTGGTTAGCACACAAGTCTCAGGGGGGAATTTTGAGCTCATTTTGTAAGTGGAACTCTACTGAAGACGAAACCCTCTATGGTTGTAATTTCCTTTTTGAGAACTGTGCTTGGTCTCCTTTACTCGCAAATAATTCATGCAGCATGGGTGATGTGGACACACAACTCGACATTAGAGTTTTGTACAAATAACGACTTAGGAAAACAATAGTAGCCCCATGATAAACTATTATTGTTGAAATTCATAAAATGCAGATAATGACTAAGGAAAACAATAAACAAAGCCCCGAGTGCAATTGTCCAATTATTGCTCAAAGAAAATATAGAATACAGAATATGAGAAATATGAAACATTTTAAAGAATCTAAAACTCCGCAGCCAACTATTTTTCACCTTTCGTTGCGTTGAGAAATATATCAAAATCTTTGTTCAAGGGTGTGTCATATGTATGCTTGAATTTCTCCATTCTCATATGTTTTGAGATCAGCACCTTTGAAGTAAGCACCATGATCGCCTTTCAACAAACTGCATATGACACAATGCATTAAGAGAAGCCATTGTAGTTTCTCTCTTAGTTGTGCTGGAGATGGATTTCCAAATACACTTAAAACCACTTAAAAACACAGATTGGCTCCAAAATATACATCATATGTGCCGAAGAAACAACTCATAAGAGCGAAGGGTCTAATGATGATGATGGTTAGATCAATACAAACACATGCATGTATAATATCTTCCCATGTGAAGATCCATTCAAGTTATGCAGACTCACAAACCCTACAAAATGGAAGAAAAAGTGAAATAAAAGCAAAGCAAAATATTGACTATTGAGACTTTTCCTTCAGCTCAAAGAAGTGTAGAAGCTTCCAGTTGTTTGGTTATTTCAATCTATGTCATTTCAACAGGAAAGATCTAGCAGCCTATTTCTTTTGCAGTCAAATTCATCGCTCATATGTGGGAGAAATCATATTCCATTTATGTTTCTGAAGATGTATTTTCCATTTGGAAGATCATGTTGTCACAATCTCAAGACTTTTGGCAATTGAGGCAATTAGCAATTCTTGATCCAACACAAATGCCATGCAAAATTATACTATTTTGGAAAAATATTTAATAGATCAGTGTAAAAGAATAGCAGTATCCTATTCACATATATAGATAAGCCACAAATGTGCTCAATGGACATTAATTGTAATTTTTTCACATATTTATATTTTAAATTGACATTATAGGATTAAGGAAAACTGGCACTCTAGTTACACTGTAAAGTTTCTTTATTTGAAAACAACTTTCCTAAACTGCCAGGTGTATCATTATGCACCATTGATTTTAATGTTAGACGATTGAAATAATTTCAACCTTAGGATTAAATCAGTTACAGAGGAAAGCGATTTTAGAAAAATGTTTCGTAGCACTGGACGTACATTGGACAATAAAAATTCTAAAAATGCCCCTCCTAGTTCTAGAAAGAAATGAGGTCTCTGACAAAAGGAAGAAGGAGCCCATCTCCTCCTTTTCCAAAGAAACAGTAGCAGTGCCCACGATGGAGGAGGGTGGACACAGTGCTCACATTTCCCTCATCCAAGAGAGTCCAGGGGACTCCAATCCCTTATCATCATGCCTCTACTGATCCCAATCACAATCCCACAACCTCCCATTTGGCTTCAGTATCCTCTCATTACAAGAGAAAAAGTAGAGTCGATCATCGCTATCAAAGGCCCAATGCTAAAAGGCTAAAGAAGCACCATCGTCATCCTATGTTTCTATGTGGGTTAGGGTTTCTGATAAGCCCCCAACTTATTCTTTTGACAACATCATTCGATCTGAAGACCTGGAAGTGTCTACTACTTCCCCAAGAAAATGCATTCCACGCCATCCACCACAGAAGCAGCAAGACTACCGAGATTCTCACATGGAAATGAATATTGATTAAGAAGAGGACACTTTGGATGGTTCCAGTAACGAGGGGTGTTCCATGGTGGATGTTTCCCAAAGGTTCATTGTTGCAGATCCACCAAGTATGCTTATTTGATTTTATTTGCAGGTTTTATTTACTTGGTCAGTTCATTTTATGAATGAAACATTAAACGGTGTGTTTTAAATGCTGACCCACTTGAAATCATGGGATTTCAGTGCGTCCAAAGGGAAAGGAAATGATTTTTGAATCCGATCCACACAAATTGTGCCAGAGGTAGAAGCAAATTGGTATGGGAAGAACACTCTCTGCTATGAAAGATACCTGAAACTTGTTCCTCAGTATTAGGCCTTTCCTCGCCCTTCAGTCCTCTTGTTCAAGTTTAGCTAGGTCTCTGTCAACATTAGTTTTTTCTCTTATTTATGATAGTTGAAAATGCAAGTGTTTTTGTTTGGCTTTGTCAGAAACCAGAGAAAGAAATATGTGCATCCTCAAACACCTAACATTAAGCAGGTGTGTAAGAAGTTCAACTGGGATGGGAAGGTCAAGAAATGGAGGAGAAGGCTTCATGAGTTTGATCCCCCTATGAGCGAGAATGAAAAAACCCCTCAGTCATTTTCTTCTGATAATGGAGATGATGGATTAATAGACCACAATCAAGATGAGAAAGATGCAACAACAACTTCTGGTTGAGAGGGCAATCCCAAAGAGGAAGCTGGTGGGATCTCTGCAATCTATGATGATTGGGATATTGATGATGCCATGGAGCCCTGAGTAAAACAGGACTAATTGGAAGCCTGCCTGTACATTTTTTTCAGTACTTTGGTTTTTGGGTTCTCTCAGTTTATATATGAACTGTATTGGTATAAATCTTGGTTTTTGTTTGTTAAGCCCAATAAGAGTTTATTGGGTAGAAGCAATTCCAAACCTTGCAAAAAAATTCTCCTACTTCTCTGTTTACCAAGTATTACAAATCAATTCCAAAATGCATATTGTTAGGTGTATCTTGCTAACCTGTTCACCAAGTTTAATACAAATTAATATAGCTAGTCCTCTATTTTATATAGATCTTGATATTATTTTGAAGGAACATTAATTGTTGAGTCAAGTTGAACAAAAAAATATGGGTTATAATGGATTTGAGAGGGAAATAAAATTTCCCCCACAGACATCAGGTAGGCTGTCATGGCTACCATAAATCTGGGCAATTATTGGCTACCATAAATCTAGGCAATCATTGAGTTTGGTGTTGTTTGGAATCGAAACTACAGTCTAGTCATTCATGGAACAACTCAACTTTGCTAAATTTCGTTTCATTCCCCTTCTTAACAGTCCATCTGCCAATAATCTACTAAAGTGGTGGAGGGAATTAAAGGGATCTGAATTCCATTTATAACCTTAGCAGTACTAGTGCCTATTCGAAAAAACAAATCTCGAACAATTTCAAATGTGAATGACCACCCGAAAATGGTCGAGGGCGCAAATCCTTATCCATCGTAGAGCCAGCAACAGTCATGGCAGTCTCTGTAATCTGCGCTCCCTTCTCAGCGCTAACTTTGAAGTTCCCAACAAGGAAAATATTAACACCTTTCACTGTAATTTCTTAATAAGTATTGTCTTTTAATGCCGTGTTTAAACTAATAATAATTATTTTTTTCATGATTAGTATATATTAACTAAGAAATAGTTTTTTTCTTTCTTTTTCTCTGAAATTTAATTCATTAATATTTAAGAAAGTATTTTTGAATGCAAATATGAATGAACACCATAGAATAGTCAAGAGCCCAGATCCTAGTAGTCTCTGTGATCTGCCCCTTTTCATGTCTAATATTTAAGTTCCCAACCAGTGTAAGGAAAATATTACTGAGTTTAATGGATGAATTCACTAATATGTTTTTTAATGCTCAATTTGAATAGAATGTTATTTTTCTCTTGGATTAGCTAAATACAATTTTGAGTTAAGTTGTAAGTTTTTTTTATTTAAAATATTTTTTATAAATAAATAAATTAAAAAACCAAAAAAAAAAACGCGAAACACTTAAATACTGGAAATTTGCAATTTAAACGAGTCAAACTTACTAGAAATTTGCAATTTAAACTTGTCAAAATGGCTTAAAACACACTATCTAATTTGAGATAAAATTCACTGAAAAGAATAAAAGGAATAAGTTTTTTTTAATACATTTCTCCATTTTAGTGTATGATTTTCAATGTGCGAATCCATTTTGGCAGGGGTATTTAATCATTTAAATGATAGAAGCAGTGGACCAAAAGATGTTAATTTTTTTTTTTTTATGAAACTTAGAATATTGTATCACTAAAATTTTATTCTCTTTCTTCAATGATAACTTTTATTTAAAATAAATTTAATGATAATTTTGTTGTCTATTTTGTGCAGTATTTCATTAACTCTAAGGACTTTTACTTCATAATTAAATGGTTGGAAAATTACAAGTCCTCCTCATGCGAATTGAAACACTGAGCACTTGTCATGTGGCATGAGGAAATTCATACAACCAGAACCAGATATGTTTCTTTTCTGTTGATTCAACTACTTTATTGGCTGATTTTATCGATGGGCAGAGAAAAATAATGAATGCGTCGTTGCTCGATGAACAACACAAACTACGAGGCTGTCTATTAATGGCCTCTCTGGATTAAATGCTTATGCTTGACAAGGCCGATCAATATTTTGTAAGCTATAGAACATTTAATAGCTCACAAAGGGATTCTGACAGTACCATATGGCCATCCATCCAGCCAGGCGACCATCCAGCCATGTTGCATGAATTTTTATTTTCCGGCAACTCTGTCGTTCCTATTCCTGTGGTTGGTGATGCAGTTAATGCACCCGACAACGCCACTTATCCATACATAACCATGGTATGAGTCATTTGTTTGCTGAGATTTCACTGCTCCATGACCATACGACGATCCTTATTTCTCAATCCATTGGCCCATAAATGTGCCCAGGCAGGACCAGTGGGCATTTCTTGCCTCGGCACATTTATGGGTGGGTAGGAAAATAAAGTTCGCCATGACCATATGATACTGACAAGAAGACTCATGGCCATAGCATACATGAGACTGCCAAAAAATAATGGCCATAGCTCATACATGGCTGTGATGTCCATCTATACATCTGTACATAACATAATCCAGTCCTGAATTGGATTCAAATTTGAATTTAAAAGCACACTATCTATTAATATGGATTTCCACTATTCACCAGGTTCATTGACAAACCACACCATGTGCTGCTTCTTTAGGCAGCCTGTGGTTCTCGTATGGAAGGCAAGCAAAACGGAGCTGGCCTTGAGCAGAGTTACAAAATTTATAGAGAAAGGGCGTGAAGTTTCGTAGAACTGATAGTAGGTGAATATGGCATGGAAGCAAAAATGAGCACCAATACAAAAGGATCCATTGCAGGATTGTGGAGCTTTTGGTCAGTGTGGCATTGGATCATGATGCTGAGCTTTTGCAACTCTTCTTTAAACCTGGGCAGCTCAGAAACTTGGAGGGACGATACATCTGCAACTCTGCTTTAACACTGGGCAGCTTAGAAACTTGGAGGGATGATACATCATTATTGTTTTGCAGGCCTTGGGATCCTTTGTTCTCGCTGATGATCATCATCTTTTGTTCCTTCCCTTCATTAGCCAATGTACTGAAGGTATCCAATTTCTTTTGCATTTCATCATTTTCTTGTGGATCCCAATTACAGCTTTGGAACCTCTGCCCATATATATGTTCATTAAAAAATGGATGTTGGGGGATCCAAAGGCAGTGGCTTTTCCCACCTCCTAGAAGATAATAACACCAATTTGGGCTTCACACAGAACAGACAATTCAGATGCTTTATTCATATTTCCCGCTTTTCTCTTTGAAAAACACGACTGCCTTGCACATGGGTCATTTATTTTCACCATTCCCATCTTCGTTCTCGTCATTTAATTTTTGTTCAAATTTAACAATGACGAATCTGTAAAATCAAAACAGCAAAATACTGCCATTCATTCATTCCAGCAAATGAGTAAAAGAATTTGAAGTTAATTAGTCAGTTCTTTATCAAATCTGGAAATATTTTCTAAACCAGTAATTAAAATAAATAAACAAAGAAAAGAGTTAGAAATATTCTGGAATCTGCAATTAAATATGTTTATCATGAATAAATTGAAAATAATAATATTATTTGAATTGGAAAATATCAAAAATGATTTCAGAATGATAATAATACCACTTCGTGTAGCCTGAGTTTAGATAGATAGATAATAACACCATTGCCGGAATCAAAAAAAGCAGAAAAATGGTTGAATTGAATGGTATTTCTTCTTGATGTTTCAGGTGCTAAATTGAATAGTATTTTTTCTTGATGTTTCAAGTGCTTAAATACAATAAGTCTCTGCATTAAACATCCAATAATATATTTTACAGCGCTGCTTTTTTAATATGGTTTTATTTTTGAATTTGTAATATTTTTGCAAGATTGGTTGAATATGTAAAGTGCTTCCTTGATGGCCATGCACGTAGGCTTGAGAATTCTGGACTGGACTGCCCGATGATGGAGTAAGAACGGAGTTAACTACCTCGCAATTCCAAAAATATTAGCGGTGTAGCAAAATGTACCAACACTCTTTCTTTGTTTGCATAGAAATTCTATTAACTCGGAGCTTTGACTTGAAATGAATTTTATATAATATTCCGCTGTGGCTGATGTTGGATGTAAGTTGTAAGAAAACTGAATGGAGCTATACTTTTTTTTTTAATTATTACATGGAGTTACTTTTTTTATTACTTTTTTTATTAAAAAATAAATCAATTGAATAATTAAAATTTATATAAGATTTGGATAAATTATTCGCGGACATACCTGAATGAACTAATATATATATTTTTAATTATTACATGAAGTTATTTTTTTTATAAAAAAAAAAAAAAAATTGAATAATTCAACTTAATATAAAATTTGGAGAAATATCTGGAGTTTAATTAGATTAGTTTTAAAAAAATTTTAAAAATATTTTTATTATTTTTATTGATGATGTTTATCGGGTTAAGATTAATGCAATTTATCGGATTTTAACAGAGGAGAAAGAATCTAAATTTGATTTTTCAAAATCTTAGATAAATGTCTTTAGGATTAATCACATTATTAGGAAGGGAAATAAGCACGAGTGTGGCAGATGTTAAGGAATTGAGAGTGCATATGAGTAAGAGTGAGTAAGAGTGAGACACTCTAAGTGGAAGTGCTTTTCATCTTCCATGTGCTCTCCCGTCTCACTCCGAACCTCATAGGAATTAGTTCTTATAGATTTAAGTTGAGTTAAAACATTATTTATATATAAAATTATAATGTTTTTCACAAAACAATTTTTATTGTTTTATTTTAAACTCATTTTTAATAAAAAATATTACTATTTTTTTATTTTTTAGAAAAACAATTTCTATCGTTTTATTTTTCACTCCTCTTTATGAAAATTAAATTACTAATTTAATAAACATGAAACTTCACACAAACATTTAATAAAAATGAAAGCTTCACACAAGCTTATACCACATAAACAAACTTATACCACATAAATGTTTTTAAGTATTTCCACTAATCATAATAGAAAATGTCTATAATGAAATTTACAACCTCCATAACTACTCTTGAAGAAAGTAAAACACATTTACCTTAAAACAAATCAAACCAATCATCAATACTCACTAAACATTTTACAATTTACACTTTATAAATTAAACCATAAATTCTATAATTAGGTCGCAAGTGGTCATTATTTGAAAACAAATTCCCTAGCTGCCACTACTTATCTCTACCATTTGATCAAATGTTAGAAAATTGAAAATATGTACACCAATATGAGATTTTATGGCTACTGCTACCTCTATGTCACCGTCATCACCATGAAAATAAAAAAAAATTATTTACTAACTAGACACATCATACTATAATAGATTTTATTCTATATTATTACCATAAAAATCATAATCAATTGGATTCTGTGCTGCGGTACTTGACTGATCACCTATGTACCATAATGGATAACCTATGGATTCGGACTTTATTTCCATGCTACGGTTCTGGTCTTGTTGTTTATTACATCCGTTAATTACTATGTATTTTCGGATTTGATGATCCTTATCATGCTCAAACCTTAATCGAAAAACCCTTAACTCTTTACAAATATATTTTCTCGGGTTATGGAATGTTGTATGCACATTTAAAATGGATAAACTGTACTTATGACCCTATCCATACGTGGCATAAGATCGGCCGTCGATGCATATTGATCCCACGGTGCATAGGGTTTAGGGTTTACTATGACCTTGGGGTCATAACCGTTTCCGCCATCCATTGTTTCATTTCCGTCGAGGGTTCTGGAGGCGGTGGTGTTGCTGCGACAGGGAAAGGCAGGGCTACGTCTGCCTCCATTGAAGGTCGATGCAATGTGACCCCAGATGGCCTCTTTCATGCAATAGGTATAGGGACGCCTCTATTTTTTTTTTCTCTATTGCAGAGTTTCTATGCGGAAATCTTGCTTTCTCAGTGTTGGATTTGAGAACCGGTGAATTTGTTATTTTGCGTTTAGGGTTTGTTCGCTGTTTTATTTTTAATTGTCGCGCCTCTTGTGAGGTCTCTGTCACAGTATTATTCGTTCTTTTACTTGTTACATTCCTGTTGGAGCTTGCTGGCGACATGGTTCTGAAGTTCTCAAATTCTACTCTTCACGGGAACTTCAGGTATCCAATCTTTCCGCGTTGTCGTTTGTTCTGTTTTCCTTTACTGCTTTCTTCCATTTGCTAACAGGGTCTTCTCTCTGTGAGTAGGTTCGGCCGCCACTCCACTCACTCGCTTGGAGAGTTCCAGTTTCTTCCTGCGTTCCATGGCTAGGCGGCCTGACTCCTGGCGTGAGCTTACAGGTACACACGATAATGGAAAAGAACTTACCATTTTCTGTGACGAGAATTTGGGGTTGAAATATAATTCAGGGTAAAGTCTAAAACCCTGCTATTTGTAACTGTTCAGGTTAGCCACGGTCCACGGCCTCAGGCCGACGGAATGTGGCAAGCACCCTCGAGTGGATTCTAAACTGTTTCAGGGTTTTCATTTTTAGACAGTGTTATGTGTAAATTTGCTACTGTTACTATATGGCCGGGTTTAGATTCGCCCGCACTCTTAAATGTATAATGCCATACCTCCGGACTAATGGGGTTTTTCTATCTGCTTCCACAGTTATTTATCTATGGCATACTTGCCTGTTGAACAGTCGGTTTAATCTTTTCTTTTCATATTTATTTGAAGTCTGTGGGTAACGCTTGGTGAAACACTCTGCTGTTTTCCTATTTTCCTTAACTAAGGAATAAATTATATAAATACATGTTCGGTGGTAATTTGCAGTCACTCCATCTCGGATATTAGATTCTGTGCATTAGATGGATTGTATCAAGAATGATTATATGTAACTTTCAGTTCTTACTGGCTGGCTTATGGTCTATTTTGCTTCAATGCTCGTATTTTGTAATTTTTAGTTATCATATTTCTGGTTTCTGTGGTGTCGACGAATCTTTAAGGTTGGACTACTGTTTGCTACAATGGTTCACTGGAATTTGACTCCTAGAACTTGATCATAAATTTCCTGTTCAGTTAATGTTTCTTGTCATATTATATGGCGTCTGGACCGCCCATCGTCCGTGTAAGTATCATAGGAGAAAAGACGACCTACCTCGAAGTTCTGGTTCACAGGCTTAGGGTTAACGGTCTTTTCAAAAAAATTACTTTCAGGGTTTCCTCTCTTTCTTAATATTTCCTATTTTACTGAACTAATAACCCAGAAAAACAATAAATGGATTCTAGGGTATTCTTGGTTACTTCTCTAGCTACTGTAGTAAATCCTCAATTATTTACAGTTTGCTTCCAGAACCTAACAGTTTATTCGTCAACTTCAGTAAGACCAGTAAACAAAATAAAACAACTCTATTTACACAGTTCTATTATAACAGTAATGTAGGACAGCCGAAAGAACAATTTCCTTCCCTACCTTGCAAAAGACAAGGATTAACAGGGTCTTACTCACTTTAAATTTGATTGGACTGATGGTACTCGTTTCCTCCCTTCCGCGAGCTGGGCGATTACGTCCCACCACTCTCCCCCGAGCTTCAAGTCTGGAGCGTCTTACACAGTTCTGGAGGAGAGATTCGGGACAATCCGGTCCAACTCTCCAACTCCAATGGGGCAGAATTCTGGGGAGAACTTAAGACAATCCGGTCCAACTCTCCAACCCAGTAGGCAGTCTATTTTCTGAAAATTTCTCTCTTTCCAGTCAAAACAGAGTTTCTTCTTTTCTCTTCCTTTTTCAGGAAGAAGAACCCCCAAACTCCCTTGGAATTCCTCCTTTATTCCAGAGTTTCATTCTGGGTAACTGTGGGACAGTTTTTCTGTTCAACTAACTCCAGTTCTTGATTTACTTTTACCATCAAATTTACTCAGGAAACTAATTTCACAGTAACTCTTTATTTAATATCCAAAATTGATTTGTTCAAATATTCACTTAACAGATAAAACAGTAGTCATAATTTAACTCTTAACTAATAAGAGTTTAATCGTTTGTTACCGCTAAAGCAGTGGTTACACTCTACAAGGAGGTGTGATGGGTTATGATATTTCTGGTTTTATTCTTCTTATTATCATTATTATTCTGCCAGATATTTCAAAAAACTAAAATTAATTATATAACTTTCCACAAACCATTCATTGATATGTATCCAAAAACAATTGTCATCAATGTTGTTTCCTTAGCTAAGTTTTGGCTTCATGAGCAAAGTTTTGGCTAATGCTAAAGATAGCTAGAAGACTTCTTATTCTTTATTTAGAATTAGATGGTGTAAAATATTTCAAAAAAAGAAAATTAATTATATAACTACTCACAAATCATTAAAATTTTCTATGTCAATGAATAACATGACTAACTTAACAATGTAAAGCGTTGTTAATAGTTTAACATGAATTCTTGCTTTAACCCTGTTCATCCAATGGAAGATTTTGAATAATTATACTGATTTTTAAAAAATACTATTAATACATTTTATTAATTGTATAAATAAAAATATTTTTGAAACTAATATTAAGATTTCATATAATTTTTTTAATTATAAATTTTAAAAAATTGAAAAAAAAAAGAATTAGTGTTAATGATTTCATATGTATTCAGTGACAAGGTTTTTTCTTCCAATATTACTTAATATCATGATCATTTCAAAATATAATATGAAAATGGTTTAATTTGGTTCAAATGATAATTTAAATTTAATACTTGTGACCAATCTTTTCATTGATTTTTTTTGCATATGTAATGATAATGAATCCAATTCAATATGACATTCTTCATCCAAAATTGAGAAAATAATGAATTTACTCTTTTGCATTGACAATGGATTTTGAATGAATTATGAATTTTTTAACACTCACAATCATTTTCAAAAGAAATTCAAGTTAAAAATTTATTTATTTATAATTATAATTTATATTTATATCAAGTTTTCCACTTTTTTTTTTTCTTTATATTATATTATGGTATATGATTCAGGTTAGAAAATGTGTTTCACATAAATTTGATAATTTTGTAATATAAAATGGTAAAGAATGGACATGTACAATGTAAACGATATTTTTAATGCTAAAATGTTAAGTGTGTTTTTATTTAAAAAAAAAAAAAATTGAATTCTTTTTTATATGATAAGATATATGACTAAATGTAAATAAATTATAAATATGAAAGACTCAATAAACAATACAAGTTTAAAATAAGTTTTCATGTTGATATTTAGTCATGATCACATACAAAGTTTGATTTTTTTTTCTTCATAAATAGATGATATATACAAGAAGTTACAATACATATTAGAATTTTGGTCACTAGGACATGTAAGCCATATACACTTGAGGGGGTAATGCAAAGCACTAAAATATTTGTTGGTAGTGTTAATGTAATTCAAAATGTTTCTTTACAATGTCAAAGATGATGTGGAAACAATGAAGATATTGACATCATCACTGCATAGAGTTTCTCATCAAAATTGTATATTTTACACTAAATTTCACTGAAAGTAATGAATAATTGGAAGTTGATGTCTATCTCATTTGTTTCCCATCAACATTGTAGATTTTACACCAAATTACACTAAAAGTTATGAATTATTGTGAGTTGATGTCTACCTCATTTTCATATAATACGTAATGATGTATGAAATTTGTAAGGGTGTGATGCACATTTAGATTTGGAAAGATAGTCATATCCATCATATTGTTCATGAATTAATATTATTTTATTTAGCTTACCTAATGTAATCTACTATCTGTATTTTTTCAAAATCTATCATATATTTTCTATTGGAACTTGAAAGACCATCTTTGAAAATTTAGAGACAATCTATGTTGGCAAGGTTATAAAACCCGTCAATTTGGCATAATGCAAGTAATTTTCCTTTTAACTTGTAGCTTTGAATGACATTTTGTTTATTATTTTTTATCTTCAATAATTTTTTAAATGTCGTGATTCTTCTCGAGTTTATGTTTTACGGTGTTTCTTTTGCAACATTTGGTGCAATTGCGAGTTTAAAATTAAATTAAAATCTTTCTAAATTCAATAAACTATATCTAGAGGAATAAAGAGAGTTAAACCAAATTTTCAACCTCATTTATTTGATGACATGGAAATATAACCCATAAATGTATGTTTGTTGTTGGTTGCAAATCCATTGCATTTCTTAATTTTGCGGCGAAGTAGAAATATTCTAAACCCATGACTAAAGTCGACTTAAATGAAAACAAAAAAATGTAAGTGTTTGATTGTTTTCCAAGTCATAATGCGAATTTGCAGCAGAGAGCTTAGAAAGTAATTCAACATTGTTATTTGTTTGACACACTATTCTAAGTGACTCCATCAACTTAAATAAAAACAAAAACAAAGTACGATTGTTTTATGTCATATGAAGTTTGTAATGGGAGAGTTTAAGAAAAATCATGTTATTGTTTGAGCACAATACAATAATCCATCCTGATTTATTGATATTTTATAAACAAC
This sequence comes from Pinus albicaulis, assembly GCA_034641835.2. Classification (NCBI taxonomy): domain Eukaryota; kingdom Viridiplantae; phylum Streptophyta; class Pinopsida; order Pinales; family Pinaceae; genus Pinus; species Pinus albicaulis. The sequence goes on from CM076581.1 coordinate 489,874,468, forward strand.
TTATTGCTTCAATTGCAGCAATATTCAATTTCAAGCATATAGATCAAATGTTTATATATTCAATTCAAGAATTATTATCATCGTTCTAAAGAGCATTTTCAATTGTAGAATTTATAAACATAATCGTTGCAATAACATTATATGGAATTATTTATCTATATGATAAAAAATATTTAAATATAATAAAAACCAAATGAGGTATTTTAAATTAATTGAAAGTTTCATAAAGAAATAAACTGCAAATTGTAGATTATAGAACCTTCTCCTTCAAATATTATTGCAAAGCATATGCAATGTAATGGTTATACCAAGAAAATTTAACATACATTCTACTAGATGTTGGTCTCTTCCATAAAATAACATTAAAATATTAGTGCAAAGCATATGAAATGTAATGGTTTTATCAAGAAACTTAACATATAATCTATTATATGTTGCTCTCTTCCATACAGTAACATACATTCTAGTATATGTTTATATCTTCGATATAATATTTTTGTGGAAGCTACTCTATGGAGTTGTACCATGTCTACTCTCGCGATTAATTAATTTGATTTATAAAATTGGTTTGGTCACTCGCATATTCATTAATCAATCTTGTCATTGATTTCATCTATGCCTTGGATGCTTCTTCACTAAGCTAAGTTGAACGAGATTACACATTTGGGCCGTCGAAAGGCCCACCTTGTACGATTGAATTTTTTGTTGAACCATTTAATGATGAGGATTGAACATTTGGGTCGTGGAAGGCGCCCCCCCCCCCCCAAAATAATTGATTTTGTTTCCAAACTAGATTGCACATTTGGGTCATGGTGATCCAAGTGGATTAAATAGGTACAAGTACAAAGGCTCAAAAATCAAAGTGTTCGAAAGTCTCTCGAACCAGTTTCAGATTGTATATCTCGTCATTCTGATTCCAATGGTGCAGATGACACTCAATTCTAATCCTGTATGAATAAGTTAGGAGCAGTCAAAATTCGAGGGTTGAATTGGTGATGTGGGAGCTTAAGGAGGTAGCAATTTTGTTGGAACCCGACCACCAAATTTCGGCCAACTTGGCCGGATTCAGGGAAAATTTGTGGGACAGTTAAAACATTTCCTTTGGTTAAAAATATGAAAATTTGAAAACAACCTCTTTGTTTAATAACAATAAAAAACAAAAAAATACATATTAGGCGTGGTGGGCCACCAACCCTGCCACCCCATGAAAATCCGAATACGTTATTTAAACATATGTTTGGGGGCGAGTGGTAAAACCCGCCACCAACCCCACCACCCCATGGAAATCCAAATATGTTATTTAAACATATGTTGGGGGGTGTGTGGTCAAACCCGCCACCCATGCGGTCCCCACTTAAACAGGCTGCAACGAATAGTGTATATTGGGCGAGGGTGTGACCACACCACTCGACCCCTGTGGTATTCAAGCACCATTTAACATTGATGTCGGTGGGAGTTTCAGGGGAAGGCCACCCAAGCGGACCCGACCCCCACGTGTCTCAAATTCAAACAGCGCGTGATTTAAAAACTTAATGTGGATTGTTAAAAATTAAATGCGGTTGTTAAAACATGCATGTGGGTTTTCAAAATTGTAAATGCGGGTTTTTAATAAACATATTTCCACCTATTTACGGAGGGGTCTGGGTTTTACCACCCGACCTCCTCCCACACAACTCAGATTGCAACCAACTCACCCAAACAAAACTTTGGAAAAATATGTCTGCCTTCACCTATATGAACTCGTCATTTTGTAGTGTGTCCAAGAACAGACAGGAGTAGGCACAGAAAACGAGGCAGTGGATCCTTGAGCAGTGTGCAGGAGGGAGTGGAGCCATGATTTGAGCCAATTTTCCAAAGGGGCCAGATTTTCACTTCGTCAGATTAGAGCAAGTTTTATATGGATTCTGCACTACCTAACGCGACAAATCCAACGGTGCTGCCCATTTCGTCATCAAAGGTCTGCAATTTTCGGCAAATTTCAGATTGGGCAGGTATACGTGTGTAATTCCTCATTTTGTACTTGTACTTTCATTTTTTCCCTTTAATGGAAGCAGGGCCTCCCCACTATTTTAACAGGGCCCAGAGACGTAGTCCCTCCTGGACGAACTCCTATATCAACCTTGTGTTCTTGTGCATGATGTGAATTTCTTCTCTATTTTTCTACTTATGGCTTTAAATTTTCTTATTTAAAGCTACAATTTTCACACATAATTATTTTATACATCTCAAGCAAAAGATTTTGGATCAAGTGGTATCAGAGTAGGTGTTGGTAGATGTGAATTTCATTCTTGTATTCTAATAAGAAACAGGCTAAGAAGCAGCGAAGGGACACTACAGGCTTTTGATCCTGAAGCAAGACGTGCACGTTAGAGAAGGAACATGGGTGACGAAGAGCTCAATTTCTGCAAAACCTTCTATACCATGGAAGATCGAGCAGAGAAGCTATTCTCTAGACTTGAGAGGTTAGAGAAATCAGGAGATCATGCTTTAGAAGGGCAAGGTTCAGCGCATGGAGATGGTGGAGGAGATCCACCTCCTTCAGCAAATGAAAGTTAGGATTAAAGTTAGATGTTAAGTTTGATCTACCATTATATAATGGTGAAAGTAACGTTGAGAAGCTTAAAAATTGGATTAGGCAACTTGAACTCTATTGCAGGATCCAGCAGATTGTGGAGGATGAGGTGAAGATCCAATTGGTTACTCTTCGATTGAGTGGCACAACTCTCATATGGTGGGAGAGCAAACTTCGAGGCATCAATAATTTGGGTAACCTTCTTTCGTCCTGGTCAGATTTTATTGATGCACTTAAATATCAATGAAGGAGAAAAGCCTTATTGCACTCACTGCAAAAAGGAAGGCCATGACGACGATCATTGTTGGAAACTGTACCCAGAAAAGAAGCCAAAGAGATATGGAGGAAAGGGTAAGCAGAAGATGGTAGCAACTTCACAACAAGACCTTGGATCTAACTCTGGCGATGAGGCATTGATCACAGCAGCAAGCACACAAGGTACTCATTCTCTTCATGTTAATTCTGAATCCCATGAAAGCACTAGTTCATTAGATGAGCCTCTTCCTAATGAATGAAAGAGAATTGAGTTGTTTCATATTAGAGTTGTTATAAACCATGCAAAAGTAGAAACTATATTTGATACAAGATCTCCAGAGAATTTAATTTTAGAATCCTCGGTTAAAAAGTTAGGCTTAAAAGTTAAGCCTCATCTGAAACCTTATCCGCTTGGATGGATACATGATATAGTAAAACTAAATGTAACCAAGTAATGTAAGGTAAAATTTGTAATTGTTTTTAAACTGGTGGATGAAGTAGAAATGGATGTAAAACCCTTGTATATCTGTGACATTGTGTTAGGGAGTCCTTATCTTTATGATAGGAAAGCAGTTTTCTTTTGCCATGAAAATAAATACCAAATCACAAAAGATGGGGTATAATACATTGTAAGAGCTCATCAAACCAAAGTCACTGCCAGCCGTGTAAGTGCAGGACAAATGAAGAGACTAGTGAATTCCAGCAAGGGGTGTTTTCTCATGGTTGTGAGAGCAAGAGATGAAGAAATATCTGATGCTTTTCGAGGATGTGATCTGACTCATAAACATGAATGATGTGATGTTATTTCTAACTATGATGAGCTGTTTCAGGAACCCAAAGGTTTGCCTCCAAAACGAGAGATCCAACATGAGATCCATTTGCAACATGATGCTCCATTACCAAACATTGGTATGTATAGGATGTCATCCATTGATATGGAGGAAATAAAAAAGCAGGTACATGAACTGTTGAACCAAGGCATCATTCGGCCAAGTACTTCTCCTTGTGGTTCGCTGATCGTGGTAGTACCCAAGAAAGATGGCACATGGAGGATGTTCCTGGATTATCGGGCACTAAATAAAATCATGGTGAAAAATCGATACCCTCTCCCTCACATTGATGATTTTTTAGATCAATTAAAGAATTCTATCTATTCCACCAAATTGGATTTTCGTAGTAGTTATCACCATTTCAGAATTGCAGACCAGGACGTGTGGAAAACCACCTCCAAAACCAAACAGGGGTTGTTCGAATGGATGGTGATGCCATTCCAACTTTGCAACACTCTAGCCACATTCATGAGGGTCATGAATGATATTTTTAGGCCTTTCATTGATGATTTTGTCCTTGTGTATTTAGATGATATTCTTGTCTTTAGTAGGACTTGGGATGAACATGTATGCCATGTTAAGAAAGTGTTTGATGTATTAAAGAGGGAAGAATTTTACGTAAAGTTGTCAAAGTGTGAGTTCGAGAAAACCTCCTTGGTTTACGTTGGTCATATTGTCGACAATGGTCAATTAAAAATAGACCCCTCAAAAGTCGAGGTGATTGTAAATTGGCCTAAGCCTACTAATGTAAGAGAGGTCCATATTTTTTTAAGTGCAGTACAATACTGGAGGAGGTTCATTGCCAACTTATCCGTTATTGGATCACCCTTACACACACTGAAAAGTATCAAACAAGCCTTTTAGTGGGGAGGAAAGTAGCAGAAGGCCTTCGAAGCACTGAAAGAGAAAATCAGCACCGCACTAGTCCTAGCTTTACCCGATCTCCAACAGTCTTTCGAGATCGAAACCAATGCCAGTGGGTACGCCATGGGAGCTGTAGTTTTGCAGCAAAAGAAGCCGATTTGTTACCATTCGGAGAAGTTCTCCCAAGTTGTAATCAATTACCCCACTTACGACAAGGAGTTGTATGCCTTGGTCCAAAGTGTGAAGAAGTGGAAACACTACCTGATCGGCAAGGAGACCATCATCCATACGGATCATCAGCCCTTGCAATAACTTCAGTCACAGACCAAGCTACAACAGTCTCATCATTTCAGGTGGATGGGGTTTCTACAACAATTTCATCCGGTAATAAAGTATAAGAAGGGCACTAGTAATAAAGTAGCAGATATGCTTTCTCGCTCCTTCTATTATTTTTAATAATGCGTCATTGTCTTTTGAAAGTCATGATGAAAAATACGCTAACGATGATGACTTTAAAGAAATTTATGCAAAACTCACTCATGGTTCACAGGTGGACAACTATCATTTGCAGGGGAAGTTGTTTTAACACCTGGGAAAATTGTGCATACCCACGACAGAAAGGGTACATGTAATTCAAGAGGCCCACACCTCTCTTGTGCCTGGTCACTTTGGTGTCGAGAAAAAATTATTTCATTTGCAAAGGTTTTGTTTTTGGCCCCCAATGAAAAGTATTTTTACCCATTTTGTAAAGGGATGTGTGATGTGTTATGTTTCAAAGCCCTCTAATAGAAAACTCGGGCTCTACACACTACTCCCTATTCCCGGTCGTCCATGGGAAAGTGTGTCGATGGATTTTGTAGGAGGTTTGCCTATGTCTAGAAAGGGTCATGACTATTTGTATGTTGTCATCGACTACTTTAGTAAATTGTGCATATTGATGCCTTGTAAAAAGCAGGTCATTGCTGAGCAGACTGCTTGTCTTTTCTTTCAGTATGTTTGGGTCTACTTTGGGTTGCCCACGACAATTGTGTCAAATCAAGACTCTCACTTCCTTGGAGAGTTTTGGACCAACCTGTGGCACATGATGGACACCAAGTTGAAGAGAAGCACGGCATTCCATCCAAAAATCGACGGACAGACAGAGGTCATTAATAGTACCGTGGTACACTTGTTGCGAGGCTATTGCAGCAAACATCCCAAGTTATGGATGAGCACCTTCCATATGTGCAATACACTTACAACTAAGCAGTGCATTCCTCTACACAACGTTCACCTTTTGAGACATGCTTTGGTTACTTACCAAAGGACCCTTTCGACATGATCAATGGAAGGGATGAAGATGCCAATGGGCGTGATGATAAGGACAAAGCACAGCAGTTCATCCAACGCATACATACAATTCACCAAGCAGTGCAAGAGAAATTGGAGAATAGTGAGGCCCGATATAAGGCCCGACATGGTAAGCATCAAGTCTGCCATTAATTTCAAGTTGGTGACAAAGCATGATTCCACATTAGCAAGGATCAAGTGAAGGGGGAAGGAAAGAAATTGCGACCAATCTGGTATGGTCCATTTACCATATTGGAGAAGATTTGGAATAATTCTTTCTGATTTGACTTGCCGATATACATGCAGATATACTCAGTCGTGAATGTCGAAAACATGAAGCTTTATGAACCACCATTAATTATGGACACCAAGGAGGTAGGATTAGTTCCTACAGTGGATGACTTTGCATGAGAATATCTCGATGAACTGCCAGAGGACATCATTCTTGATAGAAGAACCAAGAATTCATGACGAGGGGATGTAGAGTATCTTCTTGTTGGTTTCAAAGGGATGCACCCAAGTAAAGCTAAATGGCTTAACAAGGAGAAGGTGAGGGAGCAATTCCCTCACTTGTCTATTGATTGATGAGGCTTTGGGGTCCAAAATATCTTTAGTGGGGAGGAATGATCGAGGTGGATTAAACAGGTACAAGTAAAAATGGCCTAAATACAAAGGCTCAAAAATAAAAGTGGTCGAAAGTCTCTCGAACTAAGTTCAGGTTGTATATATCATCATTCTGATTCCAACGACGCTAATGACACTCAATTCCGAGTCCGTATGAAGAAGTTAAGAGCAATCAAAGTTTGAGGGTTGACTTGGTGATGTGGTAGCTTAAGGAGACAAAATTTTTGCTGGAACCCAGCCACCGGATTCCGACGAAACTGGCTGAATTTGTGGGACGGTTAAAACGTCTCCTTCGGTAAAAAATCCTAAGATTCGAAAACAACCTCTTTGTTTAGTAACAATAAAAAACAAAAGTAAATATATTAGGGGTGGCGGGCCACCAACCCAGCCACCCCATGCAAATCCAAATATGTTATTTAAACATATGTTGGGAGGCGGGTGGTCAACCCCACCACCCTTGAGGTCCCCATTTAAACAAACCGCAACAGATATTGTATTTTGGGAGGGGGTGTGACCACACCACCCGACCCCTGTGGTATTCAACCACCATTTAAAATTGATGACAGCAGGAGTTTCGGAGGTGGGCCGCCTAAGCAGACCCAACCCCCACGTGTCTCAAATTCAAACAGTGTGGGATTTAAAAACTTAATACAGATTGTTCAAAATTAAATGCGGTTGTTAAAACATGCATGTGGGTTTTAAAAATTGTAAATGCGGGTTTTTAATAAACATATTTCCACCAATTGACGGAGGGGTCGAGGTTTGAAAACCTGACCTCCTCCCACACAACTCAGATCACAACCAACTCACCCAAACAGAACTTTGGAAAAATCCGCCTGCCTTCACCTATATAAACACATCATTTTGAAGTGTGTCCAAGGACAGACAGGAGTAGGCATGGAAAACGAGGCAATGGAACCTTGAGTAGTGTGAAAGAGGGGGCGAAACCATGATTTCTTTTCTAAAGGGGCCAGATTTTCACTTTGTCAGATTGGGGCAAGTTTTATATGGATTCTTCACTACTCGACACCACAAATCCAATAGTGCTGCCCATTTCATCATCAGAGGTCTACCATTTTCGGCCAATTTCAGATTGGGCAGGTATAAGGGTGTAATTCCTCATTTTGTACTTGTAATTTCATTTTTTCCATTTAATGAAAGCAAGGCCTGCCCACTATTTGAGCAGATCTTGGAGATGTAGTCCCTCCTGGATGAACTCCGATATCAACTCTATGTTCTTGTGCATGATGTTAATTGCTTCTCTCTTTTTTCGCTTATGCCTTAAAAGTTTCTTGTTTTAAGCTACAATTTTCACATGTAATTCTTTTATACATCTCAAGCAAAATATTTTGGATCACATGGAGAGGCCCACTCAGCACGGTTGAATTTGTTGCTGAAACATTTGATGACGAGGATTGAACATTTTTTTCATGAAAGGGCCCACCCCCATGATTGAATTTGTTTTTGAACGAGACATCACATTTGGGTCATTGAAGGGATTGCCCCCAATGATTGAATTTGTTGCTGAACGAGAGTGCACATTTGGGTCATTGAAGAGCCCACCTCATACGATTGAATTTATTGTTGAACATCATTGCATTTTTGGGTCATTAAAGGGACCACCCCATACGATTGAATTTTTTGTTGAATATTTTTATGATGATAATTGCACATTTGGGTCATGGAAGGGCCCACTCCCCACCATTAACTTTGTTGTTGTTGAACTTTTTGATGTCTAGAATCTACATTCTAGTTGGAAGGACATGATCTATCCATATAAGGAGACATAGTTTGACGTTGCAAAGATTTATCCACATTTTAAGAACCAAATTGAGGTTGCAGAAATATCCAGAGGAGGGAAGTGAGAATTGGGTTGCACATATTGATGTACATAAGGTAATTTGGGTTGGTTTTGCAAAGATTTATTTATATAAGGAGGGAACGGAGACTACGGTTGTTGATTGATGGAATGAAGACTAGGGCTATAAAGATTGATGGATATAAGAGTTTTAAGATTGAGGTTGCAAAAGGTTGAATATTCATACAAGGGTTTTGAGAATAATATTACACAAACTAATCTTGGGGTGGCACAGATTGATCCATACAAGAGAACTAATCTTGGGGATGACATTGCACAAACTGATTGATGTAAGGGTTTTGAAATTGGGGTTTCAAAGGTTGATCGATATGAGTGTTAAGGTTAATAGATTGGGGTTGCATAGATCATGGATCCATACAAGGTAATGGAGACTGAGGTTGCAAAGATGATGATGATGGAAATGGTAGAAATGACATTGTTGTTCCATTTATGTTTTATTTCAAAAATATTGTTGTTTTATAATTACAACAATTAAAAAGTATTTTTACATCAAACTTTTTTTCACCAAGCTAGAATGTTTATATTCCTTTCAATCTCAACGAGTTTTTAATAAGTAATGATTTTATTTTTTATTAAAAAAATTATTTATTTGTCTCTAGCCCCCCACACACACAGATATATATATATCTATATATATATATATATATATATATATATATATATATATATATACATATTTCACAAAAATAAATTTTTAATAATATCCAACATAAAACCATGTTAACTCTAGATTTGAAGCGCCAAGAGAGATTAAATATCTCAATATGAAAATTTATTTTTGACTGCAAAACTAAAAAATGTTTGATTCCTCACATCCTCTCATCACTTGGTAGATCCTTAATTAAGCCTGGGGAATATTTTTTCAAAAAAAATATTCACTAATTTCCATATTTTCTAAAAAATTATTTGCCCAAAATTTATCGAATTATTATTTTTTACACTAAAAAATGCCAATATTTTATAGATACAACATAAAATCATTAGAAAATTCAATACTTTTACAAATATATCGCATATCATTTTATAGTTTTCATATTAGGAACTAGGAAGATTCATCAAGGGTTATAAACTTTAAGATAAATTTTCATTTTTTAAATTTTACTTGGAAGAGAGCATATGTTATGTACATGATATTGATGTAAATGTATCATGTACACTAAATTAATCTTATATATTTTGTTTTTACAACTAATTGATTATTGTAATTTTTGCAGCAATACCAATTTAGAAATGCACTTGAGAGTGTCAAGAGGGGCGAACATGACTTATAAAACGATATTCTAGATAAATCATGATTCCATTTTTCCATTATGTCATTTATGGGCATGAGATTCCATTATCTATGTTGGGAATGAAGTTCCATTTTGTAAAAAAGAAAAACATATAGTTGGACCAATTTTGTATACAAATATATGAATTTAAACTTGTATTTATGACAACATTTTCATTGAATTTTTAATTTACGAAGTCAATTTGATGTTATATTTTATGAATGTTATATTATATACTTACTGAAGCTAAGTATACAAGGAGGTTAAATTTGTGCACAACTTCTGTATATTCACATATATGTAAGTTGTGCAGATCTTCCGTATATGTGCATATCTTTTTTATATGCTTATATACAAGAGTTGAGCATATATATAAGTTGTGTGCATCTTTCGTAATACACATATATAAGTCTATATATTCACAACCTTGGTATATGCACATATGAGTATGTGCATATATAAAATATATTTACACATATACGAACAATATGCGCATTTACGTAAGATATGCGGACATGCGAAAGATATTCTCATATATAGAAGTTGTACATGTAGAAAAGATGTGCAAGGACAGAAGTTGCACAAATTTTATAAATGGGCATCTTTTGTATCGCATATCTTCCATATATGCATATTTTCTGTATATGCGCATATATTATGTATATGTGCAACTTCCTTATATGCACATATCTTTCGTATATGGGCAACTTTCGTATATGCATATATCTTAAATATATGCACGAGTTTTGTAAATGTGCGCTTCTTTCATATATGTGCATATATTTTGTATATGCACATATCTTCTATATATGTTCATATATAGAATATACACATATACGAAAAATATTTACATATACAGAAGTTGAGCATTTATCGAAGTTGCGAATATATAGAGACTTGTGTATGCATATTACGGAAGTTACACACAACTTTTGTATAGGCAAATATATGGAAGTTGCGTATATATCTAAATAGTGCATATCGTCCATATATGCACATATCTTTTGTATATGCACATATACGACAACCAACATATTCAAGAGTCGAGCATATATAGAATTTTTGTGCAACTTCTGTATATCTGCACATCTTTCGTATATGGGCAATTTCTATATATGCGCATATCTTTCGTATATAGGCAACTTTTATATACGCACATATCTTCCTTATATGCGCAAATCTTCCATATATGCACATATCTTCCGTATATGCGCAACTTACATATATGCGCATATCTTTCGTATATGTGCAACATCCATATATGTGCATATGGGTATGTGTATATACAAAATATATTTTCATATATAAAAGTTGCACTTATACAAAAGATATACGGATTTATGGACGATATGCTCATATATAGAAGTTGTACATGTATGAAATTTGTGCATGTACGAAAGTTGCACAACTTTTATATATTTGTATCTTGTGTATCTCATATCTTCCATATATGAATATATTCTGTATATGCAGATATATTTTGTACATGCGCAAATTCTTTATATTGCATATCTTTTGTATATGCGCAACTTTTTTACATGCGTATATCTTCCATATATGCACAAGTTTTGTAAATGTCCATATCTTTCGTATATGTGTTTCTCTCATATATGTGCATATATATTATATATGCACATATACCAAAGATATATGCATACAGAGAATGCACATATACAGAGAATATGCACATATACAGAAGTTTCACATATACGAAAGTTGTGCATATACATAACTTGCACATATATAGAGACTTATGTATGCATATTACACCAGTTACGAACAAATATGCATATATATAGAAGTTGTGATTATCTTTCGTATATGTGCATATATTCTGTATATGCACATATACAAGAGTTGAGCATATATAAAAATTTTGTGCAACTTTCATAAATGCACATATCTTCTCTATATGCAGAACTTTTGTATATGTGCATATCTTTCATATATGCATATATATTTCGTATATGCACATATATAAAAGATATGCACATTATGGAAGAAACACATATATGAAAGTTATGCATATACTTAGTTTAAGCATATATGGACATTTGCATATCTTCCATATATGCACATATCTTTTGTACATGTGAAATTTCCATATATACATGTATATTTTTTGTGTCTATAATAAATAATTGCATATATAGAAGAAGCACATAGACGGAAGTCAAACACACATACGGAAGTTATGCATTTATGGAAGACATTCGCATAGATAGATGCTAGAGTTTTGTGCAACGCCAGTGTAAGCGCATTTCTTCCATATATGTACAACTTCCGTAAACGCACATATATTCTATATATTTACAACTTCTATATATGTGAAATTCTTTTTTATATGCAAATAACTTCTTCATGTGCACAACTTATTTATATGCGTATACATAAAATTTGCGCAAATATCTGAAAATTGGGTATATACAGAGGTTGGAGTTGTGCAAGGGTATGTGCATATATAAAATTTGTGCATATACGGAAGATATGCACATTTACGAAAGATATGTGCACATACGGAAGATATGCTCATATACATAAGTTGTACATGTATGAAAGATGTGTAGGGCTCCCACCTCTCCCAAGTATGATTCTATGTTCAAATCACTTGAGGCTTTATATTATGATGTTAGGAAAGAAAAACCCATTAAATGCAATATTGCATCCTCCCTCTTTCCTATTGGTCATCATCTTGAGTCTTCATCAAGTGATTCCATCACCTCTCGTCAGATGATTTCAATTGGAAGTGAGCCCTTTCCCCCTTTCAAGCATAGTGTTAGATGAGCCCCTCATTTATTATACTTTATCTCCTTGGGCACCCCCTTAGGATCCTGATCAATATATAATATCCCCTTTTCAATGTGATCATCATGGGAAACATATGTGTTTTTCTCCATCTCCTCAATCTCCCTTCGCTAATAATCATAACACCATGAAGGCCATAAAATATGACATAAATAATAAGGACCATGGGTCATTCATTTGCGGAGATGTGACTGCTCCATGACCATACGATACCGACGAGAAGACTCATGGCCATAGCATACATGAGACTGCCAAAAAATAATATTTGCGGTCATACATGGGCATGATACACATGATCCTGTCCATCTATATATTTGTAGATAACGTAATCCAGTCTGGTATTGGATTCAAATTTTAATTTAAAAGCGTGTATTTTATTCATATGGATTTCCACAATTCACCGAGTTCATCGACAAACCCCACCACATGCTGCTTCTTTGTTACTTCTTCAGGCATGTGGTTCTTGTATGGAAGGCAAGAAAAATGGAGCTGGCACTTATACTGGCGTTGCACAAAACACCAACTTCTATATATCTGCATGTCTTTCGTCTATGTGTTTCTTCTTTAATTTTTTAGTATAGGCACAAAAGATATGAAGGTTTTTTTATATGCATATATAAAATATATGTGTATATATGGAAATTTCACATGCATAAAATATATGCACATGTCCATATATGCTTAAATTATGTATATAAAAACATCAAGAAATTGTACATATATAAAAGTTGTGCAACTTATGTACTTACACATATTTCATACATGTACAACTTTTGTATATGAGCATATCTTCTGCATGTGCACGTGTCTTCTATAAATGTGCATTTCTTTTTTATATGGGCAACTTTTATATATGAACATACCCATGCACAACTCCAACCTATTTATATACATAATTTTCAGATATGTGCGCAACTTCTGTGTATACACATAATAAATAAGTTATGCATATAAAGAAGTTATGTGCATATACAAAAGATATGCACATATACAGAAGTTGTGCATATGCAAAATATATTTGCATTTACTGAAATTGTACATATACGGAAGAAATGCACTTATACTAGAATTGCACATAACTCCAACCTCTATTTATGTGAACATCTTCCATACATGCATAACTTCCATATATGTTTATGTTTTAAGAGTATGTGCTTCTTATATATATGCAATTATTTATTATAGGCACATAAGATATGCATATTTTCCTATATGCATATATAAAAGATATGTGTATATGTGGAAATTTCACATGCAAAAAAGATATGTGCATATATAGAATATATGCACATGTCAATATATGCTTAAATTATGTATATGTGTAACTTTCATATATATGTTTCTTCCATAATGTGCATATATTCTATATATGTGGATATACAAAATATATGTGCATATACGAAAGATATGCACATATACAAAAGATGCTCATATACGAAAGATATGCGCATATACGAAAGTTACACAAAACTTTTATATATGCTCAACTATTGTATATGGAAATATACATAATATATGCGCATATACAGAAAATACACACAACTTAAATATATACACAACTTCCATATATGTCCATATACAAAAGTTGCGTGTAACTGTCGTAATATGCATACACAAGTCTCTATATATGCACAACTTTCATATATGCCCAAATTCCATATATTTGAAACTTCTGTATATGTGCATATCCTCTGTATATTTGTATCTTTTCTATATCCACATATTTTCCATATATGCACATACAAAATATATGCACATATATGGGAAAAACACATATATGAAAGATATGGACATTTACAAAAATGAAGTAGATATAGAAAATACACACATACACAAAAGATATACGCATATAAAGAAGTTGCACATATATGAAAGATATGCTAATATAAGGAAGTTGCACATGTAGAGTATTTATCTGCATATACAAAATATATGCATATATGGAAGATATGAGATACAAAAGATGCATATATATAAAATTTGTGCAACTTCCGTACTTGCACTTATTTCATACATGTAAAAATTCTATATATGAGCATATCTTCCGTAAATTCGTATATCTTTTATATATGTGCAATTTTTATAAATGAAAATATCTTTTGTATATGCACATACTCGTATGCGCATATATGGATGTTGTGCATATATGGAAGATATGTGCATATATGTAAGTTGCATATATACTAAATATTTGTGCATATACGAAAGATATGCACATATATGGAAGTTGCACAAAAATTCTATATATGCTCAACTCTTGTATATGTGGGCCATCGTATATGTGAATATACAAAAGATATGCGCATATACAGAAGATATGCACAATTTAGATATATACAAAACTTCCATATATGTGCATATACATAAGTTGTGCGTAAATTCTGTAATATGCATACACAAGTCTATATATTCGCAACTTTGGTATATGCTCAACTTTTGTATATGTGCAACCTAGATATATGTGCATATCCTTTGTATATGTGTATCTTATGTATATGCACATATTTTGTATATATACACATATACAGAATATATGCACATATATGAAAAAACACATACGAAATATGCATATTTACAAAAATTGCACATATACAAAAGATATATGCATATATGGAAGATTTACGCATATAAGAAAGTTTCACATATACATAATATCTGCACATATAAAAAAGTTTCACATATATGGAAAAAATGTGATACAAAAGATGCACATATATAAATTTGTTCAACTTCCGTACTTGCACATCTTTCGTACATGTACAACTTCTATATATGAGCATATCCTCCGTATGTCTGCATATCTTCCATAATTGCACATATTTTCCATATATGTGCAAATATATTTTGTATACGCACATACACATATGTGCACATACATAAGTTGTGAATATATAGATACTTGCGTATGTGTATTACGGAAAATATGCACAACTTACATATATATGCAGCTTCAATATATGTGAATATACAGAAGTTGTGCACAAGTTTAACCTTATTGTATACTTAGCTTCAATAAAGTATATAATATAATATTCATAAAATATAACATCAAATCAACATCATGAATTTAAAATTCAATGAAGATGTTGTCATAAATAAAAGTCTAAATTCATGTATTTGTATTCAAAATTGGTCCAGCTATATATTTTTTCTTTCTACAAAATGGAACTTCATTCACAACATAGATAATGGAATCTCATGCCCATAAATGACATAATGGAAAAATGGAATTCGTATTTATTTAGAATATGGGTCTATAAGTCACCCTCAGCACTCTTGGCACTCCCAAATGCATTTCTAAATTGATATTGCTGCAAAAATTACATTAATCAATTAGTTGTAAAAACAAAATGCATAAGATTAATTTTATCTACATGATACATTTACATCAATATCATGTACATAATATATGCTCTCTTCGAAAGAAAATTTAAAAAATGAAAATTTATCTTAAAGTTTAGAACCCTTGACGAATCTTCCTTGTTCCTAATATGCAAACTATAAAATGATAGGCAATATATTTGTAAAATTATTGAAATTTCTAATGATTTTATGTTGTATCTATAAAATATTAATGTTTTTTAGTGTAAAAAATAATAATTCCATAAATTTTGGGCAAACATTTTTTTATAAAATATGAAAATTAGTGAATCTTTTGTTGAAAAAACATGGAAATTTGGCCCACTTGTTAAGCTATCTTCATCACAAAAAACTATGAATGACATAACCACTAACTAAAGAAACAAACACGTTCAAATACTAGCTTTATATAGAGAGATGTGAAATATATAAATATAAATAATATTAAATTAAGAATGAGGATATATCAATATTAATTAATGATCTACCAAGTGATGAGAGGATGTAAGAAATCAAACATTTTTTAGAGTTTTTTAGACAAAAATAAGTTTTCATATTGAGAGATTTAATCTTTTTTGACACTTCAGATCTAAAGTTAACATGGTTTTATGTTGGTTTTTATTAACAATGTAATTTTGTGAAATATAGGAATGTGTGTGTGTGAGGGGGGGGAGACTAGAGACAAATAAATAAATAATTTTTTTAATAAAAAATAGAATCATTACTTATTAAAAACTTGTTGAGATTAAAAGGAATATAAAAATTCTAACTTCATGAAAAAAATATGATGTAAAAATCAATTTAATTGTTAAGACAAAAATATTTTGGAAACGAAATATAAATAGAACAATAATGTCATTTCTATCATTTCCATCATCATCATATTTGCAACTTGAGTCTCCATTACCTTGTATGGATCCATCATCTGTGAAACCCCAATATCTTAACACTAACCCTCATATCGATCAATCTTGGAAACCCCAATTTCAAAACTCTTACATCAATCAGTCTGTGTAACGTCGTCCCTAGGCTTAATTCCCTTGTATAGATCAGTCTGTGCCACCTCGGGATCAGTTTGTGCAACAACACCATTCTCAAAACCATTGTATGAATATTCAACCTTTTACAGCCTCAATCTTAAGACTCTTATATCCATGTGCAGTGTAGTTCGGAAACAAAATCAATGGGGGGGGCGGGGCCCTTCCACGACCAAAATTTTCAATCATCGTCATCAAATGGTTCAATAATAAATTCAATCGTACAGAGTGGGCCCTTCCACGACCACAATATGTAATCTCGTTCACCTTAGATCAGTGAAAAAGAATTCAAGGCATGGATGAAATCAATGAAAATATTGATTAATGAATACGTGAGTGACCAAACCAATTTCATAAATCTGATTAATTAATCGTGAGAGTAGACATGGTACAACTCTATAGAGTAGCTTGAACAAAAATATTATATCGAATATAAGAACATCTACTAGAATATACGTTATTATATGGAAGAGATAAACATATAATAGATTATATATTAAATTTCTTGGTATAACGTTATATTTCATATTCTTTGCACTGATATTTGAATGTTATTTTATGGAAGAGACAAACATCTAGCAGAATATGTGTTAAATTTTCTGGGTATAACCATTACATTTCATATGCTTTGCAATAATGTTTGAAGGAGAAGGTTCTATAATCTCTAATTTGCAGCTTATTTCTTTGTGAAACTTTCAATTAATTTAAAATACTACATTTAATTTTTGTTATATTTAAATATTTTTTATCATATAGATAAATAATTCCATATAATGTTATTGCAACGATTATGTCTATAAATTCTACAATTGAAAATGCTCTTTGTTTGATGATATTAGATTCTCAAGATTGAACTAACATATTAGTGAATAATAATATTATATTTCTAGAAATATCAATAATACCTACGTTGGCATTTCTCAAATTCCTCTACATTGGGAGTTTTGTTGTTAGCATGCTTATAGTGGCTTTTCTCAATCATACTTGCGAGATCTTGTGGCACTCGATTTTGTTGCTTGTTGATATTATGTGCACAAAACAGAAATGACATATTGGTGAGTAATAAAATTATATATCTCTAAAGATCAATAAATCTGGATGGAGTCTCTTACAACATTGTGTCAAACAAATAAAAATATTGAATTTCTTTCTAAGCTCTCCACTGCAAATTCACATTATGACTTAAAAAACAATCAAACACTTTCACTCTTTTTTTGTTTTCATTTAAGTCGATGGAATCACTTACAATATTGTGCCAAACAAATAACAACGTTGAATTTCTTTCTAAGCTCACCACTGCAAATTCGCATTATGACTTTAGTCATGCGTTTAGAATATTTCTACTTCCCGCAAAAGTAAGAAATGCAATGGATTTGCAACCAACAACAAACATACATTTATGGGTTATTTTGTCATCTCGTGAAATAAATAAGGTTGAAAATTTGGTTTAATTCTCTTCATTCCTCCATATCATAGATTTACTGGACGGAAACAAATAATGTATAAATGGATGGTAGTCATTAACAATGATTTGATCGTGAATTGTTGATTTGGTTTATTGAATTTAGAAAGTTTTTAACTTAATTTTAAATTATCAATTACACCAAATTTTGCAAAGGACGCAAAACATAAACTCGAGAAGAATCACAACATTTAAAAAAGAAAAATTACTTGCATTATGCAAAATTGACAGGTTTTATAACATTTTCAACATAGATTGTCCCCTAATTTTCAAAGATGGTTTTTCAAGTTCCAATAGCAAATATTTGATAGATTTAAAAAAAAATAGGTAGTAGTTGGCATTAGATATAAGATAAATAAAATAATATTAATTCATGAACAATATGATGTATATGACTATCTTTCCAAATGTAAATTTGCATCACAACCTTACTAATTTCATACATCATCATGTATTATATGAAAATGAGGTAGACATCAACTCACAATTATTCATAACTTTCAGTTTAAATTGGTGTAAAATCTACAATTTTAATGGAAAACAAATGAGCTAGACATCAACTTTCAATTATTCATTACTTTCAGTGAAATTTGATGTAAAATATATTTTCATATTATATTTTGAAATGATCATGATATTAAGTAATATTGGCAGATAAAACTGTATCACTAAATACATATAAAATCATTAACACTAATATTTAAAAAAATTCAATATAATTATTCAAAATATTCCATTGGATAAATAGGTTTAAAGCAAAACTTCATGTTAAAGTGTTAACAACTCTTTACATTGTTAAGTTAGTCATGTTACTCATTAACATAGAATTTTACACAGTTTGATACAAGAGAGGTGGATATTTTGTTGAGCATTTATTAAATAATTATATTGCAATTAATCTTAAACATTTATTATGTATATGAATACAATGCCACTCCAATTAACAATTTTTTCAATGTAGAAAAAAAAGTTAATCTAATAACCAAATAATTTTGAAATTATAAAATTCTATTTAAAATCTTATTTTCGATTTATTTTCACTAGTAATAAAATTTTACAACTAATATTTTATTATTTTATTATTTATGTTTTATATAGATTAATATCAAATTATGTATTGAAAACAATGATTTTTATTAAATAATTAATATCAAAATAGAATTAATATTAATGGTTTGTGGGCAGTGATATAATTAATTTTCTTTTTTTGAAATATTTTACACCATCTAATTTTAAATAAAGAATATGAAGTCTTCTAGCTATTTAATGACAATTGTTTTTGGATACATATCAATGATCAAATTACACGTTTAACATATCATTGTCAATTTGATTTCGTTGCAGAATATGATAATTTTTTAGAAAATAACAAATTATTATTTAAATTTAGTTTTAAAATTATTGTGAGCATTATGTTACTTACGTGATGATATTGACCATAACTTCTAGATATGGCCTTGCTGAATTTTTGAAAAAAAAATGGTGAACCTCCATAATTTCAGCCTCTTGAATGTTTAATAGTGAACCTACATAATTTTCGTTAGAGAATCAAAATAGATTTCAGTATCCCCATTCTGTCGCTTCCGCGTTACTCTCAAAACCCTAAAAAAATGAATTTAAAAATTTGGATATTCGTATGGCCTACATGAACCATGTTTAATTGTAATATGGTCGGGCTAGTTTAGAAATTTGGATATTCCTATGGTCTATATGAACCATGTTTAATTGTAATATGTTCGTGCTCGTTTAGAATAGTTTAAAAATACAGTAGAATAAAAAATTTGGCGGAATAATAATGATAATTAGAGGAATAAAACCAAAAATATCATAACCCATTACACTGTCTTGTAGAGGTATAATTTTAGTTACAATTTCAAAATAGATTTCAGTAGCTCCTGTGTCACTCTCAAAACACTAAAAAAAATTAATTTTTAAAATTTGGATATTCCTATGGCTTATACTAATCATGTTTAATTTTAATATGCTCTTGCTAGTTTAGAATAGTTTAAAAATACAATAAAATAAAAAATCTCGCGAAATAATAATGATAACAAAAAGAATAAAACCAGAAATATCATAACCCATCACACTCCCTTATAGACGTAGCAATAGCTAGAAAATCCCACGAAAATGATAAAATGAGAAATTTTAGAATAACAAAATACAATAAAATAAAAAATCTCGCGAAATAATAATGATAACAAAAAGAATAAAACCAGAAATATCATAACCCATCACACTCCCTTATAGACGTAGCAATAGCTAGAAAATCCCACGAAAATGATAAAATGAGAAA
Source organism: Pinus albicaulis (assembly GCA_034641835.2). Lineage (NCBI taxonomy): Eukaryota > Viridiplantae > Streptophyta > Pinopsida > Pinales > Pinaceae > Pinus > Pinus albicaulis. Next base: position 489,895,052 of record CM076581.1, read on the forward strand.
TAAAACGAGAAATATCATAACCAGTCACACTCCCTTGTAGGGAGTAGTTAGAGGTGTTTGATTCAAAACCCATGGCAACTATACCTTCGCAAAAGTTATTCTCTCCTATTTAATGAGGAGGATGTAAGTGAGATAGAGTAAAAATCTACTCAATTTCTGGAGGCCTTACAATTTGCAGTTGAAAATGAAAAGCAAAATTGTTCAAGCCAAATCCCTCAAAAGTAATGCGAAGAATGTCTGTAGTGTTTTTCCTCAATGGCTTATACAGTTCCATGTCTTAACTATTATTATTTGAAGCCTTTTAACTATTGGTTAGTGTTTTACTTACTAACTATTAATCGGATGGTGTACATATTTTCAATCGTATCACATTAGATATACATATAAATTATGGCAATTAGAGAATTTGTTTTCAAATAACAACCACTTACGATGTAATTATAGAATTATTGTTTAATTTATAAGGTGTAAATTGTAAATTGTTTAGTGACTATTGAAGATTGGTTTGATTTGTTTTAAAGTAAATGTATTTTACTTTCTTCAAGAGTAGTTATGGAAGTTGTACATTTCATCATAAGTATTTTTAATTATGATTAGTGGAAATATTTGGAAACATATATGTGGTAAAAGTTTGTATGAAGCTTTCATTTTTATTAAATGTTTGTGTGAGACTTTATCTTTATTAAATTAGTAATTTAAATTCCATAAAGATGAGTTAAAAATAAAACGATAGAAATTGTTTTACTAAAATAATAAATTTAGTAAAACTTTTTTATTAAAGAAGAGTTAAAAATAAATTTAATATATAAAAAATGTTTTAACTCAACTTTAAATCTATAAGAACTAATTCTCATGAGATTCGGAAGCACTTCCTCTTAGACTGTCTCACTCTTACTCATATGTGCTCCTCAATTCCCTATATCTGCCACACTCCCAACTATAGCGATCTTGGAGTGTTTATTTCCCTTCCTAATGATGTGATTAATTATCTAAGATTTTGAAGAATAAAATTTAGATTCTTTCTCCTCTTAAGTTCTGATAGGTTGCATTAGGTCTGATAAATCGAATTAGCCTTAGCGCACGATAACGATCTTCATCATCAATAAAAATAATAAAAATATATTTTAAAATTTCTTAAAATTAATCTAATTAAACTCCAAAAAAGTTGAATTATTCAATTTCTTTTTCATTTTATAAAAAAAAAATAAGTTATGTAATAATTAATAAAAATAGATAAAATTATATATCACTCCATTCAGATACATCCGCTAATAATTTATCCAAATATTATATAAAGTTTAATTATTCAATTTTTTATTTATTTTTAATAGAATTTATATGCAAACAAAGAAAGAGTGTTGGTTATTTTTCCTACACCGCTGATATTTTTTAATTGCGAGGTAGTTAACTCTGTCTTTACTCCATCATCTTGCAGTCCAGAATTCTCAAGCGTTTGTGCATGGCTATCAAGAAATCACTTTACATATTCAACCAATCTTACAAAACTATTACAAGTCCAAAAATAAAAAAGTAACCATGTTAAAAAAACAGCGCTGCAAAATATATTATTGAATGTTTAATGCGGGGACTTATTGTATTTAAACAACTGAAACATCAAGAAAAAATATCATTCAATTTAGCATCTGAAACATCAAGAAGAAATACCATTCAATTAAACCATTCTTCGATTCAGGCAATGGTGTTATTATCTATCTATCTAAACTCAAGCTGCACGGAATGGTATTATTATCAATCTGAAATCCTTTTTGATATTTTCAAATTCAGATAGTAGTATTATTATGTATCTAAAATCTGGTTTTTTCAATATTTTCCAATTCAAATAATATTATTATTTTCAATTTATTCATGATGAACATATTTAATTGCAGATTCCAGAATATTTCTAACTCCTCCTTTATTTATTTATTTATTTTAATTACAGGTTTAGAAAATATTTCCAGATTTGATAAATAACTGACTAATTAGCTTCAAATTTTTGTACTCCTTTGCTGGAATGAATGAATGGCGGTATTTTGTTGTTTTGATTTTAGAGATTCGTCATTGTTAAATCTGAACAAAAATAAAATGACGAGAACAAAGATGGAAACAGTGAAAATAAAGGACCCATGTGCAAGGCAGTCGTGTTTTTCAAAGAGAAAAGCGAGAATTATGAAGAAAGCATTCGAATTATGTTCTTTGTGAAGCCCAGATTGGGGTTATTATCTTCTCAGAGGCGGGATCCCCCAACATCCATTTTTTAATGAACAGATATATGGGCAGAGGTTCCAAAGCTGTAATTGGGTATCCACAACATAATGATGAAATACAAAATAAATTGGATACCTACAATACGTTGGATAATGAAGTGAAGGAACAAAAGAAGATGATCATCAACGAGAACAAAGGATCCCAAGGCCTGCAAAATAATAATGATGTCTCCTCCCTCCAAGTTTCTGAGTTGCCCAGGTTTTAAAGAAGAGTTGCAGAGGTATCCTCCCTCCAAGATTCTGAGCTGCCCAGGTTTAAAAAAGAGTTGCAAGAGCTCAGCTCGATAATCCAATGCTTCACTGACCAAAAGTTCAACAATCCTGCAAATCCTTCCGTGCCTGTAAATCTCTCTATGAATCCTTCTGTACTGTTGCCCAACTCAGATTCCATGCCATATTCACCTACTCTCAGTTCTACGGAACTTCACCCCTTTCTCTATAAATTTTGAGCAAGGCCAACTCCATTTTGCTTGCCTCCATACCAGAACTACAGGTAGCCTGAAGAAATAACAAAGAAGCAGCACGTTCTGAATAGGGGAAATCCAAATGAATAAAATAGCGCGCTTTTAAATTCAAATTTGAATCCAATCCCACACTGGATTACGTTATGTATAGATGGACATCATGGCCATGTATGAGCTTAAACATATTTTTTGGACAGTCTCATGTATGCTATGGCCATGAGCCTTCTCGTCGCTATTGTATGGTCATCAGGCAATGACATCTTAGCAGACAAATGACCCATACCACGGTTATGTATGGATAAGTGGCGCTATCGGATGCATTAACTGCATCACCAACCACGGGAATATACCATGGTTATGTGTGGATAAGTGGCGCTATCGGATGCATTAACTGCATCACCAACCACGGGAATAGGAACGACGGAGTCCGCCAAAAAATCAAAATTCATGCAACATGGCTAGATGGTCGCCTCGCTGGATGGATGGCCATATGGTACTGTCAGAATCTCTTAGTGAGCTATTAAATATTCTATAGCTTATGAAATATTGATCGCCCTTGACAAGGGCTAACTTAAATTTGTCAGTCATGAAGTGATTAAAATTAAATCTTTTACATTTATAACAAAATTTGATAGGCTCAGGTAACAAAGATTTTTAGTTTATATATTGAAACTAGAATTCTTGAGGTTTTTGATGATGTTGAATCTATTTCCATTATTAAAAAATACCATTACTACTAATATTATTATAGCAATATTTTTTAATTGGGTAACAAAGATTTTTAGTTCATATATTGAAACTAGAATTCTTGAGATTTTTGATGATGTTGAATCTATTTCCATTATTAGCAATATTTTTTAATTTATTTTTGCCCTCATTCTGATCACTTTTAATAGTCATGGAAATTCCTCCACCTTAGTAGACAACTCCAATAAGTTCTGTGTAATTAAATTTATTTTACTATTTTTAGTATTATTTATTTAACATAATTTATTAATTATTATGTCAACATTTTAATAATTTCTAAATTTATTTATAATATTAAGAATCTTAAAAATCTGCTTACAATCTTCTAATAATATGTTTCTAATCACATTCATTCATTTATTTTCTAATCACCTAAAATATGAATTATGTATGTATTTACAAATCTCACATGTTATAAATTTTATCTTTTCCAAAGACTTAGTGAATATATTAGTGATGTTTTCATTTTTAAAATAAATTAAATCAATTTTTATTGGTTGATTTTTTTCTTTATAAAATGATGTTGATTTTTAATATTTTTTTATTTTGTTTGATAAAATGGCTTATTTGTAAATATTATTGAACTTTATTTCTCCACTTGATAGTTGTAGCTACTACTTTCCTTTCTCCTATATCTTAAGAATTCACATTCTTAAGTAGCAATGCACAATGATTTGTACTTACCTTTAGGGGACAATGAAACAATCAAATACTTATGACAGCTCCAAAATAGAATCCTTAATCCTATATGAAATCCATATCCAATGGTTATTTTTCTATCATTTGGATCACCTGCACAAAATAAGAATAACAAGTCAACTCAACATTCAAATAATTAATACCAAAGTCAATAGCTCCATGTAGGTTTCTAGTGACTTTCTTGGCATCTTTGCAATGGCTTTCATGTGACTTAGTATGAATTGATTATGTTGAATTAGTATGCACTATTAGGTTTCATTGTGTTAAGTAATTTGAATTTCCCACCTTTTTTCCATACAATGTACCATTTACTTTTTTTTCTATTATCATTAATGTAAAGTTTGAGAGTGATATCAGATTCCCCTTTTCCATACAATGTACCATTTACTTTTTTTTCTATTATCATTAATGTAAAGTTTGAGAGTGATATCAGATTCCCCCCACATACATCAGGTGGGTTGTCTTGACTACCATAAATCTGGGCAATCATTAGTTTGGTGTTGTTTGGGCATATAGATTCATTCATGGAACAACTAAGCTTTTGTTTGATAGCTTGTTCTTGCTCTGTTAATAAAAAAGTTGAAACAATTTCTTTAAATTTTGCTAAATTTCGTTTCTTTTCATTTTGTTAGGCTTGTTTCTATTAAATGATTATGATATATTTTGAATATATCTAAATCAAGGCTTGATTTCCTAGAAATTATTTCCTTCGAATTTGCTTGTTTATCAATATGATAATTTTAATAATTTACCATGATATCATTTTTGGTGAATTTCCTATTTGAAAGACCAATGTGATGCCAATTATTTGCAAGCAGAGCTTGTACATGCACAAGAAGTAAAGAAGAAGCTTCAAATTTATGTGAAAGCATTTCCTCTATACTACTCTTTCTTGTGTTACTGCTTTTCAGTGTTTCTTTTGCAACATATAGTGCAATTACTAGTTAAAAAATGTTTAAAAATATTGAAACATACCTTTGAGATATTTTCACCTGGAAATAAGACACGTATCTGAGGCTCGCTGGATCTGTTGTGTGAGAGATATGTTTTTACCCTGCATATTAACGATCCTACTATCTATCAGACTCAAACAGTAAGGGCGCACCAAAATAACCTCAAACAAAAAGATATAAATAACAGAATATTTCCATAAAAATCGGAATTCAAGTATGACATGAAAGATTAGTCAGGTTATCGAACGAAATAAGTGGTAGATTGCCAATAAGACGTTGCAGAATGACAAGTAGTTATCAAAGTATCATATTGGGGAGGATTATTAGCTCTGGCAAACACTTCAAAGTAATTATCATTTCCAGCATCAACCTTAGAGCACCGGCTTGAATCATATCCCTTGCTTCTTGCCTTCTTTATTTTTGGGAATTCTAAAGTAGATGTGGGAAAGAATAATTATCTTGGAAAAGCTAATAAAGAGACCTTGATACCCAGTTACCCACGACCTAGTTCCTTGAAACCTAGTGCATTAATGGCCATGAATCGTCTGATCATTGAGCAGGCCGCATGGATTGAAGCGAAGAAGTGAGATCATGAACGCCAGGTAGATTAGGAAAAGGAAGAAAGACACTGCTCAACTCCCACGCACTGCAACCATCAGGCATCTAGAACGAAACGAATGTAGATAAACAGAATTTTTCAATTTAAAAAATAATATCGAAATATATATTGGCATAGGCATGATGTGGTGAATTGAAGGAGACTTGCCCCTCGCAATATCAGTGAATATAATTGCACCATGTTATGCATGATAACATAAATTTAATGGTTAATTTCTTGACTAAGAATATTAGTACTCTTACACTTCACTTCACTTGACGTTGCGTCTAGTCTAAAAATATCAATACGCTTACACTTAACGGTGAGTCTCCTGTCTAAATATATTAATACTGTTAACCAGATTACAGATTACTGTACTCGACAGCCGCCCAAGTTGATCCAACTTTGCAAAGTTTACTCATGGGCTATCACAACAGTGACCTAAAACTCCACCTTCTAAAATAAATATAAGTATAATTTATAATGTTAATAATTATTGTTAAGTCAAAATTGTGAAAACAACAGATTTTTTGAACTCGTTAAAACATGACAAAATATATATTTCAAATATAAACTTATTTAAAAGAAAAATGTTATTTAAATAAATAAATAATAGAAATTTTATTCATTTACAAATTTTATTTTAATTATTCACGAAATTTAGTTTCCAATTATTTATTTAATTTAAAAATCTCAACCCCGCTTGGTTTTCTATCTCCAAATTAAATTATATTTTATTCAAATTAATAAATTTAAACCTTTATATCTGTCATTCTATTTATTTTAATCTAACTTTCACTTTTGCGAATAATCCTAATAATTCTAGTTTCTTCATATATGGAATCGGTTATTTATTTCAAATTTAAAAATAAAAATCTCCATCTCATCCATTCCTCTAATCAACTAATTTATCCTCTTGTAGATATTAAATCTAATTATTTTTTTTATCTATCTTGAATTTAACTCTTACCTTTGTGATTAAGCCTAATAATCCTAATTTCTTCATATAGGGATTTAGGTATTTTTATCCAATTAATTATTCATTATTCTCTAAACGAATCCAATAATCCTAATTTCTTAGTATATGGAATTAGCCATTATTTTTATCAAATTAATTATTCATTATATAATCCTTCTCTAATGGCAAGATTTTGATTTCTTTAACCTTGTTTTGACTTACGTTCAACTACCTTTGATTTATTCTATTAATTAACATAAAATTCCCTAACAGCTATCTCATTTTAAGAAATTAGTTATATCAAATTATAATTAATTTTAATTTTAATTTAATTTATTTTCCTCTGTAACTGTTATTTTTAGTTTCCTTCATGTCTTCGTTGAAATTCTCAGCCAAAATCTTTCCTATTTATTGATTTCTTTAACCTTGTTTAAATCTTTCCTATTTATTGATTTATTTAACCTTGTTTTGACTTCGATTCAACTACCTTTGATTTATTCTATTAAGTAACATAAAATTCCCTAACAGCTATCTCATTTTAAGAAATTAGTTATATCAAATTATAATTAATTTCAATTTCTATTTAATTTATTTTCCTCTCTAACTGCTATTTTTAGTTTCCTTCTCGTCTTGGTTGAAATTCTCAGCCAAAACCTTTCCTATTCAAGCCTTCAAGGTCTGCTCTCTTCCTATCAGTCACTAAGCTTTCTCCTCTTGAAAATGGGTGAAGTGTTCATGCCATGAAATAAATAATTGTAAGAAATTGAATTAATTAAAAAAATTTATTTTAATTATTAACAATTGAAAAATAATATAGAAATAATAATTTTTTATATAATTAGGTCGGTAGGCCTTTTTTTTAATGAGGGAAGTTTTTGTTAGTCGACATTTATTTTTTGGTATTGACACCTATGCAGAATGGAGCCCGCGCTCGGATAATAACACTTGTGTAGAATGGAGCCCACACTCGGTTGACACCTGTGCAAAATGGAGCTCGTGCTCGGATAATAACACTTGTGCAGAATGGAGCCCACGCTTGGATAATAATATGGTTATAGAAATATGCCTGAGCCTGGATAATTTAAGAATAATAAATTCCTCCAATAACCTCCAACTAAAATTACGCTTCTTCTGAAATCTTCAACCGCATGTCAAAGGAACATGGGATGACTTGTCACAGATTTTTAGGGTAACTGCACATCATGTTATAATAATATTAATTCCATGCCACCCTAACTTCTACCATAACTTTGGCCTGCGCTAAAGAAATAATTACGTCGATACCCTAACTTGTAGATGGCAACGACTCTGACAATGGCTCACGGAAATGGCTGCAAACGAGAAAAGAGATAATAACGGTTGTATTCAATTCCCCATTACTCTTCACGACCAACAACTTTCGGGCTTAGGACCTGCAATACCAACAACTTCCATAAACTATGGTCATGATGATCATATTTCCTCTCCTATTAGGTTAGTATTTTTGTGGTTTAAATTGTTCTTTATAGCTTTTATTTACTCTTATGTGCTTATGCTCTTTCAGTGCGACGACCCATTTGAAATTTTCTGGACAGTCACGCAACTGTAGCTGAGGACCAGGGGCTTGTTTCGAACCCGTACCTACTAAAATCAAGAACGAAGAAGCAGATTTGCTCAACGAGGTATTTTTAACGTTTTTTATGCTACATGCTTCTATTGGCTGTTTAGCGACTATAATTGACCTGTTGTGCGATTACTCTTTATTATTAGTAAACAAGTGACACAAGATGGTGGATGTCCCTTTGAATTTTCACTATGTATCTTATCGATAAATTTATATGCATATGGTTCAACCATAGTCCCAAATTCACCTGTAACAGTCCTTGTTCAGTTGTTGAAAATAATGAAGAAGCATAGGAAATGTCAACTATTTCTATTATGCACCTGGTTGAATAATTTCACCAACAAAATGGGACTTACACCCACCCGGCCTATATATTTTTGGTACCATCTGTAGAATTGTTCAGAAACTGAATGGGGCTTACGCCCACTTTGCTTGCCCAACCTCATTTCTAATAATGCCACTTTGCTTGTTCACTTTGGTTGTTCAAAATAGAGAACAAGCATAAGAAATGTGAACTATTTCGATTATGCACCTGGTTGAATAATTTCACCAACAGAATGGGACTTACACCCACCCGGCCTATATATTTTTGGTACCATCTGTAGAATTGTTCAGAAACATAATGGGGCTTACGCCCACTTTGCTCAAGTCCAACTTCCTTTTTAATGCGCCTCTTAGTCATAATTTTCCTTATTTTTGTCCCAATCACCAACAAAGGCATTCGTATTGGACAACAAGACATAGGTTACAACATCTTTTGGTTCCACCTCAAAAATACGCTTTGTTGCACGTTTCCAAAGTTCCATCACACCAAGGATCCTACAAGTTCCAAGAAAAATTCGCCATACCAAAGCATTGGGATTAAATGACATTTGATTAATCAAATTCTCTACCTCTTCCTGGCGTCTAGCATGACCAAGAATGTCTACCATGCAAGCATAATGATGTGATCTCTATTCATGGATTCAAAGTATTGCCAACCTTCATTAATTAGGCCTACATGGCTCCACAAAAAGAGTACACCGACAAATGTTACGTAATTAGGCTTGATTCCTTCAGATTGCATTTGTTCAAAGATTTTGAGACCCTTCTCAGCTTCCCCATGCTGTGCACGTCCTCCAACCATTGCAGTCGAGGCAACGACATCCCTTTCGGTAATTATGTCAAAAAAAATTGGGCCTCT